>CM064889.1:18167704-18680204 GCA_030347415.2 Decapterus maruadsi
AGCTCCTCTTTACTGAAAAACCTTAGAACAACAAGTCGCTGCCCGGAGGGAAAACTGTGGTGGAGGAGGAGGAAACACACACACACACACACACACAACCCCATCCCCTTCCTTTGGATCAAACACACACACGTCCAGCATGCATATCGTCCTCTCTTTGAACGTTATCTAATGATAACAAGACCATGCATTAATTATACAACCACACAGGAGCGCCCTGACCTTTACGAGGCATCCTCCATATTGATATTTAGATAAACCGAGTCAACACCGGTCCTTCTATCTGCCCCGGCTCAACCAATCAATTCCCTCCTCCTCCTCCTCCTCCTCTTCGCCTGCTCTTATCAGTCGCCTTCTCTCTTCATCACACAGGGAGGGTGAAGCTGTGCAGCGTCGGCCCGGTTACGACCACGCCAAGTCTCCACAGGTGCTGACGTGCATGAGTCCAGCAAGAAGAAGAAGAAGAAGACTGCAACGCTCTGAACTGAAGGAAGCTGCTGCCAAATGTTTGAGCGTGCATAATGCATGATGGGATGGAGACACGTTTCCATCCAGCTGCACTCAATGGAGATGTATTTATGTCTATATGGTGCGTTTATGGGCTTTATAGACGAGTTGTAAGTGTTTAAAACAGGAAATCAATAGACTGGCAGTGTGATTAATAGATTGGTTTTAAGTATTTAACTATCAATTAAGAGTTTTAAGCCCATTTTTCCAGTCAAAACCGACAAAGTTCCCAGTTTTTGCTTCTCAAATGTGAGGATTTGCATTTTTCTCCCTCTGGCCTTTAGATTTTGGATCAAAAATAGACAATCCTCTGTTGCTCACCCTGAGGTTTCTCCAGTTTCTCCCTGTTAAAAGGGTTTTCCATGGAGTTTTTCCTCAGTGGATGTGAGGGTCTGAGGGCAGAGGATGTTGTTGCTGTGCTGCCATGTGAAGCCCTTTGAGACAAACTCTTGGTAAAAATGAAATGTCAATGTGGGAGATTCTCTGCTGTGAATATTCAAGGCCCTAAAAGAGGGATGTTGCAGTCAAAAAATAATAATAGTAAGGGTTCAAATAGATGCAAAAATCAGTTCTTTGGGTGACTGGATGTTGAATTGAGCAGCAAAGTCTCATATTAGAGGAGCTGAGCTCAGTCTAAAAGTTCTGCGTCATTCCTTTTGCTCCAAAAAAAAAAAAAGGCCTTGGGGTTTCATTGATTAGCAAAATAGTTGCCAAGTAATCTTGTGTGACCGGACTGATCGATGAAGTGACAGCGTGTTCAGGTTCCTGAGCCGAGGCTGCAGTCAGACAGAGAGTCTGAGCCCGTCTGAGAAAAAGAAAACAAACCAAAGATGGAGAAGTGAAAGAAAAAAAAAGTTTGTGTGGAAGAAGTTGTTTGCACAAGTTTCAGACTCTAATGTGTTTGTGGGAAGTGAGTGACTAACTCTGCAACAACCCTGTCCCCTCCCTCTACAACTGCCTCCACTGAGCTGCCCTTGGGCAAGGCAGCGGCAGGCAGAGACAGAGCAGCTCTGCAGGAAACAACCTCTGCTCCCAGGTGTCAGCGTGGTAGAGATGAACCTCCACGGGAGCTGCTGCTGCTACTGACAGGACGGTCTGCTGCCCCACGGTCCCTGAAGGCCTCGCCAGTTTCAAAATGTGTGTGTGTGCTACAGTATGTGTCCAGCGATGGCAAACAGGCAGCGGGACAACACACCACAGAGACACAGTTCACAGTTGTGTATGTGGGCGTCAGCTGGCACCGAGAAAAACTAAATGCTGCTCAAATCTCTCAAAAGGAACTGGAGCTGAGGTCTGAGGGGCTCCTTCTTATAGAGATGAGCCAAAAAATCCATTCTCGCTGTATTTCCTTAGAATTTAAAAGGCAGCATGTTTAACTGCACTTTTAATTTTGTTACTTAAGCAATATGTGATATTGGTTTTATGCAAAAGTTTCAACTATTCCATCTAAGCATGGATACATGTTTACAACTCAATAAATGTGAAAAAGACACTTCAGTCTGTGCAAAGCAGACTGGAGTCGATCATGAGGATCTGTTGCACACCGATAGACTGAAGTAGAAATCATTAGGAATCAAATTGTTTTGAATCCAAAATCCATTTTGAATCGAATCGCAGCCCCAAAAATCAGAATTGAATCGAATGTGAACTGCAAAAAAAATAAATAATAAAACGCTAGTGCACCGACTGACGATCAATGATCTGTCCATGTAACTGTGCAACTCTCAGCCTGGAAGTGTCTGTGGGATTGTTCTGCACTAAGTAGAAGCTGCTGCTGCTGCTCACCCCCCCTCCACCCCCTCTCTAACTGGGTCAGACAAGAAATCTGTTTTTCTGTCATATCACGTCATGTTCTCCAACCTTTAGGAGCAGTAACACGGTGTCACGGCGCTGCGCGGCACTCCACTACAGGAAGCTGCTGCTGCTGGATTTGCCCTCGTGCAACAGGCGGCGGGGAGCGGGGGAAGGGGGGGGGGGGCAGAGACACATCTGTAGTGTAGCACCTCTGGAGGGGTTACACTGAAATCCACTCCAGATTATTGGATGTGATAAGTGAACGACGTGGATAAGGACCTGAATCTTTTTCTCTGAACCTCTGATTCATCTCCACCTGAAGCAGAACCAGATCAACCTGCCCCCCCCCTCCTCCTCCTCCCCCCGCGCGCCGCCGCCTCAGGCTCATGTTGCTGTTATTAATGTTTGCAAACACAGACTCAGGCTGGATGATAAAGCCACTGTACTGTACAACAACCACATCAAAGGTCACATATGCAGGTGACCTGACTGCCAGGCTCAGTTCATCTGCACCAAACACACAAAACACACACACAAATTTACACACTGTGCAGAGACAATAGTAGTGCAATGTGATATATAAGAGCTTTCACTTCTCCATACTGCTGCTGTTCACCGCAGTCCCTTTTATAGCACACGGCAGTGGGAGTGGGAATAAAAAAATAATAATAGCCTAAATAGTAGGATAGCTAGCAAATGTTAAGAATGGAAATTTTTTAAAGGAAAACGTGGAGAATCGGATCAAAGAGGCTCCTTCCTCCTCCTCCTCCTCCTCCTCTCGATGATCGATTACGAGTGGTAACAATCTGCAGCCAATCGTCTTATAGGTTAGATAAGAAAATAAACTAATCATTCAATCTTTTTTTTTTCTTAGAAATCTGATATGCGTCCTTGTTTATAAACACGATGTCACAGCTGTGCAGGATTTCTATCTCTATTGACAGAAACTCGACGGGCATTTACTAGTTTTAAACAAGAAAACAAAAACATGTTGTGCAGCTACAGTACGTGTGTTAATGTGTGTGTGCTTATTTAAACTGGGAATGTCCCACCACATTTTTGGGGGTTTGTTCTCGTGCGCCACGTCGCCTAAACGCAACGTATGGAGTCATTATGGAGAAGAAGCCTTTCTTTCTTTCTTTCTTTTAAAAGAGTGGTTTAAACATAGATAGATAGATGTATTTACCGTCATGTTACCGCCGCTGGTGGAACTGCGTCCCTTCTACTTGTGGTAAACTTTTCTCCACAGCAGCTCCGGACATAATCTCGGTAAACTCCCGTTCCTCCGTTCTTGTTTTTTATGGTTGTTGTTTGTTTTTTTTTCCTCAGGTGTAGCCTAAAGTTCACTGTTGTCCTTTAGCAGCACGTGCCATCACAGCTCTAACAACCACCACCACGACAGATGTGTCCACCGCTGGACACCGTCACCACCGACCGACCGACCGACCGAAGGAAGGCGGCTACGGTGCGGTTCTCTCCCGGAGCCGAGGCAGCCAGCCAGCCCGGAGCCCGCCGCGGTAATCCCTCTTAAAGCCCCGGCCGGCTGCTGCTTCACTGGGGAAGCGCAATGTGTGAGTGACGAGGCCCCGCCCACCGCTCTTCCCACAGGGAGGGGCTGCAGGGGATATCGAATACACCCACATTGATTAATTCATAACCAGAGAATGAAGAGCTGCCAGGCAGGCCCACCGAATTCAATTAGGTTGCTGTAATCAAATGCACAGTCAGTAGTGCAAGATACTGCATTGTAGTGGACTGAATATTCTATTTGGTGTTTATAGTCCAGTTGTACACAACTGCACACCACAAATTGGCCCATTGCCATAATCCCTATATAGTCATAGCAGTAGGTTCGTTACCTTTGATTGTTGGTGCAAGTTATTTTTAGAACGGCGGAGCAGAGCCGTGAGCTGCTCAGAGCTACGCTACGGAGGCTCATGGGATTTCTTGGTTTCCCTCATCAAACTCATCAAATACACAATCCAACAACTACACAACGCTCTGGTGGACAAGTTGTGACCTGCACATTCACCACGCTATGAGATAATAACACAACGTTATAATAGACAGAGTTGTTTTAGAGGTAAATTCATGCAAAACCACTGATGTGATTCTCATCAAGGGCAGTTTTTTGGCAAGCAGTCTCTGCATTTACCTCTAATTGTAATTGTGTATTTGATGAGTTTGATGAGGGAAACCAAGAAATCCCATGAGCCTCCGTAGCGTAGCTCTGAGCAGCTCACCGCTCTGCTCTGCTGTTCTAAAAATAGCTTGCACAGCTTGCAAAAAAAAAGGCCACTGATTGTAAAAGGAAGCAGAAATCCTATTGAGCATTCAGTTATTCCAAGCAAGATGTATTTCAGGTTTCAAAAGTAAAGTGAATGCATTATACAGAGTGGCTCCTTTCAGACTGTTGTATTATTAAAGAGTATAATTTGATTAAATAATACTGTACTTAGTCTAGATAGAACTAGTTTAACCACTTAATATACTATTGTGATGTTTAATGAGGTATAATGGTGGTTATTTACACCATTCTTCACCTTTTAAAGCTTAATATTCATCAACAGCGACCCGCCTCACCGTTCCCCATCATTTACAGGCAGGTTTTTTAAAACACATAGTCACCTTGATAATCCTCTTGCCTGTAATAGGTGGAAAATAACACCAGCCATATATCAAGTGAAAAGTTGGATGAATTCCCCCTCAAAGGTCCAGGGACTGAGTCATGAATGATTTAAAGGTGCAGCAGGTCTGCAGCGGCCCAACTGATAAAGAAACCAATTAGTATCACGAGCGGCCCTGTCATATGATCCGGCCCGGCTGATACTTTACTGTCCCGAGTGCACGATAAGAATGCATGCTCACAGTACAAGCCCTATAACCACGACCTGCCATCCCATAAAAAAAACACACTCAGAGAGGTTTTATCTGTGTCTTAGCTACTCCTCTGTCATTCTTTATCACTTTCTTCCCTCTCATGCATACGTCGACATGAAGCCCACTTTATGAGGCCGGAGAGTGAGTCAGCCCACTTTTAATCATTGTGACAAGTGTGTGCGCTGACAGGTTAGACACTCTGAGGCTCGGTGATTCAGCCTGCAGGGGAAAAAAAACAAAAACCTGCCACCTGGCTCTGAGGCTGAAGCTGCCTGCAGGCCAACATCTCCTTTATTGAAATGTGAACCTGATCCTGGCTGGTTTAACCCTCCTGTTGTCCACCTGGGTCAAGGAAGGAAGGAAGGAAGGGAGGAGGAAGAAGGACGAAGGGAAGGAGGGTAGGACAAAGGGAAAAAAGAAAGGAAGGAAGGTAGGATGGACGAAGGGAAATAAGGAAGGAAGGAATGAACGCCAAAGGGAAGGAGGGAAGGACAAATGGAAAAAAGGAAGGAAGGAAGGGAGGAGGAAGAAGGACGCAGGGGAGGAAGGAAGGAATGAACGACGAAGAGAAGGAGGGAAGGACAAATGGAAAAAAGGAAGGAAGGAAGGAAGGAAGAAGTAAGGACGAAGGGAAAGAAGGAAGGATGAAGGGAAGGAAGGAAGGACGAAGGGAAGGAGGAAAGGACAAATGAATGGAAGGAAGGAAGGAAGAAGTAAGGAAGGGAAAGAAGGAAGGGGAAAGGATGGAAAGAAAGATGGAAGGAGGGAACAGATCAGGTAAATAGGATCAAGAGAGGAAGGAGGAAGAAATGAGGACAAAGTGAAGAAAGGAAGGAAGGAAAGGAAAAAGGATTGTGGAAAGAAGGAAGGATGGAGGAAGGGAACAGCTTGGGTCAATTTGACCCAGAAGGACGACAGGAGGGTTAACCATATCCTTCCCATCAGAGCATGTGTTGTGTTGTGTGCATGTTTAGAAAGCTGCAACAGATCGACAACAAATCTTTCTTTTATGATCAATCCAAACAACCTAATACTCTTCCAGTCCATTTCCCCCCGGCCATCGACTTATAAAATCCATGCTCATGTGTGTGAAAGAGAAATAGCAGGCGGAGAGGTAAATGTGACATTTAATTAGGCCTGGATTGAAGTTCTCTTTGTACTTTAGCATTGATTTGGTTCAGAGAGGGCACTGGCTGTGGGCTCACACACACACACACACACACACAAAACATAAGCCTTATATAAATGCCATTAAGAGCAGATCTCTAATGTGTTGCAGCGCTAAATGACACGTGAAGCTGTTAAACTGCAAAACAGCAACAGAGAAGCAGTTCAAGACTATAGTCTCTGTTCCTGCTTCGATTCAATGCCAGAAGATGAAAAAGATCCAGAGTATAGAGTCTTTGGCATGCGTACTGCTGCGATTCTTCATCTAAATGTCACCACATCTGACTTTTAATAAGTGCAATAAAGTTCAAATACAATTATCCTACAGTACAAATAGAAAGACGCTGCAGAGCATTTTTAAACCGTCTGTGTAAATGTCAGAATCTAGAGTTGGAGGATTCATGTAAAATTAAAGCGTCTGTCACAGAGCTGAGCATTCGCGTGTCAATTTAAAAAGGAGGGGAAAAAAATCCAAGCTATTAATGATAAGACGCCATTGTTCCCTCTTGACGGCAGCAGTGTTTGTGTTCTTTATGGACTTCCTGCTCTGCTTCCTGTCTCCGACGACTCGGGCCGTGACATCAGCCCCGCGACCTCCATAAAGCCCAAGACTTCCGGAGCAATGATCCTACTCAGGAGCTGTTCTAGGCGGGTGGGGCTCGGGATCAGGACGTTCAGTTTGGGACACCATGGTGGGATTCCAGAATGTTAGGGTGACGGGGTTCCGGAATGCTCTGGTGGGACTCTGGAATGTTTAGGAAGCGAATTGGAACATTCTGTATGGGAAAAGGGTTGTAGGGGGGTGCTTGTTTAGGTTGGGGGTGAGTCGGAATGTTCCAGTGGGATTCTAGAATGTCTGGAGGAGATCAGACGCATTCTAGAATGTGGAATCGTGGAGCGTTGTTCTTTGATGTCGGATGTTCTTGGATGTGGATGTCGAAAACGTCAGAAGATGTCTTTCAGTTTTAAATAATTTATAACCGAGAGAAGCAGCAAATCCTCATGGTTTTAGAATTTCCTTGATGCCGTACATGACTTAACTGTGCAAAAGCAAAAATCTACAAGTACTTCTGTGTTACTGTGTAACCTCAGTATTGTATCTACAGTACTACAGAATGGCACTAGCTGCACCAAACCACCGCCACTGTTAATGTTTATTAATTCTGTGCCAGTAAACCTGACGTCAACGCTGATATCAGTTCTCCTGCTTCACCCTCTGTCTGACTGACTTCATCCAATATGTGAGAGAAAACAAGTGACGAACGGAGAGCGAGAGTGAGAACTAATTGACACACAGCTGTCTGAATCCGGCCCCGTTGTTGCCGCCGTGTGTCTGAGTCAGACAGGAAGGGGGAACTCTCCAGAGCGGAGCAGACAGTGTGGTCAGATCTCAGTCTCTCTCTGTCTCTGATTTCCCGTTCCTTTTGTTTCTTGTGAGACACACAGAGTGATGCACACCCACTCGGAGTTTGTGAACATAATTACAAACTGACAAATCAATTTAGGTTATGGGGATCAGATTAAACCGAGACAAGATCATGTTTCATTAATCTTGCACCCATTTTTCTCCGGTACACAGAGACAGGGGACGTATGGTTGGGAGCGGTTTAACTTAAGGACATTACGTGGAGAGAATTACATTAAAATCCTCACTCTACTCTTCACTATCACAGAGACGCTCTGTCGTGTTTATAACTCAGCAACAACTGTTGTCTGGGGAGGGGAGGGGATAAAGCTGCATCCAGATGAGCACAGATGTAAAAGAGCTGCTGCGATCTGCGGCTGTGTGCATCTGTTGGTACATCTCATCTCCTTTGTGCCAAGCAGGGCAAAGTCTGAGTCAAATCAACATGGGTTCAGTCAGACGCTTGAACATCCTTTGGGCTCTGTAATTGGAGCAGTGGAGTTATGGTGTATTTTTGGATTATATAACCCCCACAGAAACCCCATCCCAAAAAAAAAAAACCTAAAAAACATCCCCCTCTTCATCTTTCAATGCCTGTGTGCAACCTGTCCTCAGATCTCACTCTCATCTTATTAAATCTGTCAGCCTCCTTCCCGTTGCTTTTATTATAAGTCGATGCTTTCGTGCCAGCAATTACATTTTCCCTTATAATGTGCCTGACTCTCCGATGATAATTTCCGCTGCTGTCTGTTTCAACTCGTTGCTTTTATCTCTCCCGCTATCTCCTCTTCATTTCCCTCTCTTATTGCTGTACCTACGACGTAATTTTGAGTCTCATCTTCAGTGAATCCTCCCAAAACACCGCAGCCAAAGACAGCTCAGGATCTGTGTCACCCTGAAAAACTCAAATTTACGTAACCCCTCTGGATCAATCTCACCGCCAAAAAAAAAAGAGAAGATAAAAAAAAGATGGATATGCCAACAAGACTTTCAACTAACTATAAATGTTCTTTCCACCTTGTGCTATTGATGCTGATAAGCCCCATTAGGCTCAGTGGTGGATGAGTAATGATCCTTGCTTGCATGCAAACACAAACACGTTGCGACAGAGAAGAGGGCATGAGGGAGGCTGCTGCTGTGGCGACCAGTTGGCAATGGGGACCAATGACTAATCAGTCTGAGCATCCTCATGTAACATCAGGCAGAAGTAACAAGCAGGGGACTCAAACTGACACTGTAGCCTACTATCAGACACACTGCAGCTGTAGGGTCAGATAGGAAACACCACGAAATGTAGACTTGCACCAACATCCATCACTATCCATCCAAGTTATCACCTTTGTTAAAGGAATAGTTCAACATTTTGGCAAATTGGCCCACTGCCATAATCCCTATAGTCATAGCAGTAGGTTCGTTACCTTTAATTGTGGGTGCAAGCTGTTTTTAGAACGGCGGAGCAGAGCCATGAGCTGCTCAGAGCTACGCTACGGAGGCTCATGGGATTTCTTGATTTCTCTCATCAAACTCATCAAATACACAATCCAACAACTCCACAACGCTCTGGTGGACAAGTTGTGACCTGCACATTCACCACGCTATGAGATAATAACACAACATTACCACACAGAGTTGTTTTCTCTGCCTCCCATTTCCTGTCACTCTCTGAACTGTAATAAAGGCATGAAAAGCAAAAAAAAAACACATGTGATTTCGATATAGTAAGTTGATTGTGTGTTGCAACCTGGAGACAAACACCAACGTTAGGCAACCTGGCCAGTGTAAAGGAAGGAAGAGTTTCACTGTCCAGTTTTCCGTTGCTGCCGTCTCTCCTCCTCAATAGCAACTCTCTCTTTCAAACAAATTAATAGCAGAAGCTCCACTCCTCCTCCTCACGCTCCTTGGGCTCTTTTCAGGCTTTATAATAGCATTTCTTCAGGGAGAGCTGAGGTTCCCTGCTTTCCAGCTGTGCCTTTTGTCCTTAGTCTAGCAGGGGAACTAAATCAATGGGGCAGTCTGAATGGGCTAGCTGGGAATTGAAAAGGTTTTGGTGGTCTTTGTGGCACTGTGGCGGTAAATTCAAGCCGACTGGAGATGCGGCAGCTCTGCAGCAAACAGAGGCAGCGCTGTCAAGGTTAATAACATGGTCGTGATTTCACAAACCCTGGTGCAGTTTTATTGCATGCATTTATGTAAATGGAATTGATGTTTCTATTACAACTCCTGTCTGAAAAGGCAGAGACAGCTAGGGCTTTTGGTTCTCAGTGGTGAAACGACCCAGGGTCATAAATTTCTCTGACTATCGGGGAACAATGGCAGTGGAATGTGAGTTAGTATTTATTTCCCCTGGAGGCAGAGTTGGCCCGAGGCATAAGAAAACTAAGCACCTGCTCAGGGGCCCTTGACCACTAGGGGGCCGCCCCCAAGAGCAATTAAGAAGGGTGAATGTGGCTGCTGCGGTCATTTAACACAAACAAATAACAGTGAATGTTCCTGCAAATCCGCATCTTGGAGTCTAGTGACGCTGGCTCGGGCCAACGCCGCCTCCAGGATGCAGTTTGATGCCTCAGTCTTATCAAAGATTCATTCTACTCCTGCTACTTTGAAAACTGCAATTTCGCTGTCTGTACTATAAATAGAATAAAATAAATTCAAAAGAGAAATCTAAAAGTTTGAAGGTGCATGTGGCTGTGAAACTTTGAAACCCCTGGCTGCAGGCCTGGTTGGATCCTTGCCCTCATTTGTCTCAGAGAACCAGGACTTATTGATTCTACAAGCTCGCTCCAGTGCTACTCCCATTACTCTCAGACAGCTTGTGGCCTCTCTGGTAAAGTTACTGTACTGAGAATCATTTTCTAAATACGTTGATCTCCAGTTTCATCAGCGACCTACCTGCTTTCATCTACACAGCCTCTCTCTGTCTTTCCCTGTTTCTTTTTTCACTTTGTTCTCTTTACCGTCATGCACAAATACCTCAGGTTGCATTGTTCCTCCACCAGAGATCTCTCATCTTTTATCTGCCTACTTACTGTAAAACATATTTTAAGCTCAGCTGCAGACTTCCTCCCTCTCTTTCCCTCTCAGGTGAACTGGTGCTGTGATTATATCTGCTCAGCATATTTTGCATTTGCAAAGACAACAAAATTCTTTCAAAAGGGCAACGGTGCATGCTGTATACGCCTCCCTTTCAGTTTCAGCAGTCTAAATTGATTTGCATTATTGGTTTTGTTCAAATGACGCTGAGGTTGTTGTTTTCAACTTGTGAGTCTGTGGTTGTGGAGACACCTGCTGCAGCAGGAGCTGACACAGCGTGGGCCCTCCCCTCAGCCTGCAGGTATTTATATTCTTCTTTAACAGATATAGCATCACAACTGTGCAAGATGCTGTCTTGGCCCTGTAATGATGCATGAGTCAAAACATAAACTGACTTTACTTTGCTTTTAATTTGCTCAACAAATATTAACTTTTTTTCCATGTTAGAATAATATTGAACCAAGACAGAGGACTTATAATTAGCCTGCTCCAGAAGATTAATTAGTTGCTGTAGCCTTACAGCCTTGCAATATTGCATTTGCACTTGGGAGAAGTCATTAATAAAGTTGTCACAATATTAGCTCTAATATTCAATATGATCCCCTGTGTGGCTCATAAACAAAGCTTTTTGAGATGTAGCCGTGTTAAAGATTAATGGTTTTGCATTGAAACCTGTTGCATGCATTAACCATGCCTTTGTGTAACACTTTGCAGCAGCAGCAGCAGCAGCACTGTAACATGAGCTCATGCAGCTCATACTATCAGAAAGGGTGAATGCTTTCATAAAGGGCAGTACCGCCTCTCTCAGACCTCCAGAGGCCGTTTGAAATATATCTAAGGGGTCAGGATTTTTTTTTTCAAAGCGTGCGGGGGAGGAGTGGTGGGGCACCAGCCACGCTTTCATGTGTCAGCTCGCTCCGTGCCCACATCTCGGCCCTGCACCCTGCACCGCCAGCTTGTGACATTTCAGCCTCTTTGTCTTAGTCTGAGTGGCTTTTCTTCTAACCCCCCCCTTTTTTTTTTTTGTAGATTAAATGACAACGGCTGTGATATGTGGGCACTGGCATTAAAGCGAGGTCAGACAGAGATAAAAGGAGGATGGTTCAACACACAGTCATCTGTATTTATCTGTCAATAATACGAAATAACTCAACGGAGAAGCTGTACAAACTGTAGGACGGCTCGTGGCGACCATCAGTCCATCAGCAGAAACGATGCAGCTCAGTGCAACGAGTGGAAATAGAGGCAGAGGCAGCCTGCGAGCTAGGGACGACATAATGAAAAGAGCTGTTTATTCAATCTAAGCTCCTGGCTGCAGCTTCAAACTCAGCAGACAAGAGTTGAGTGGCATCAATCTGGAGTCGGTACTGACCTACTTAAGGGTCATAAAGAGTCAAAAATTTACTGCTTGACTCTTCTGTTGACATGGACAAGATATTGAAAACACCTCTCAGAATAAACCGAAGCAAAGAGGATTAAAGCTGCTGCAATCTAATATTTCATTCTCTCGTGACATTACTGAGAATAAAAAGATGACAGCAGGGAAAAGACTCTGTGTTTTAATATAAGGCCTGCTGTAGAGCAGGTATAGCTGCAGGCTACAGACTCAGACAAGGTCGTATGTTAATGAGGCTGAGTGTATGCACAACCTGCACAGATAAATATACGCTGCTTTGTTTAACTTTAATTTAACCACGCAAGTCAATCATGAATAATTCCCATCATATCTTATGTGGAGTTATTCACTCACGCACACATTAGTGGCTGCAGCAGATTGAATGAATATTGGCTTAAATGGCTCAGAGCAACAGGTGGAAACAAACCTCTACTGCACCATATTTCAATGCAAATGTTGAACTTTTCACTTTACATTTATATAACTAGTTAATTTGCACAGAGGGGTTTTGGCTTTGGTTTTATTCAGTCATTTTTGGACTAACCTTCCTCTACATGCATGGTATCCTTCTTTTTTTTTCCTCAAGCACAATCTCAGCTATGACTCACAACTCTTATTTTGTCAATTTACCACAAAAAAAGAAGGAAAAAAAGTAGAAAGTTGCAACAAGGAAGCAAAAAAATACAAGAAAAAAAAACGACAAAGATGCTGTGATCGGCACTGACGTGGCTGCTAGCATCATCTCCTGTTGCCATGGTGAAGAATTGGGTTGGGCATGGGTGACAAACATGATGAGAAATGAATGGAGACCACAGGATGACGGCTTACATTTATATAAATATATATATCTGTGTGTGCAGATGCAGCTCCAACGAATCTACTTGGTGATCAGTGAAGCTCATTATCTTCATCAGGGAAATACAAACACACACACACAGACACACACATGTAGCCCCGGTCTAATCAGTGCGACGGGCGCCTGTGTGGTTAATGAGGTCGTATTGAGGTTGTGCACGTCTGCTTTCTGTCTCCTGAAGATGTTACTGAGGGACATGCTGCGTTTAGCCTCCCACTTCCTCCTTATTATTGATGAAACGATTCATCAATGAAGTGTGAAAAGTGTTTTTGTTTTTTTTTACAAATCAAACATCTGCCAGGACCTGTTGCCATTTTAAACTATTGAATATTATCTTCTGACTGTTGGTTGAACAATGCAGGCTGAGGAAAAAAAACAGAACTAAAACCAGGGGCGAGGTTCAAAAGTACAGGTGCATGTGGGTGTTGGTGCAGAGAACAGCAGAATAGTTATTTTTTATACAACACAGCGCTCTGCAACACTGTAACACACAGTTCACGATGGAGGCAATTATATTGTTGCTGTAGGTTGTGTCATAAATTGTAGAATCATAACTCGGACGAGTTTGTAGCTACACGTGTATTTTTAGATCCGGTGTGACTTAGACTGAGGCTTTGAATTATGAGGGAGGTCGAGGTGGTTTGACCCCATGGATTAAAGAAATAACAACAGTCTGGAGCGCTGAAATTTATCCTGTATTGTTGCCTATAGTGTCTATAACTATGCCTATCACACTATCAATATCTCTGTCTCCTGTGTGTCGTGCAAGCCAATTAAGAAACTGTAGGGAAATAAGCAGCAGTAGCCCAATAAATTATCTTATCTTGACTTTCTTAAAAGATTCTGAATTATATTGTGAATAAATTATCATATGAACCCTATGTTCTAGTTTCTAACTGTAACAGTTTAGCTATAGTTTGTTGCTAAACTTTAGGTTTTTAGTTAGTTTAGCAAACTTATGTTGGCTGGTTAAAGTTTAGCTTAATTAATGTTGGCTATAGCTCCTGACTTAAAGGACAATTCCAGACAAATTCAACCCGAGGCTCTAGTTTCCTTATATTTTAGGTCTAAAATAAGGATTCTGCAGATTTTCTGTTAAATGTCTCCTGTTTTGCAGTAGTTGTGTCTGTCCACGCATCACCACAGGAGTTTATAACGACTGATCTTACGCTGTTTAGCAGACACGATTGTAAACGGAGCAGTAATACAAAGTCTAGTTGACAGGTATAATAAACAATATCCAAACTACTCGAATACTCTCACTGCTATGAAGACGTTGTGTAGTTGATATTCCTTTCTTGATCGGGAAACGGGACAAACAAACGGGAGCTTCAGAAGAGCTGTAAACATAGTTAGTTCGCGAGACTTTGTATGTCCGCTAGAGGTAAACAACCCCTTCGGTGCAGGCTAAGATCAGTCTGCATAGGAGACATTAAAAAGAAAATCTTCAGAATCATTCTTTTATATCTAAAATATTGGGAAACTAGAGGTTGAATTTGCCCGGAATTGTCCTTTAAGCTAAAAGTTCACTTTCTTGTCAGATGCAATAACCCAAGTTAGCTTATCTTATCACTGCTGTACTAATATAAAACGTCATATAGTGTCTAATTTTAGCAAACACTGCCTGTTGTTCATCATGAGACAATGGAGGATTAGCTATTGTACATTAATTTACATTACAGAGAAAAAATTAAATCAAGTAAATCCTCTGATGAACCAAGTGAGCCGCAGACAGACAGAGTCAGACATGGGAATAAATAAAGAAAATAACATTTCTTTGCAGCTGAATCACAGTGGAACAGACAGAAATAGCTTGAACACACATACTTCCAAAAACTGTCTTTAAACTTGTTCCCACTTTGAACAATCGCCTGCTGCTCGCCCTGGGGGCTACACACAGTTATTTTGTTAATTAATTCACTTCTTAAAGTACACAACAAACTACGGCCTCAGGCGCTCTGAGCTATATCATGAAAGCAGACGGTTTCAGGGCGCAGTGATGTAATAATATTCATCTGCAGCTGCAACGGTTTGTGCGTGGGTTTATGTGTTTTTTCATCCACACAATACGTCTGGAAGAATTAATTATGATGGCAGAAAAAGATGAGTAACTTAACTTCACCAGTCGTGGCAAATAATGACTCAGGACCAACAATGCAGCTAATCTAATTCTTCACCAGACAGACAAGATGTTTATTTGGTTATATTATGCAGGTATGACTCACTGTTTGAATGTTGACCTTTACCTCGTTAACGTGAATGTTATCATATATCACTGAAACTCTGAGTGCACAGGGTCAGCGGCAGTAAATGCACATCACAAAACAGATGATAATGACTGTGTATGTGGGCAGAGGCAGCTGCAACATAATGAGGAGGAGCGGGACGCACAACGGCTTTAATCATAAATAATAAACTGTTCTTCAGTTTTTTATACTTTATACATTTGTGCTGATTTGATTTTGTGGGAAATGCAAAGGCAGCAGAAGAATGGGAAACTTCTTTTAACTTTAATACACATTTTAGGAGGGTATAAACAGCCCTTAATATTAATATTGGGAATCTGGGAATCCGTTTGAAAGAGACACATTCTCTGTGGAAAATTAAGTAACAGACAAATTAAAGAGCTGCTGATGCGGAAAACACAGAACAAGAGTTTACAGCTGGCAGCTGTGCACAGCTGAGCTGAGACACAACGGTGCTTTCAGCCGTATGTCATGTGTTTTGCAGCAATAAGGTCATTTAAATAACAACAATAAACAATAACAAGAAGCTGAGGGAGAGGACTGATGTCTTACTAAAACTCAAATTAGCAATATTTGTCCATATGTAGCCTAAATTAAGATTTGAGCTGTATAGTTGTGACATCATAAAGAACAGGAAGTGCTGATAGCTTGCGTGCATACAACATTGAATTCCACAGACTTTTGTGTCTCCGTATGCACGCGGATTTCCTCCCCCAAAACACTCGTCTAAACCCGAAATAAAACGTGAGAAAGCAACGCCACTTTTGCATTTTCTGTTCAGATCGTATCCGTCCCCCTTATTTAATTATGTTGTGTCAGTTTGTAACTGTAACTTTATTCTTGAAAAAAAATCAAAAATCAAATCTTCAAAAAAAGAAACAACAACAAAAATTTTAAGTGATATTAAAGGGAAAGCTACCGCAGGACGGTGAAGTCTGCCTGAACTAATCCCAACTGCTCATAATATTATTCTTGAGTGCATGCAAGGATAAAAGTGCAAGAACACACACACGCACACACGCACACACACACACGGGATATGGTGCTGTTTACACATTACACTGTGATAACCGCTGAGATATCACCTCTGTTATGGGTTAAACACACACAGTTTAATGAGAGACAGTGTATATGTGTGTGTATGGGTGGGGGGCAGGGGGGGCAAGGTCTTAAACGCTGTGTATCCGAGAAACAGTGACGGTTACCATGGTGAACGGTTGAGCCGCCGCCGCCGCCGCCACTGCAGCAGCTCAACAGTCTCAGATCATCATCATCATCATCTGAGTTTCTGAGGCTTTTTAACGACGTATCGAGGAGACTGAAGCTGTGAAGACACACAGCCCGGCTAATTATGGGCTGGTTTCAACACTTTTCTGCAGAGCGTAGACCTTGAGGAGGCTGAAAACACACCGTGGGACAATAAAATTAAACAAAAACTAAAACAACAACAACAACTGCTGCATCTCCCCTTAACTATTTCCTTGTTTATGCTCTGATGAAGGCTGTCGGCCCGGCAGGAAGAGCCCCATTAAACTCAGACTTACATAACCTGAACAGCATTACAGCATTTTGTTGTTGTTGTTGTGCGTATGCTGGCAGACTGAGGCGACGTAATGCATGCATGCACACACAAAACCCTGCAGTGTCAGCACAATGAGAGCACAGACACACACAGAGAGGAGGAGGAGGAGGAGGAGGAGGAGGAGGAGGATGCTCACTCTTTTTAAGACCCACAGTGCAATGACCAGACATTTTTGTGATGGACAGATAACGACAGAGGAAGAGGAGAGGAGGGGGAGGAGAGGGGAGGGGGGCAAACACGACCTGCTGGTTGAGTTTCTCTGAAGCAGATCAGAGGGATGAAACCTCACACTGCAAAAACTCAAAGTCTTTCCAAGAATATTTGTCTTATTTCTACTCAAAATGTCATTTCTAGTCAAAACAAATCTCATTATACCTAAAATACGTACATTTACACATATATATACATGGTTATAGATTAAAAAGTAGCTTGTTTTTAGACACTTTTTACTTCTATCAAGTATATTTTCATTTGAAAAACTTTCACTGGCAGTGAAAATTGTCTGAAAACAAGTAGATTTTTAGGTTTTTGTCTTATTTAAAGTGGAAAGAGATTAGTTTTGACTAAGAAATACGTTTTTCACTTGTTTCAAACTAATTTTCAATTGAAATAGTAGAAAAATCTGCAAATTAAAGCAAGTTTTTATGAGAACAAAAACAAAAACTTGCTCCACTATCAGATTTTTCGACTTATTTCAAGTGAAAATATGCTTGAAGGAAGTGAAAAGTGTCTAAAAACAGGCTGCTTTTTAATGCGATGAGTCTTATTTTATGCATAATGAGATTTGTTTTGACTAGAAATGACATTTTGACGAGAAATAAGACAAATATTCTTGGTAAGATTTTGAGTTTTAGACAGATAACGACAGAAGAAGAAGAGAGGAGGAGAGGAAGAGGAAGAGGGGGCAAACACGACCTGCTGGCTGGTTGAATTTCTCTGAAGCAGATCAGAGGGATGAAACCTCAGGGATGGAAAAAAAGGGGGAGTTGGGGGGGGGGGGGGGGATAAAATAAAAAAATAAAAGCAGCTCTGCTCATGAGATCTATGAAGTCGAGACATTCCTTAGATGTTATTCAAGCTGCAGAGGCCAATCAGCAGCAGCCGTCCGTCTGACTGCAAGAAACGTGGTGAAACTTGTCTAACACAACAACCGGTGATGTGTTAGTGTAAAAAAAAAAAAAAAAAAACAGCTTCCTTGATCCTCAGCTCTGGTCACACACCCAAAATAAAAAAAGAAACCATAACATTTAACATTTAGAAAACTACATTTTCTCCACATGAAGCTGCTAAAATGTAATAAACAACAACAGAGAAGAGAAGAGGAGCTGCTCATGTGACCGTTGAGTTCATGAGGGCAACAACGCACAGCTGATTACATGTGACTCGCCACATTTTTCATTCATGCAGAGCAGATAAAGAACAGAAGAAGAAGAAGAAGAAGAAGAAGAGACTCCCTTATCTCTCGTCATGCCAGAGAGACAGAAAGAGAAAGAGAGAGAGGAGAGGAGGGGGGAAAAAACAAACTCAGAGTGCTATAAAGTAACCTAACCTCGGTCACATAGATGAGCGGGATAGCGCTGTAGTTCTTCCTCATGCCTCCTCCTCCTCTTCCTCCTCCTCCTCTTCCTCACTGGGGTCAAAGTGCAAAGTGCACGAAGCCACAGCAGCAGCAGCAGCAGCTTCAGAGGAACGACCTCATCACACAGCTCTGTCTGCTCTGTCTTTCAAGTTTCAGGACTATACAGTACCCTCAGAGGGAGGAGGAGTGTGTGTCTGTGTGTGTCTGTGGGTGTGTGTGTGTATGTGTGTGTGTGTGTGTGTGCAACGCTCTTATTGTGAAACGTTTTGCTTCCTGTGTTAGTAGCGATCAGGCTCAAACCAGCAGCACTTCCACTCTCACTCTCTCATCCCAACCTTGTCTCTTCCTGACTGACTGACTGACTGACTGAGGTGCAGCGCTCTTGTTCTGGAAACACACACACACAAACGCACACACACATGCACGCACATGCACACACACACTGGGGAAATACCACCTTAAAAGGAGCAGCAGCCCTGAAGCAGGACGGTTTGGTTTTTTTTTTACTGCCATCTTCCTCCACTGGCACGAGCACACATCAACGTCAATCCTGCCAATCAGGAGGCAGCAGAGGAGGAGGAGGAGGGGGGAGGAGGAGGAGGGGGGGTTTAAAGGGCAATTCCGGGTTGTATCTTCCTAACATTTCAGGTCTAAAAGAAGGAATCCTGTCCTGCAGCAGCAGCGTTCCCTCGGTTGGTCTGGAGATTCCTGCACAAGCTCAAATTTCCCACACTCGTTAATTCCACTTAAAGGACTATTCCGGGCAAATTCAACTCGGGGCTGTATTTTTCTAACATTTTAGGTCTAAAAGAAGGAATCTGAAGATTTTCAGTTTAATTTGCTCCTGTTTTGCGGTAGTTGTGTCTGCTTCTTAGGCTGTTTACATCCCTCAAAGCCACAGACAGCGTCAGACGGCGACTCAAACATGCACCAAGAAGTTTATTTACTTCAAGCAAGTCGTTGTTGATAATTCCTGTGTTTATAACACAAACAGGAGCTTCCGACTGCACATAAACACACCGAACTTGGGTCTCACGTGGAACTTTGAATTAGATCTAGTTTTACAAACATGTGGGCTTGCTTGAGGTAAATTAACTTCTTTTAGACCTGAATTTGCCCGGAATTGTCCTTTAAGTGAAATTAATGAGTGTGGAAATTTAGAGCTTGTGCAGGAATCTCCAGACTGACTGATTCCCCCAGAGGAGGGAACGCTGCTGCAGGACGGACGGAGGATTTGACGGCAGTTGTAATCTGCAGAGCCTGATAACACAACAGCCTGTGGCCCTGTGTGTGTGTGTGTGTGTGTGTGTGTGCATGTGCATGTGCGTGTGTGTGTTTATGACCGAGGCTGCTGGACTCTGCACCAACTCCCACTCATGTTCAAAAGCATTCCTGTGACCAGTGGGAGCAGGGGGAGCTGCAGAGTCGACAACAACAATAAACAGACGCTGATATTTTATCTTTAACAATAATAAACTGTCAAACACCAACAAAATTATCGTCTAATTGAATAAACGAGTGTATTTTATTCTGAAACAACATTAGTTCTTCTCCTGACGATGTGACGTTTCCTTCACTGAGCAACTTGATGCAAATCAGCCTCAACCAGACGCCCCCAAAAATACTACACAGGACATCTGCTGCTCCACTTCCTGTGTGTAACCATGGTTATCTGTCGTTTGACGGGAATATGCTCATTTGTTCAACTCAATCAGCTGCAGCAGCTCAGTTGTTTCTGGTTTGTTTGACATTTATTTTGAAAGGTACAGTAATGCCAGTCTGTTTCTTTACAACAGTCGACTGGGCTGAGTTTTATCCACTCAGTTAGTTCATGTTTTATGATCTTTTCATTTGATTTGATCATGAAATAAAGAAAAAAATTAAAATAAATGACAAACTACCAACTTTACACGTCACACTAGGGCTGTGTTGACATCAGATTTTCACAATAAAACGACAAAAACAATTTCCAGTAACGATAATTTTGTGATATTTACTTATCTTTTCTGGCAAAAAATATCATGATACACTGTCGTCTTAAAGGAATAGTTCACAAAGAAATGAAATTCAGCCATTATTGCCTCACCCTCATGCTGATGAATACTCTAGAGTAGTTTTTTATTCCTCAAAGTGCATCTGGAGACCCGGGATTTTGAGTATCTGGTTCCTAGTCCATCCAAAACCTTTGGCAATGCAGTAAAGCTTTTAATGTAGATGTATCATCCCACTATTTTATTTCTCATCTCTACTATGTAACAATATTTCCAGTAAACTCTGGACTAGCAAGTGTGGAGGAATTTATTGGGTTTGTAAGACATGTCATGATTTTCTCACTGTATGATATCAGCATGAGGGTGAGTCACTACTGAATTTCATTTTTTGGGTGAACTATTCCTTTAAGCAGGAGCTCATGACTCATCAGCACTAATTAACCCGAAGTGAAAGCGTGATTAACGTCGTTAGCTGCACCTTGGTGTGTTTCCTGCTGCGACGTGTCCGAACGGAAAAGACGATTTCACTAATGAACACAAATATTTCACATGTGTTCAGGTTTTTTTTTGTTTTTTTTTAAACAGATGAAAGAAGAAGTGCCAAGTTAATAATAATAAAAAAAGACGTTGTGAGCCAGTGAAAAAAGATCCAACATCAGAGGCATCAAAGCATCGAACACACACACACACACACACACACAGAGTGGCAGCTGCATCACGTTGTTGCAGCCTGTTGCACCAGAGATGAAGGGAAAAATCTTCACTTCACTTCGTTTTCTTTTTTGTACTTTTCCTCAAATTAGTTTCTCCCTGATGAGCAGAAACACACAGAGGAGGGGGGGGGCAGCAGAAGTGGGACGGACAGTGGTATTTTTAAAGAAAGAGAGACACTCAGGGGAGACGGCATTAAAAAAAGAAGAAATAGGAATAAAAAGGATTTTTTTTAAAGGGATAGTTCAACATTTTTGGCAAATTGGCCCATTGCCATCCCTATAGTCATAGCAGTAGGTTTGTTACCTTTAATTGTTGGTGCAAGGTATTTTTAGAACAGTGGAGCAGAGCCATGAGCTTGGTAAATTCATGCAAACCCGCTGATGCGCGTTTCCTTCAGGGACAGTTTTTCATCAACAGTCTCTGCATTTACCTCTGAAACAACTCTGTGTGGTAACGTTGTGTTATTATCTCATAGTGTGAAAAAAGATGAACATCAGGTCACAACTTGTCCACCAGAGCAGTTGTTGGAGTTGTTGGATTGTGTATTTTGATGAGTTTGATGAGGTGAAACCAAGAAATCCCATGAGCCTCAGAAGTGGGACGGACAGTGGCTCTAAAGAGCAGCTCACGGCTCTGCTCTGCCGAAATAGGAATAAAAAAATAGATAGTTCAACTGACAATTAAAGGTAACGAACCTACTGCTATGACTATAGGGATTATGGCAATGGGCCAATTTGCCAAAAATGTTGAACTATCCCTTTTTAAGCAAAGCAAACATTTGGAGAATTATAGAAAAGAAATCTCCATCAAGGATGTGAGATGCTCGAGGAGTGAGGAAGTCAGGCATGAATGATGCAGGAGGAGAGGAGAGAGAAAGAGAGAGAGAGAGGCACAGGACAGTGATGTTAAAAAGAGGAGAAGGCGAATCGAAGAAGAAGAAGAGGAGGAGGAGGAGGAGGAGGAGGAGGATGATTACATTTCAGAGCTATGACAGTTGGCAGGAGGGAAGATAGGGAGTCTGTCTCCTCCTCCTCCTCCTTTATCATCCTCCTCCTCCCTCCTCATCCTCATCACCACGGCGACCCTGCTTGGTCTCAGTCCCACCCAGCATCCGTCCGTCCATCCGCCACCAGCTGCCACTTCAATACAAAACTGCTGCATCAGCGTTTAACCACGGCAGAGGAGGAGGAGAAGGGGGAAGGGGGGTGGGGAGTGGGAGGGGGGGATTAAACCTGCTCCAATTACAGCGGCTGATTCAGACCGAGGCGATCGACCGATGGAGGGAACCACAAAAACACTCAAAACTCTCCAAACTCAGGTCGCTGTCACCACTGATCCTGGTTCAGTTCTCCAACAGAGACTGTGAAACCTAAAAAGGCCTCGTCCCCCCCCTTCATTCCCCCAAAAGAAGAACAGCGCCCCCTTCTGGATGTTAAACTCTACTACACGTTGTGTTGAATGAATCTTACCTTGATATGACCTTCTTCACCTTCCTCCTCTTCCTCCTCCAAACTGTCCCCCAGAGGAAAGACGAACGACACAGTGAGTCTCCTCATTTAACAGCTCCACGTCCCTGAAACATAAATACAACATGTCAATGAAAACTTCTAACTCCTAACATCCTGTCGACACTTTGCTGAAACATTCCTGAAGGAGTTGTTTTTAATTAGACAGAGGTGGAGAAAGATTCAACACAGGTTTAAGTCCTGCATCGGTCAATTTCCTTCAGTAAAAGTTAAAAATAAAAATAATAAAAATTACTCATCGTGCAAAGTGACGTCATTCTTATGTATTATGACTTTAACGTTACAGTAGCCTACACAAGAAGCTCATTTCTATTCAGGCATTTGTCATTGTAGAGCTGCTGCTGCTGCTGCCTGCAGGTTAAAACACATTATACGCTTTGTATCAGTAATCTGAAGTAATTATACACAAAAGCAGTGATAATATATTAGAATAAATCCAGCTAGATAAACTTATAAATTAATTTATTGTATCCACCTTATTTTTCACGGATTCATGGAGGTCTGGGTTTTTGTGCGGAACTTCCGGTCCAGCACTCCTGATGCGATAATATTATTACCGCATTCCATAATTGCGATCAAAACAATAAAACACAATTGATGACAATGACAATTGTTGTTGCTCTATTTAATCAATCTTAATATTTAAAAGTAGCGCAATGTAGACCTGTCAGGATTTTTTTAAGCAGCATCCTCTCTTGCAACACCTTGTTTCAGAGCATGAAAATTGTTGTACAGTGTCTTTAGGTTTTGTTCCATTATGAACACAAAGCATTGCTATGTTTTTTTTAATGCACAGCTCCGGACATTCATTTTCACCTTACTTCCGCATTCGAAAATTAAGTGGATAGATTATAGTTGCAAGGAAGATTGATAGCTAATTTATGAATAGGGGGTGGGAGTAAATGAGTTTTACTCCTTTACGGATATGAAACATTCATTTTCAATTATTTGTTGTCTTTGTAAAGTATTTATTTGTCATGTCTGTCCATTACTGTATTGTTTCTTTCAACATGTCCAAAATAACATTTACTCACAGCTCACGTTCACAGGAGGTTTGAAGTTTCTATGAGTTCAAGTGAAAACCAACAACCTGCACTAAACACACAAACACATATATACTGTATATAATATAACATTAGAAGTAGTAAAAGTGCACAAACCTCCTCAGTCCTTCGTCCTGGATGTTTCTCTCTGAGTTAACATGAGTGTGTTCACACACTCCTCCTCACACCTCGGAGTGAAATGCTGCAGCTTCTCCTCGATCGGCTCAGATCAGTGTAATCCCACAGTGATTAACAGGCAGTGAGCCGCGCGCGCACATACACACACGGAGCTGAACCATGATCATGTAGTTTTATATTTCACATAAGGAGCTGGACTTTTATTCTGATGTGACTCTGTATCGACTAATTGTTGTGTAGTTTAGCCTCTTCTGACAGAAACTGAACGACTTGATGATCAATTTCTAATTTTTTCACCATTTGCAGGAAAAAATTGTTGAATATGAGAAACAGTGAGTAATATTTTACATATTTCACTGTTTTCTTACATTAATTCACTATGAGGAGCATAATAATCTGTAGCTAAAGCTTTGATGAAATGATTAAATGACAGTGTTGGTTTCCTCCGGGGCTGCAACTAATTATCTAATTAGAAAACTCATCACTTTCATTATTCACTCACCTGCAAATGATTAAACAATGAGTTGTTTGAGCTAAAAGAAACTTGCAGGTATAAAATGATTGAAATGTTCTAGTATTTAAGCTCTAGATCGATTTATTATCACATTTTTAGATGCATTCCCCCATATATTGAACTGGGCATTGAGTTTGTCACCTTTTGGAAACAGTGAGATCTGCTCCAGGTGAAAGTGGAACGTCTGACTCAGCAGCAGCAGCAGCAGCAGCAGTAGATTCAACGTGAAGATTATTCAGGAAGGAGGTTAATCCACCAGGAATGAATCACTCCACACGGGAAGAAAAAGACTTCCTGTCACTCCAGCGTTAAACATCTGTGTCGTAGAGATTTTATTGAGAACGTGTCGGCGGGAAACCATAATTTACAGCGTGGGTTATTATCATTATTATTATTATTATGATGAACAGGGGTCACTGAGCGCCGGCCTTGGGCGGGACCCACTCGTGGATCTTCTTGCGGGTGGTGGAGTAGGGAACGTACTGCTCCGACGAGCCGCTCACGTTGAACTGGTGAACCTCCGCCAGGAACTTCTTGGGCTCGGGCGGGTGAGTGGTGGGGGGGTCGTCTGTCATGCAGTGCAGCCAGCGGTGCCTGAAGCAGAAGAGAGGAGAAGGTTAATGGCGTTTCTATAGTTAAAGGGCAAATACGTCATTTTTGAGGCAATGTATGGGCAAAATGAGGATGCAATGTGTCTAGTATACGTCTGATTGTTATTGTTTTGTTTTATTTGCAGTTCTTTTCTCTTCGGGGATGACTAAGTTAAAGGGATACTTCACCCAAAATCAATAATTCACTCATTTTCTACTCACCGTCATTCCAAGGAAGGGTTCGGAGAACTTTCAGAGTCACTTCTGAATCATTTGAATTGTATGAAACATCCAGATACTGCTCGTCCGTACTGACCCAAGTGTCCTGAAGCCGCCACATGGAAAAGTTGTTGCGGAAAAAATTAATTTGATCTCCGTTTTTATCCTTATTGTAGCCGTAGCTCCCAGTGGCTGCAGGAGATTTGCTGCGAGATGCTCTTCCGTTTTGATTACTCTGAAAGTTCTCCAAACCCTTCCTTAGCATGATGGTGAGTAGAAAATGGGTGAATTGTCGATTTTGGGTGAAGTATCCCTTTAACTTTTGACAGCTTATGTTTTGGACGGTGCCAAATATCGTATGCTCCTGCCCTGTCATGTTTACCTTATTGAAGATGAGCCTTACTGTCATAGTTCTGTATTATTATTATAGTTGTAGTGAAAAAAAGATATTATTTCTCTAATAAAGCGCAGGTCGTACCACTCGGCGGGCACCATGCTGCCGTCCACCTCCCACAGAGTCTTCTTCCCGTTCATCTCCATGGTGTAAATCACCCAGCGGTGACGCCCTGGAACAAAAACAAACATTTTTTTATTTATTCACACTGATGTCAAGCTGCACAGAATAAATCTACCATCACGTTTATCATAAGAGAAAATATCATCAAAATCAACAAATAAAAGTGCAAAAACCACTTTCAATCAATTATTGTTGTGAAGCCGGACTCACCAAAGAAGTAGTGCTTGTTGTCTTCAAAGTATTTGTTCCCATATTTGTCCACACCGACCAGCGTTCCTGTCTTCACATCGTTCACTCTGAGACAATGACACGGTAACAGTGACGTTAACCGTCTATGACACAAAACACTGTGGGTTCACGTCGTTCATATCAGCAAAGGCAGGGTTGGTTATTTTAAATTGTCTCCAATTCTTGTTCCACACAAACTCAGTGAGGCAGGTGTGTGTAAATAATGACCCATTATCATTATCTTGGTGCAATGTCGTTAATATTAGTTACTTGTTTTGAGAAGATTATAGGCCTACACTTTATTTATGAAGAATAACAGTGCACATATAAACACATCCTGTGCAGAAGCAATCACTTTAACTACAGTGTTGATGTAAAAACAAAAGAATAAATGTCTAGTCTTTGCATTTGTTTTTATATTTTACCACATTTGCAAACATTTACACAGTAAAACAGAGTCCATAACTTTTAAAATGTATCCTTAAACATGAGCTGGAGTTTAGCCTAAACTTTGTAAATAGAGATTTGATCTTAAATTCACGCGATTAACGTTTAATCTCCACGTTTATTACGAGTATGAATAAATATATATGTTACTATAGAGATAAAAGATAATGTTATATAAACAATCTCTAGTATAAAAAATAAACATTAACTTAGCAACATGCTAGCTGAGCAGCTCTGAGGACAAACCCGCTGTCTCGCTGCTGTTTTTCTGTCTAACGTCACATTTTCGTCACTTTGTCGCTTTAACGGAGAAAAACAAACATTTTATCTTTGATCAACCAGACCTGAAGAGCTGCAGCAGAAACCCCCGGACTCCTCCATGACCTCCTATTTGCCCCAGAGCCCTTCGGACGATGTTCGCGTACTCCGCCATCTTGTGACGGAAGAATTACGGAGACGGACCGTGCAGCGTCATAAAGGTTCCGTGTGGCGAAATCTTTGATTCCGCTTACATGACGTACTACTGCTGCTTTATTATAACCATCCTAATAATGGTACTTTGACACAATTAAATATATATCTATGCCTCTTGATCAACAATTAGTATTATCGATTATCAATTAGTATTATCAACAACTGATTACATTTAGTTGTGTAAATGGGCATACATTAGGCTGCTGCAATGTGCACTGTACACCTATACTAATCAATATTCAATTTGCTGTATCCCATAAGTTTGATCTTGATAATGTATACAAAAAAATTACAAATACATCTTCACATACTTCTTTAGATACTCTTTAGACACTTTTTCTGTATTATATTTTATTATATCATATCATTTTTTAATCTAATTATGTCAGTTACTCTCACAGGTCTATTGTCTACATTATAAATCATGACAGAAAGCCAGAGAAAGCTACCAGGCTGCAGACAGCAGGTGGCGCTGAAAACCAATAAACAAAAGAAGAGTGTTTAAAGTTCTCTCTAGTGTTTTGTAATTCATTGCTCTTTGTAGTAAAAGTACTTTTTCATTTGTGTGGGTCCTTGACATACAATTTCTATATGTAAAACCAAGACAATATCTATTTCTAATAAATATCTAATAGATTATTGAAAACATTGTTTTTATTTGTATAGCTGAGAAGTCTCTGCATAATGCAGGAATCTGAAAGAGCACCGATTAATCGGGCATATTAAACTGGAAATTCATCTGGAGGTTAATAATAAACCCAACACGTCATTTAAACTTACTAAAATAACAGTTTGAGAACTTGTAGCAGCAAATTAAACTGTATGCTTCCCAGGGATTTTTCAATAAATAATTACAGTTAATGATTAACTTAATGTTAATGAAATACTGTTATACAAATAGGTTAGATATTCCATTTCCTTTAAAACACCAATATTTTTTATTCTTGTTCTCAATATTCTTGTTTTTTTCCACTGTATCTACAGTATCACTGTAACGTATTGTCCTGTACATATTTTATCGGTGCCTGACTCATGCATTGAAATGACTGTGTCAATAGTGAACTTGTACCATAAAGTGTTGAGCCATAAATAAAACTGATATCTGCTGTTGTCACCGATCCTGGTTAAACAGGTCAAACGACAAGAAAGGGCAAAGGTGGAATATCCCACAGTTCCTGAACCCATCCCAGTGAAACTCCTTTATACACAAGGTGTGTGTGTGTGTGTGTGTGAATGCACGAGATAACTATCCAATGTGTCACGATAGTCACCTAACACCTGAATGGAACCACACGCGCACACACATACACACACCCGACTAACACTATGAGGTGGGCGGAGTCTCCTCGTGGCTTAAAACTGATGCGTAACGTGCCTTCTGGTGTCATTACGCACGCGGAGCTCACCGGGAGCGCACGAGAGGACGAGAAACCACCGGAGTTTAAGGAAAAGAAGAAAAAAAAAAAAAATAAAGTTCTACAACAAGTTTCAGATTAAAGTTGCTGCTTCATCTGTGAAGGAAACCGTTTGTATTATGAAGAGAGAGCTGAGGAGCTGCCGAGTGAGTTTAAAGTCTTTTTATTTAATTTTGGTGAAAGTTAAGGCTTTTATTTTCTTAAACTCATGGGGAATGTTTATATAATATTTCTATGACAGACACTAAAACCAAACACACAGTGACTAATGTATAACAAAGAATATAATGTAATACAGTAACATTGCATATAATGTGCTGTAGGTTTTATTTCTTCTATTTAAAATCCTATATTTTTCTTTAAAACACTGCAAATACACAGTGTTGTTAATTACAGTACAATAAAATAAGTGAATTAACATTTATATAAAGTGTCATTTATTACATCAAAGTTTGTTTAAGTAGGTGTGGGCACATTTTCAGTTTTATTTTATTGACTGTAAAAACCAAACAAAGAGAAAGTTGTCCAATATTTGAGCAAAGAGCAAAGTAAAAACAAATATTTATTTTGCACTTTTGAATGTTGTAATAGCCTATGTCCAGTAGATTGTTAGCTGCAGATAATAATGAACTTGTGAGAGCTTAAAGGTGGGAAACGGGTTAAATAACCACATGTGAATTCCTATTAACAACCAAAAACAAACAATGTATCATCACACCATGACTCAGTTCATGACCCACGCTGATACGAAGATGCTGTATTGTGATTGAATCTCCTGTTATGATGATGTTATGTTGAATCATTCAGATCTTCGTCTTTCGTTGTTGTTTCTGGCATCACAACTTTTCCTTTTTCCGGCGCCTTCTTTTGTTTTCCGAGGCTTTTATCAGCAGCGGTGTTACAACAGGAATGTGTGTCACTGGTTTCGGCTCCAGGAGCCTGTTGTGCAGCTCGGCCTGTTCCGGGTCGACTGGTCCATCAGGTGCATCGGTGATGGGCCGTAAAACTGTGGATCAGATTATCTCTTATACTTTTATTCCTCAACGTTTCTGAGTTAATCATCCTAATTTGACTAATATACCCAATGACTTTACATAGAGAAACACTGGGTTAACTTTTAAATACAGTAAACTGTCAAACATTAACCAGTGTTGATGAGGCGTTCAAGGCTCAAAGAGGCTGCACAGGAAAGATTAGAATAAAACCCACAAAATGTATCAATTAAGTTTCAATTTAAACGCTAAATAAGTCGGATTTTTAAAGCAGGACTTTTATTTTTTTCAATATTCTTGTTTTAGGTTCCTGTCTCTGACACTTTGACCTTGAGTGACCTCTCTCTCCTCTCTGTCTCTCTCTTTCTCCTCGTGTCTCCAGATGCTGCAGAAGATTCGATGATTCTGCAGAGTGACACCGGAACCAACTCTGTGAGATGAGCAGCTGACCTCTGACCCCTCACACGAACATGGACGTCCGTGTGCACGCCAACTCTATGCTCCAGTACGCCGTCAACGGGGGCGCCAGGCGAAACCCCCGACTTGGTGTAAGTACTGTAGTACCTGAAAACCAGGGAGGCTGAGAGTCAATGAGGTGAAGGAAACGTTTTACACCATTAAACCTCAGGAATCAGGAAAATCAACGACACGGGGAAGAACAAGAAAAAGTTTTTAGCTCTGAGACTTGACGTCACATAGACAGATTTTTTTGTTTTTGTTAAATATTTTTGTTGGACCAAGTCAAAGTGACATTGACCTCAGTGACAGAACATGAACATATTTTCTTTTACATGCACCAACAAACCAGGTCTCAGTCTCGTAAACCCTCTCCCTCTTTAACAGGCTTAAAAATTAATATATGGATATAAGGAAAACCTTGTTATAAACGACAGCCTGCTGTTGATTATGCTGCATTAATTTCATGTGGGACGCAAAAACCCCCCACTGTTAATAGTTTCTGTTTTATATGCATGTTATAAATTAAGTTCTTCTGCAATACCTGCACATTTTACAGACTTTTCTGCACTTTTATGGAGTCCGTCGACCCGGATGTCGACATTTACGCTACATAGAAATGAGGAAACTGATAATTGCACGTGTTGCATTATATCCCTATGAGTCACATTTAGATAATTATCAACCACAGTAGAGCAGATTTAATGGCTGCTGCTGCTGCTGCTGGGACAGTTGGTGCCACACAGGACACAGGTATGAATAGAGTTGTCTTGTTCTATTGTCCTCTCCCACACTCACACAGTAAACACACTCAGCGTATCAGATGAACAACTGATTATTCAAAACCTCGGCACTGTGTTTACACAATGCACCCAGCCATCTCTGTCACTGAGAAATTACACCTGCTTAACAACTTAATCCCCCCCCCCGTAGCCTACATGCCTTGGGGATGACATTCATTATCAGCGCACAACTTGGGCGAACCGGTCGAGCTGCAGTTTTCTAGGTCTTGAGCTGCTTCGCGACAATATGCACCATTCAGTCCACGCTGAAACCGGCACATTGGTTGTTTATCTCCCTGCTGGTTTCAGTTGGGTGTTGCTGCAGGTGACTATTGTGTGAAGCAAAAACAACGCGTGGGGTAGCGTACTGTAGCACAGCTGAGCTCACCCTGTTGTGGTGCTAACTAACAACTCCGATGTCAGCAACGGGCTCTGTTTGCCTTGTCAACCATCAAGCTGAAGGTCATCACCTTGAAAACCGCTCAAACAAGCAGCTTCCTTCAGACTGGTGGTGGTGGTTGTGTAATTAGAGTGAAACACAACCACTGCACTGTTGTTCACATCAGTGGGAAAAGTGTTGTCATCATTGTCACAGGTGGAATAGACTGCGGACAAAACAATTATTTCATCCTTTAAATGCCGGTTAGCTTAGCAAAAAGACTGTTAACAGCTTGGTTCTGCACCAAGGTCACAAAATGATTTTCCTCTTAGCATGAAGTTGGAGTCAGCATTTGTGCATCAAAAACTGATGCAAATCCCCAATGAGGACATAGCTTAACTTATCTTAACGTAATGACTGTAAACATGTGGCCTGCTTCTGTCCGAAGTTCAAAGAATTGGCCTGATTTTAACACGTTATTCCTGAAACAACAGTTGCTTTAGCATAAAGCCGGAGTCAAGGGGCAGCTAGCTTAGTTTAGCATTAGGCATAAGAAGAAACGTATTGCCTGTTTCTCTCTGAAGATGATAAAATCCACTTAACAGTTGCTTTAATTCACATTTTTGCAAAAACTGAAGCACAAATCTGGACTGTGGTTAGCTTGCCTAGTTGTACCATATTGACTAACAGAGATGTTAAAACTACATTACGGTTTAATGAAAGGTTAGAGTTGGACAAACAACAGATAGGCTAATCAAGGCGACCACCAGTTTTGGTTTTGGACTTCGTGCAATGTCGCTCCGAACCCGCCAATCTCACTGTAACAAGACTTGAGGACTTTGGGACCGGTCACTGTGCTCAACTTGTTTGCCAAGAAATAGCTTCAGCATATAATTCCTTCTAAAACCACAGACATGCTTTCACATTTCTGTTTGTGTACACATTAAACAAACATGATGTAATGGATGCATGTCGAAGACAGAAAGGTTTCTGTGCAGTTTTTATACTTATGTCCACAGGGTTTGGGTGTGCTAACAGCTAATTTAATTTGTTCAACACCCATGCATCACTTTAAGTCAAACATCAGAGGTACCTGGCTAGTTTTTGACGTCCTGAAGACAGGGATTGGTTGGTCAATAAAAGCTCCATTGGTCAGGACAGATCTTGTATCTCAAATATGAAAACTGCAAAGTCAACAACAAAATGTAGAAATGTTTTACATGTTCATACTTTGCTTATAATGTAACTGGTTTTCTTCAGTGCAGCTGTTTTTTCAGGTCTATTTCATGTTGTCACGGGAGATTACCTGCTCCTCACGGCCATGTGGTTTAGTTTAAATAGGCGGACTCGATCTTTATCAGACTGAAGAAAGACCGCAGAGTGAAGCAGCAAAATCAGTAGTCACGGTGTGTTGTTACTGGATCTAGCCCATTGTGTTGTTTTTTCAGTGGCAGCACTGTGCGAAGCAGGACAGGTAGCTGTGGAGGTGAAGGGAGGGGCAACAGAAGAGAGGGGCATTTGAGCTAAATATAGGGTGGGAAAGAAGTTTGGAGGGTTGGGATGGAGGAACAAACAGGCCTGTGTTCACTCTGTACACACACGACTACTGTAGGAGAAAGTCGTAGTGGATGGTTTGCACCGAGATGAAGAGAGAAATAAGGACGAACCTTAACCGTTAAAGCTTAATAGTTTGATGAAGATATGTTGGAAAGGTCTCACCGAGGTCTTAAAAAGAAGAACATCTCATACACTACTCTTTATTGATCATCCTATTGTTTAGGTCTCTTTAGAGAGGTCAAAGGTCTCTCCTAATGCCTCTCTAGGCCTTTATCAGGAGTATGATGATGGTCTTCTAGAGATACCAACATTTTAGAGTCTCAAGAAAGTCTATAGAAGCCAAAGGTGTAGAAATCCTAATGTTCTGGCCTCTATAGACCTTTATTAGACTATAGAGTTACACCAAACTATTTTTCTTCTGTTCTTTTGCAGGACGATGATATGCGGTATCTGAGCCAGGAGGAGCAGGAATGCATCCAGTTCTTTGAAGACACCATTGTCTCATTGGAAGAGAGTCTGGATGAGGATGACCCGAGACCCGGGCAGATCGCACCTGCTGCTGTCGAAGAGCCGGATAAACCCCAAGCATCAAGCCCCGACCCTGGGGTCATTGTGTCATCCCTTATGACCGGACCTCTAAGTCCTAAAGACCAGGATATCATAGACCTGGTGCGACCAGAACCGGACTTGGTGCAGACGAGAGAGTCAAACTTCATTCCCACCAGTCCAGGTAGTGTACTGCAGCTGTATCTCCTATATATCGACGCAATAACGAATTAATCTATTGGCCTATTCACCATTTCACAATTCCTTCCTTCCAGATTTCCAGAGTATGTTGCCACCCCCTGAAAGCCACTTTGAGATAAAGCCAAGGCGTGACAGCTTACCCTCGGAGTACAACCCCCCGCTACCGAGTGGCAGCTATGGGCCGATGGACAGCCACTCCTCGTACCATCCTCCAGGCTCGATTCCCACGCCGGTCCTGATTGCCCATCAGATCGCTGAGAACCAGGCAGGAGGAGGAGGAGGAACACCCGCCTTGCTTCCCTCCTCACTCATCCACCGCCGCAGCTTTGAGTCAGAGAAACCACCGGGCTACGGTGCAGATCATCCATCAAAACATGGTCCTCCTACCTCTGCGAAGCCTTCCCGCTACCCTGCCAACATCAGCATGATCCTCGGTGGCAAGGAGCACCAGAACCAGTCTCTGGCTAATGTGAACATCCAAGAGAGGCGGACGCAAATGCTGGCAAACCTCACAGGAACGTCTCATCCTCTGCTGCAGGAAAACACTCAGCATGCTGCAGAAGAGAGGGCTCGAAACATCCCCACTCGCAGCATTTCCTTCAAAGACCCCACACCGGACAAATCCAGGATGGAGGCCTTGTCTAAGTTGGGCCTAACTAGGAATCGTGCCATGTCGGGGGGTACGTCATTCCTTGCTCTCCCACTGGATCCTCCCACAGCTGCAGAAACCAGTGCCAAACCTCCAGAGGCCAGTGCTCCCAAAGTGACAGAGACCTGCAGCAAATTGCCAGAACCCAAAATTACAACACCGCCACTGAGTCACAGAGACCAGAAGGCAGAGATTTTGCGGACAAATTCTCTCAGGAGCCAGGAACAAAGAAACCCCCAACCGAACCCTTCACCTCCAGCTGTGACACAAACAAGTTACCCTCCACCTCCTGTAGAAACCAAGGCACCGTCTCCTCCACCTCCACCTGAGGTCACCTCACACCTGGAATTTAACAGCTATGGAGGGAAGTCCATCGTGGTCAAACCTACAGTTTCCTCCAAAACCGAACCAGAAACCCCTCCAACCAGCCATGAACCCCAAATCCTCCCACCTGCACTGGCCAACCCCAGTGAGTTCAACACCTACGGAGGGAAATCCAAGGTTATGACCCCTGTTTCTGTCAGTAGAACCAGGAACGACCTTCCCGACATCCTCAGCTCCCATATTGACAAGAGTCAAACCTTGCCCGTCAAATCGGAGACGCCACCTGTTATGCCAAACAGTTACGGTGGAAAGAGTCGAACCATCAACCCTTCTCATCGTGCTCCAGAAAACTCATCGAAGAGTTTCAAAGCTCCACCGCCAGCGACCGCCCCGAGACCTCCTCGACACTCATCTTTCCACAACTCGACTCAACTCAATCTGCCGAAAGCGCCGCAAAGAACCTTTTCCCCCGAACGCAGGCGGAAATCCGCGCCCATGTTCCGACCCCAGGGCATCACCGTGCAGTTCTCCGGACGTGGGTCGATGAATGAATCGCGCAGGGAGGCGTTGAAGAAGCTGGGGCTGCTCAAGGACTCTTAAAAGACTTTCATTTATTCTCCAGCAGCCTGCACCTGTCGAACATGAATCTCCGGTGTGCACCTGCTTCGTGGGGGTGGTATGACAGACGTTTCTCCATGCGAGACTGAGTTTGAGGCGTGGACGGAGAGAGAGAGAGACATACCTTTACAGAGGAATCCTGTGATAGACCTGCACAGCCAGTTCTCAATTCCTGGGCTATTTAAAAACTGACAAACCAGTGTGTCACTGTGCAGCTGCTGCAGAGGTCTCGACAGATGAACTGCAAGCTGATCGAAGACATCATATACCTCCTTTTAGGGACAAGCTGATGCTGTGAACAGAAGCATCGAAATTGCCACAAAAGGCGGTGATTGTGAACAACCAGACTTTTTAAAAAACCCAATTCCTAAACCCCAACATCTAAACATCAACAGATCCAATGAAAAGACCCAAAATAAACACATAGTTTGATCAAACTGAGCACTGCAGTTTCTGCAAAACCTCACTCCAACAGTAGGAGGTTGTGAGTTTGTTGGGGACTTGATTGAACCATGATGAAGCACAATGGGACTGCTTCAAGATACGATGCTCTTTGGAGAGGAGCCCCAGATTGAATCTTAAATCAATTTTAATTTGGTTTTTAATCTTGTTTTTTATGTATAGAGTAAGGCTGGATCCTCTGTTGGTCAAAGCGAGCATTTGTTTGGTCCTTTGCTGACGCACACTATGAACTGAAATGGAAAAGGCCTTCTTTTAAATCTATGATGTGGCATTATTATAAATTTAACACCATTACTACTTCAATTTCTGCTCTTAATCTAAACAAACTGACACCCTGCACAGTTAAAGTTCAGAATTACGGTTGTTTCTGGGAATGTATGACATTATGAAGAAGGGACAGCACAGGGTCATGGTTTAAACTTTGCCCCCAGGTGTCGTCTAGCAGGTTAATCCAGCTCTGCAAATCATATTTCTAGTCTTAATAATGGTTTAAAAACAACAAACCCACAACACATACCTGAAAAAATACCTCCCAGCTTTTGCTTTTATAACTTACACTACGGTTATTTTCCATTCTCAGGCTGTGAAGTCGTTATCACCTCTGTTACACGGGACATTTCTCTGTTTTCACTGGTTTTGGGGGCATTTTTTTAGTCAGCAGGGATTGTCGGTAAATGTTTTTTTTGTTTGTTTTTTTATTTGTTTGTTTGTTTTTTCCATCAGGGCTTTCAGGACGAGATCAAAGTTGAAAGCACTTTTTTTCTCTAGATGAGCTTTATTACTTCTGACATATTGTGACAGTTATAAAGAAGGGCTGTGTTTGTCCCACCGGACCAATGATGGTTGCAGGAGGAGTTGCAAGGACCAAGCTGAGCTGGAAGATATTTTTACTCCGCGGTACAAAAAACCTCCCACACCAAACCACAGACTGTGGAATGGGGTTTGTGGGTAGGAGTCGGACTTTTTTCTTTTTTTTTTACTACTCGGAGGGAGAGGTTTTGAAAGTGCTCCTTAGGGATGGGCGAGTGCACGGCATTGTACAAAACACAAGCACTAAAACCACAGAGTCTAGAAATACATCAGTGGGCCAGTTGTGTGTTTGCATTCCTGTCGAGCTGTTTGTCGATATTTTTGTTTCTGACATTTGCAAGTGTGTTATTTAACTGTTGTCTATGTGTGTAATGTATGTGTGTGTGTGTGTCTGTGTGTGTGTGTGTGTCTAGACTCCGCCCTCTGTAGTTCACCTACAGTCACTTTTGAAGTAAACTTTGGTGTCGCACACAGGCAATGATGAACTCCTGTGTGTGAACATTTTAGTGAATTTTGTTTACAGACTCCGGTTCTCTGTAGTTTTTGCTACAGTCTTTTTGAAGTATCTAATGGTGCATATGTAAGTATGTATGTATTGTATGTACACAGTGTGTAGCTACATGTTGTTTAACACACCCCACAGATCTGCACTGACCAGACAGGGTACACAAAAAAAAAAAAAAAAAAGCTATAGGAAGTGCATATGTATGTTTATGTGGGGCGGCGATGCTGCTATGGGACAACAGCCTGGTCGACTCTCGGACTTTTACATTACATGTTGTTGTATAGACTCTTCTTAATGTATGTAAAGTTGATGTTTTTGTTTTTTGTCAGTCATTAAACCGAATAACGAAACAAACTTCTCTTCTACTTGTTTTTCTTTCATTAAGAGGGCGAAGAGAGCGAGCAGGTGCTGATCAATGATTGGCCACAGGCTGGAGAATGATTCACCTGTTAGAGTAGAAGGTGATGTTTAATGATGATGATGAAGGCTCTTAAAGGGACGGTTCACTGAACATCTGGATCTGTGTGTTTAGGCTCTGAGACTCTCTTTGTCTGATTGGCTGATTGTTTTCTGAGTGATCAAAAAAAAAAAGAGAGCAAATTTCAGAATAAAACACTTCCTGCAAAGTGTTGGATGGACATTTGGGTCCAAGTGGGGGGCAGGGTTTGGTTACAGCTTTCATTGTGACATCACAAAGTGACAGAAAAGTCCTGACGGCTGGTTTTAAGGCTCTGTTTCTGTATACAGACTGTGCATTTCTCTGTGGACTGAGGCTTTGATACTTTCACAGTATTAATATAGAACCTAGAGCTGCTTTATAATCACACTACACATGGACATCTACCTTTATACTGTATGGAGCTTTAACACAAACATCTACCTTTATTTTGAAGGAGCTTTAACACAAACATCTACCTTTATTTTGAAGGAGCTTTAACACAAACATCTACCTTTATACTGTATGGTGCTTTAACACAAACATCTACCTACTACTTTATACTTTTTGGTTTTTAAACCTCAGTTTTCACTTTGTTTTTATAAACTTTGGGGTTTTTTCAGACCCTCTCTGTGTTTCACATTGGACTCGTTGTGTTGAACACCAGCGGCTCAGAGGAAAACTGTAGACTGACTGTAGACTGTTACGTAACACTGTAACACAGAGGGTCCTTCACTGAGGAGGTGTGTGTGTGTGTGTGTGTGTGTGTGTGTTGTAAGGCATGTGAACATCTGCATCACCTGTGGACGTGTCTCAGGATGATTGACGTTCATTTTTTCCTCTTAATTAGTGAACATTTATCTTCGGCTCATCTTTGGTGTCAAACTCTGGTTCGACCACATTCATTACTCTACTTTACACTTTCTATCTGGGACACATTGTGTCATTTTAGTTTTTACACCACCAGTTGAAGATTAAACAAGCAAATAATTTGATAATAAATAGTGATATAGAGCTGAAATACTAGAAAATTTTAATCATTTTAATTTATTTAAAAAGGATCTGTCTAACTCTCTGGTTATTTCATAAATCATTAGCAGATAAGTGAATAATGAAAGCGATGAGTTTTCTAATTAGATAATAACTTGTGGCCCTGGAGGAAACTAACACTGTTATTTAACAATTTCACTGAAAGCTGCAGCTACATATTATCATAATTGTGAAAAACAGATTTTCATTCCTATCATATTTCATGGGACGGGATGACAATTAAAGTCTTTGAATCTTGAATCTTTGAATCACAATTTTTTTTTTAAAGGGATAGTTCAACATTTTATCTAAGGAGGCTAAATTCAGAGACTGTGCGGTTTTGTATGTATTTCTCTCTAAAACAACTCTGTCTGGTAACGTTGTGTTATCTCATAGCGTGGTGAATGTGCAGGTCACAACTTGTCCACCACAGCGTTGTGGATTATGTATTTGATGAGTTTGATGGGGGAAACCAATAAATCCCATGAGCCTTCGTAGCGTAGCTCTGAGCAGCTCACGGCTCTGCTCCACCGTTCTAAAATCAGCTTGCACCGACAATTAAAGGTAACGAACCTACTGCTATGACTATAGGGATTATGGGAAATGGGCCAGTTTGTTGTGCCAAAATGTTGAACTATCCCTTTAACAGTGTGCGGCGTTCAGGGGCGGGAACAGACAGGAAGTGAGGAAATGCTGATGTTTTTCTGCCTTGTAATTAGAGCTCAACACAGGCCACACCCTCACACACACACAGAGTTTTCGTCTTCATATATTTTATTGTGATCACTTCTGTCCGTCAGGAGCCGAGACACAAAGCTGAAGAAGCTGCTACTGTTTTTCTTTTTGCTTGCAGGAAGAAAAAAAAAACAACGCCAAGGTTTTTTTTGTTTGTTTGTTTTGAACCTAGAAACAGACGAACTAGATCAGAGTGCAGCAGAAAACACAGTGCACATTTAACCATCTACAGGCTCCACGGGGTAAAACAGATCTAAAATATAGTCACTGAGGAAGACTCTCAGGCACACGGTTATTCGAAAAAAAACAACAAAAAAACAAAAAAAAAATCCACGTGACACTACACAAATCCAAATCAAAGCAAGCTGGATATTGTCAAAAAAAAAACTTAACTCTTAGATTCTGGAGGAAAAAACAAACAAAAAAAACAAAAACATCTAGTGAGACAGAAGTTGGAGAAAGTGACGATTATGTACAGACAGGTGTCCATCAGTGAGCAGGTCACATGACGCCAGGACGTCCAGATGTTCCAGGTGTGTGTGTGTGTGTGTATGTGTGTGCAAACGAGGCCATGATGGAAAAGTCTGGTGGAGCTTCGTACAATTAATCAATTAACTGGTAAAAAATAAGCTGCAGCATGACTCATAATTAACTCAATCGTCTCGTTTTAACTGCCCCTCCCAAAAAGAAAAGACAATAATTGATCTATTAACTGATGATTTTCCCGCTCATCAGTTCATCTCTAACTCAAATACCTTCCTTTGATCATCGGAGGCCAATTAAATCAGTAGAAACAGATAATTACAGATCAATTAAGTCGAGTGGAGACGCCTCGTTAGCTGCTGCTGTTGAGCAGGTTTAAATGTTTAGATGACGGTAAAACAATTATCATTCACGTGTCACAAACCAGCTGCTGCAGTGATTCGTTGATTGATCAATAATTTTCCGACAGAAAATTGATGATTTTTATATTTTCTAAGCATAAAATTCCCATAATTCCCTGGATGCAGCTTCTCAATGTGAATTTGTTTTTGCTTTATCCGTCAAAAAAATGTGCATTTTTTTAATCAAATAAGAAGATTTAAATAACAATCTGATGATTGATTAAGAAAATAAGCTGCAGATCGATCACTGCTCCCAACCATCGGCCATTTTGTCACCTTTCCAGCCTTGTGTGTGCGTGTGTTTGTGTGTGAAACGTCGTCGTCCTCCTCTGCATCACTGGGCGAACGGTCCTTGAACGCACCACCAGTGTTAAAATCCTCGTCGTCCCCGTCGTTCGTCTGCGTCGCTTCGTGTTCCCGAGTCCAAAAAACAAAACAAAACAAAAAAACAAAACAAAACAAAAAGGAACTACTGAGAAATAAAAATCTGGATCTTAAACTAGTCTCGTTTTAACATTTTCACCCACTCGCAGGTTCGAACTCCTAAATACGAGTCACTGTTTCCTCTAGCGGCGGCGGCGGCGGCTGAAATGGTGGCAGTGGTGGGAGGTGATCCATTCACCCCGCCCCTTCCTGTCCGTGTCGCCGCCGCCGGCCGCTCAGGTGTTCATCAGTCTTCAGTCTCTGTGATTGGTCCAGACTGTTGTTCTGTTGTTGTTGTTGTGTGTGTGGTTTTTTATTTTTTGTTGTCATCTCAGGCAACAGACAAAAAAGAAAAGAGAGCCATCTGTCTGACCTTTGACCTCTGACCCCCCCCTCCTCCTCTGGTTGTTGTGGTCTCTCCTCAGGTCAGGGGGGCGTGGCCTGGTCTGGAGGACTCGATCCCTGTTGTAGAGCGGTTTCTCCTCTCCGGTCCTCTCTCTCTTCATACTCGCTCACTCGCTCTCTCTCTCTTGCTTTTTCATTTGCTCTCTTGCACGCTCGCTCGCTCGCTCGCTCAGCCCGGGCCCAGACTCCAATCAGCGTCTCCTGGAGGACACAGCAGGACAATGACTGTAGCAACAGCAACATTTTATGGGATAAAAGTGTTGTTTGCGTTGTTATTATTCATATATTTGTTTACCTTCACCACATATTATATTACAAACTTAAAGGGATAGTTCAACATTTTGGCAAATTGGCCCATTGCCATAATCCCTATAGTCATAGCAGTAGGTTTGTTAACTTTAATTGTCGGTGCAAGCTGTTTTTAGAATGGCAGAGCAGAGCCGTGAGCTGTCTGCTGATGAGAAACTACCCCTGAAGGCAACGTGCATCAGCGGTTTTGCATGAATTTCCCTCTAAAACAACTCTGTCTGGTAACGTTGTGTTATTATCTCATAGCTTGGTGAATGTGCAGGTCACAACTTGTCCACCAGGGCGTTGTGGAGTTGTTGGATTGATGAGTTTGATGAGGGAAACCAAGAAATCCCATGAGCCTCCATAGCGTAGCTCTGAGCAGCTCGCGGCTCTGCTCCACCGGTCTAAAAATATCTTGCACCAACAATTAAAGGTAACGAACCTACTGCTATGACGATAGGGATTATGGAAAAATGTTGAACTATCCCTTTAATATTATAACGTCATTAAAACTCATATACTTGTTTTTCAGTCAGAAATAACTTTCATTTCTTGACTTATTTTTAGTGCATCTGTGTTGTAAATTCTATTTAAATTCTATTTTATCCATTTCATCATTAATATGTATTTATATAACAGCAAATGAATTCAAAATTGTGGTTTTCGTGTTTCAATGCATTTGTCAATGTGTCTGTATCTGAGAAATCCCAGCGAGCTTGAACGCCACACACATGTTATGATGTTGTTCCAACAAAGACACACGAGCTGCTGTTTCTGTTTAAGCATAAACTTCAATGAATCTTTATTTACACGTGTTTCCACAACAAATAAACGATCTCACTCAAACCTGGAAAATCAAAATCATTCTTGAGTGGAAATCTAAAAAAACAGGAAGTCGTCGTCCAAACCTCCTTATCTTTTAAACGTATTTCTTTTATACCTAGCTCTCTGAATCTGAAGAAAACAAACTCTACTCCATCTCTGTCTGGTTTCTGTCCTGCTTGTCTTTCCTGTCTCGTCTCTCTTGTCTGTCTCGCTTCTCCTGCCTTTCATTTCTCGCCATTTTCTCTCTGTTCAAGGAAACACTGCCGAGGAGGGAGGGAGGGGAGGGAGGAGGAGGGGGAGGGGTCAGTGCAGGTCGAGGTAACGAGTCCTTACTCTACTCACAGACACAGACAGGCCTCACCTTCCTCCGGTCTTGAAGATGAGGTCGGCGTTGGGAGCACCTTTCGGGTGCTGGTAACGCGGCCGACGCTCTCGGTTGGTGTTGGCCGGAGCCGGGCGCTGAGCGAGCGACTGCATCATCTCTGCAACACACACACACACACACACACACAGAGAGTTAAAGCCCCAGTGTTTACATAGAGGCTTGTTTATCCTGTTACATGCAGCGTCTGTTGTCTGTCTGACGTCTGCCCCATTTCACCTGAATCATCATGCGTTACCTTGGTAATCCTCCTGCTCCTGCCGCTCGTTGATGTCCAGCGTGAGCTTCTTCATCCTCATGCGCTCCTCCTGCTCCGCCTGCTGCTGGTTGAAGTGGTTCGCCGCCAGGTGTGACGACAGCGGCACGTTCAGGATCTTATACTGTTGACGAGAAACACACACACACACACACACACACACACACACACACACAGGTTAACAGTGATGTACAGAAGATGGAGGACGAGTTACAAACACACTGTTCTGTAGCTGATGCTTTTATTTTGAAGGTCTGAGGAAGGAGGACCACTTGACGAGCCATTAGGGTTTTTTTTTTAATTTTGTGCTAATAAAAATAATTTTAAAAAAAATTTAAAAGAAGATTTATCAGTGTTTTTAAGAACCAAAAAACATCTCTGTGTAGTTTTCCATCATTATCCTCTCTCAGCTTCTCTCCCCGGAGCTCTGGTAACAACAAGTCCGTGTCAGCCAATCAGAAGAGAGGAGGAGGCTCTGATCCTCTCTTATGATTGGCTGACTGTTTTCTGGGTCAAATAAATAAATAAATAAATAAATAAATAAATAAATAAATGGAGCAGATTTCAGAATAAAACACTCAAGAGAAAACAAAAATCCTGCAAGTTGTTATATGGATGTTTGGGTCCAGGTGGTGAGGGGGCGGGGCTTTGTTGTGACATCACAAAGTGACAGGAAAACCTGACAGCAGGGTGGAGCTTTAATAGAAACTAAATCTACTTTTTTTTTTTTTATATCCCACAGTCTTCAAAACTGGAAAAACTATGCGTTTACTGTCACAGGAATGCGGGAAAACTTGTTAATATTCATATTTGAGGCGTCAACTTAGAGATTTTTTTTCTTATAAAAACAAACTGGTGAGTTTCAGTGTCATGTGCATCCCACACAAGAGGAAGCAATAACACCAAACACACAAACATATACATTCATATACACATTCATAGACACACACACACATAAATACAGAGGATGCTTTGATTCGCTGCTGCTGTGTGTGTGTTTACAGAGAGAAGTGGTTTCCCATCCACACACCTCACCGATGCACCGACAAAGATTTTTCTCTCTCCACTCTGAGCTTCACAGACTGAAGCTGTGTCGACTCGCCGCTCCGTTAAAGCCCCGAGAGCTGCAGCAGGAAGACAGACACACCCTGCAGCAGCAGCACAACCAGCCTCTGCCCTCAAACCACACATTCCACCGCTGCAGCCTAAACACACACACACACACACACGCTTCCCTTCCTATGCCTGTGAGGACCCTTGTTGGCAGCGTGCCCCCCTCCTCTCTGACCACAGGCGTGAGGACGAATCCTCTGAACCTCCTCCGTAAAAATCCATAAGAAGAACAACAACAGCTTTTGTAATAATTACTACGCCTGCACAATTAATTCAAATATAATATCTCATATATCAAAAATCTCAGCACCATATGGGTTGTGTTGCTATGGAGACGCCCTGGAACAAAAATGACATCATCATCATCATGTGATTTCTTAATTAAAATTTCAGTGAAAATGAAAATGCAAAAAATGTAATAACTGCTTAAAGGGATAGTTCAACATTTTGGCAAATTGGTCCATTGCCATAAAATCCCTATAGTCATAGCAGTAGGTTTGTTACCTTTAATTGTCGGTGAAATCTAGGTCACAACTTGTCCACCAGAGCGTTGTGGAGTTGTTGGATTGTGTATTTGATGAGTTTGATGAGGAAAACCAAGAAATCCCATGAGCCTCCGTAGCGTAGCTCTGAGCAGCTCACGGCTCTGCTCCGCCGTTCTAAAAACAGCTTGCACCGACAATTAAAGCTAACGAACCTACTGGCATTTGGCCAATTTGTTGAACTATCCCTTTAAATAATTACAACATCCTTTTGGGCACATGTTTACTACTACTACTAATAATAATGAGGGAATAAATGACAGAATGAAAACAACGTCACATCTTCACTGAAGCTTCAGATATTTCATGATGCTGCTGTTGTCGCTACTTTTTATGTAAATATAAACAAAGTTATTTCAAACTAATTCACAAAAATCTACCAGTACTTGTAAAATGTGACGACACGTCGACGTCATGCTCCCTAACTGTTCACCACAGCTTTAAAAACCAGAAAAATAAACCTTCAAACGTCTCTCTGAAGCAGCGACCACCGACCTCAGTCCAAACTGAGATCCCTGTAATGACGGTGTAAAACTGAAACTGGTCCTCACAAGTATGAAATACATGAAACCGTCCAAGTCAGTGTTATTCCTGGGCTCAGTCAGAGTTTTAGAGTGCTGCTGCAGTGTGTGTTTTCTCTCACTCATCTCCAACACTGAGCTCAAACCTGAAGCTGCGGCCGTGTGGATTTTATTTATGGACGATAAGTTTTCGATCCTGCAGCACCTCTGAGATCCTCCACAGGACACAAAGCCTAAGCTCCTGGAGGTTAAAACCCTGCTGCTGCACCCTGTTTACACTTCACCTGCTGCTTGTTTCCTTTGCGCGTCAGCATGACGAACTGCATGGTGTCGGAGATGTCGGCGTCTCCCTCGCCGATGCACGACTGTCCGGAGCCGCCCTTCTTCAGCTGACTCTTCAGCTGCAGCGGGATGGCCACGTCCAGCTGGTGCACCTTCACCGTCTCGCCGCTGCGCTGCTGCAGGGACAAAGAAAGTAATCATCACGCTGTCAGACTCTTGCAGTGGACAATGTGCAGCAATGCTCGGTGTGCAGCAGGAGGTCGTACTGTACCTGCAGGTTCTCCAGCATCATCTTGTCCAGAGCCTGGATGAAGTCCTCGTCCTCGGCGCAGGCCACGTGCTTCAGTCCTCCACCACGGATCGTCACCTCCTGCAACACGGGCAGAAAGATCAACACGATGACATCATCAATTAGTCAATTAACAGAAACCTCCGACATTTAATCTGCTCCTCTCCAAACTGCAGAAACATGTATTGCACTCGTACTGTCTTCATGTACTTGATTTTATTTTTTATCTTTAAGATGCTTGAAATGAACAGAATAATAATAAATTACAAAAGTAAAGTCTCTTGCTGTGAAGGTTTAAGGCGTTATTATAATTTCCTGCTGTCAACATTCTTCATCTTTGTGTGTTTTTTCATTTGTGGACATCAGCTCCTTCATATAATACAATACAATACAATACAATACAATATAATATAATATAATATAATATAATATAATATAATATAATATAATATAATATAATATAATATAATATAATATAATATAATATAATATAGGACATGTCCCATCTTACATTGTTCTCCTCATCGGTCTCGTTCTCTTTATTGGAGTCGGTCAGGTAGTCCGTGTTCTCCTCTTCCTCCTCCTCCCGCTCCTCTTCCTCGTTCTCAGACCCGTCCTGTTGGGAAAAACATAAATAAAAACAAATAAATACATTTCATAAATATAATATACTCTGCCTTCTTTTTGTTGGATTATTTATCTCTAACTTCCTGTTGAACTGTCACTGAGATCCCGTCAACAGATAAAAATGTTCCCCAACAGGCTGCACTGATACCTGCCTGTCGTTATCTCTAATCTGATGATATCTGCACCAAAACTGTGACAGGCTACTATTTTTTTTAGTATCAAATAATCTAGAAAATGATCATAAATATAAAAAGAAAGGTGTAAAATCTTCACATTTAAGAAGCTGGAAGCTGCAAATGTTTGACATTTCTGGATTTAGATGATTATTCTAGTATCAAAACTGTTTCCAAATCATTTTGATTGACAAATAGAAACCAGGAACCTTTCGGGGAACTACCCTCCATCTCGCCAGCTCTGTGGCCCGACACGGTGTTTCTCTAGATCTGAAGACTGGACCGACTTCCTGATCGGTCTGTTCCTTGTTTTCTCATCATGCATTATCAAAACAATACATTTTAGAAGAAATCTTTTGTTCTCGTAGGTATGTGTAGCGTTAAGACCAGCAGGCAACATTTGCATAACCAATGAACGGGCTGCAGGAAACTTTTAGTTCCTGAAACTTTTGGTGGAAAAGCTTCTAAAATTAAAAGAGAGACTGATCATATATCAAAATGTAATTTTTAATCCAACGATTTTTTGTTTTTAAAAATCAATATTTTCATATAATTTTCATAAAACTCACGTTTTTGATTTTTTTCTGTTCACACTTCACCTACACAACAGTAGCATTGTGTGTGTGTGTGTGTGTGTGTGTGTGTGTTTTTTCTGGACTCACATCCTCCTCCTGCTCGTTCATCTCGCTCTCGTTGCCCGACTGCTCCTCCGTCTCGGCTCCGCCCTCTTCGTCGTCGTCGTCGTCCTCCTCGTCGAGCCCCTCCCCCTCGCTCATGGCGCTGGAGCGGCCGTCCTTCTCCATGGCCAGACCTGAAATATAAACACCAGGATGATCATTATTACATCTCTCACACACACACACACAGGTGGGTATTATTATTATTATTATAGTTTACATCGAGACATTAATTTCTGCCTCGTGAGTCAGACTCGGAGACGCTCGGCCGCGGTGACGGAGAGAAAACGCAGCGGGGCCTGAAGCGGACGATCAGGTCCTGAGGAATGTTTGATCCTGGTTCAACTATGAAGAGTTCAACAAAGGAACCAGTGTGAAACCAGAGAGAGAGAGAGAGAGAGAGGCCGCCGATAGCTCATCAATCACTCTCAGTCTCTTTATTCAAACAGTGCATTTTTGAGGTTATTGTTTGAGTGTTTCCAGATTCTGCTGCTTTATACTTTATTTATTTAACAGTTACACACCTTCACACAAAGAACTATAACGTGTTGTTAAAGATTAACCCGTTCTGACCTGTGACCTCCAACACTAACAGCCCACTTGACCTGTTTGTAGTTTAAACCTCTCAAAGGGGCAAAAAGGCTCAAAGAGTGAAAGTAAAACAGAACATTATAATGTTAGAGTGAAGTCTGAAAACTGGAGGCCGTGAACCCTCAGTTGGATGATTCTACGTGACTTTGTAAATTATTAGACGCACCTCTTTTCTTTGATATTTTATCTGAGGTGGACAGTCTATGTATTTATTATGTTTTATTGTGTTTTTTATCTTTAGTATTTTTGCCTTTTTAGTATGTTTTGTGGTTTTTATTTTACTGTACAGCACTTTGGAAACATTTGTGTTTATTTAAAACAGATTAAAAACATATCTTTTCTCAACAGCATTCTGTTGAACTGTGTGAGTCTAAGTGCGTATGTGCTGAAGATGACATACGTACAGTATATGATTGTTTGCACTTGCACTCTTTTTGTGTATATATGATTATTTACTTGCACTTGCACTTTTTTTGTTGTTGTTGTTTTCTATGTGATTTATAATTGATTTTTTTATACCTGTTGTGAAGCACATTGAGTCTGCCTTGTGCATGAAATGCGCTTTATAAATAAAGTTGAATTGAATTGAAATGTTTAATGTGCTTTATAAATAAAAAGGATTGGATAACGTCCTGCAGCAGCGGTCCATGTCTCTGTGTCTCTGTGTCTCGGTGTCGGAGGGCGGAGCCTCTGATTACATATTTCTCTGCACATTCCAGGTGAACACCTTGAAACTGTTCAACAAAGACGAAGCTTTGAAGAAAAAACACCTGCGACACAAACGCTTCCTGCTTCATCCTTCACCCACTCTGCTCCCTCTCTCTCTCTCTTTGTGTGTCTGCGTTCACAGGAATTCATTTTACATTCAGCAGCAGAAACAGAAACCAGTAAAGGACAAAACCCACAGAACGTCTCCTCAGTCATCTTAATGATTAAAAACAAACAGGCAATAAACTTATTCCCTGCCTGGACTCTGAAACTCGATGGTGGATGTTTATCCACAGAGATCGGAGCCGATTATCTCCTCCTCCTCAACTTAAAGTCACACTGATCATTATCTCTCTGTCTCATCATATCTGTGTTCAGATCAGAGATTTCTTAACCTCAACAGGTTGAAGTGAGAAGAAACAGGCGTTTTAAAGGTCACACAACACTGTGCCAGTGAATATGTGCATGAAGTATGACTGCAGCTCATTTGCTCTTCTATAAAATCTCCAATTTTGTGGAAAATGACCAAAAATTGTCAAACCAGGAGTTCAACATCGAAAAAATATCAAGTTTATGAACAAATAAATCAACAGAAAATCCAAAAATCTCTCTGAGAAGCTGGAAACTGAATATAAATGTGATTAAACAGTCAATTATGTCACTGCCTTCTGAGAAGATAAATCAAAACAACAACAACATTTTTGGTGGTGACGGAGGCGTCCAGGTGAGCGAGCAGCCTGTAATGAATTCTCCTATAATGAAACTTCGCCACAGACGTCATTCATCATCTCATTCATTTTAATTCACACTTATCATTCCTAAACCCTCTGCTTTGTCTGTGTGTGTGTGTTTAGATCAGCTGAACCTGTCTGACAGACGAGGCCGAGTGAGGAGTGATGCAGCGCTGCCGTCCTCCCACACACGGAGGAATGCTGCTCCGCCGGAGAGACCGGCCGCCGCTGCCGCCGCACATGTGCTAATTACGCAGTGCAGGTCGGATATAAAGTATACGGACGGTGACGCTACAGATTCAGAAGCTGCCGTGTCATGCAACGCTTACCGAGCTTGACGAGCACCTCCCTCTCCAGGTCGGTGACCTGCTTGGTGGCCTCGTCCAGCGAGCAGCTGAGCCTCATCTTGGGCCGCAGCAGCTCCAACGTGTCGCTGATCATGTAGTCGATGTCGATGGGGAACGGGTGATCCTTGGTCCACACGTCCACGCTCTTCTTCCACCAGATGTAGCGCTGCACGACACACACACAACAGCAGTTTTAAGGCTTGCTTTTAACTGAATTTCCTTCCTTTTTTATTATTATTTTTATTTTAATCAATATTCATTTTATTTTATGAATCCTGGGATTGGAAAGGAGCAGGATCCGGTCCACTTTATTCATAAAGCACATTTTCAAAACATAAAAGTTTACCTGCAGCTGCACAGTGATTTGCAGACAATAGAGATGCGCGGATTGCGGACACAACCGCGGAGTCCGCGGATAATCCGCGGGTCGGGCGGGTGACATGACGAAAAAATATATTTTAATTAGATTCGGGCGGGTGGCGGTTGAACCAATTAGGAAAGATATATACATAGTTAAATATTGTTACCCACATACGAAAAATGAGCAGCACTATTTGAAACAGTCACATTTTCATCAGACACTGCAGTTAATTGCCCACTGGGGTCTGTGCATGAGAGATGGCAACACCTTATGCATTTTGTGAGGAAATCCGCTTATAGTGTTCATTTTTGGTCATTTTATGGATGAAAACATGTGCAAAAACAATTTCAAAACTACGTGCAGCCTATTCGCTTTATTTTCGGCAGTGTCCCTTTGATGTTTGCAGCATGACATGTCGCCACGCTGTGTGTTGTTGTGCTGTGATTGGCCGCTGAGCCACATGACTGTCGGTGCGGCGCAACTCATTATCACTGGCTGTTTGTGTTGTCTGTCAAAACATGGATGAATGAAAATGGATCGACCGCGGACGTCAGGAATAGATTTTCAGCTTTTGGCTCGTTCCGTTCATCCCCGCATAGCGCTCTTTTCCCGTTAAAAGCGCGCACTGAATTTTACGGCCCGACCCAAAAGGCTATATGATAGATATTGGCCTATAACAGCGGGCGGATGGCGGGCGGGTGTGGTTTTGAAAAAACTTTGATTCGGGTGGATCGCGGGTGGATGACGACTTATGTGATGCGGTTGCGGATGAAATAATTGCCTATCCGCGCATCTCTAGCAGACAAGACATAGAGCCCAAAATGGTGAGAAAACGTAATGAGGATTTAAAATAAAGATATATAATAATAATTTTAAAATAGTGACTTATAACTTATAATACGCGTTCCTTATAAGACGCATTAAAACTTACATTAGATGAAATGCCATAATAATGAATTGGTTTACAGTCAACAATATACAAATCAAAATCCATAGCTATTCTTTATCATGTTTTTATATAATAATAATAATATTTGTACCGCTTTTACCGTTTTATTATTTTACTCACTCACTGTTTTATTATTAGTTATTTATTGTCTGATTAGTTTACAGATTTTATCATTATCTATCATCATATGTTTTAGCATGTTTTTATTTGATTTAGTTTATGTATATATTTATTTATCCTACTCCTTTTATTTGTTTTATTCTGTTTTCCTCCTACTCTTTCTTTATAAATATGGTTTTACCATAATTTGTTCGAGACCTATTTATTCTCTTTTGAACCTTTTTAATACTCCCTGCTTTTAAATATTCCACGTATGCAGTATGTGGGTGAGAGGGATAGGGTGTTTTTATTATGGAAAACACCTTTGTGTCATTATAACTGTATGAAAAGTGCTATAGAAATAAAGTTTGATTGATTGATTACTTGACATTGTTTTATTAATTCCCTCAGCTTTTATCTGAGAACAAAGTCCCAAAAGATTTGACAAGTTTATGAAAAGACCAAGAAGCGAGGTGCGTGGAGCTGCGACATACCTGGAAGTAGATGAGGAAACAGTCGAGCTTCCTCTTGCTGGAGCCGCGGTCGAAGTACTGCCCGCAGGTGTCGAGCAGCGTGCAGACCATGCGCAGGCGGAACAGGTGCTCCGGCGGGTCCAGCGGGCTCGGGCTGCCGTCCTGGTTCACGCCGAACGAGATGAAGGAGAAGAGCGTGCGGAAGATGACGGCCGACTCCACCATGCGGTAGTTGTAGAGCTCGCCCAGGAACTTGGCGCTGCTGATGCGGCGCTGGTTGAACTTGGGCTGGTTGACCTGGCAACAGAGAGGGAAACAATGTGAGAAATAATGACATCACTATAGTTCATCTGTGGTTTTTGAAATGCTTCAACTATTAGACGTTGTGGGTTGATTTATGAGATGTGACCTTTCTGACTCTAACCATCTTTTTGAGTCAAGAAAACAAGAGAAAAAAACAAACATCAGCAGCCAATCAAAGATAGTTAAAGGGATAGTTCAACATTTTGACAAATTGGACCATTTCCATAATCCCTATAGTCATAGCAGTAGGTTCGTTGCCTTTAATTGTCGGTGCAAGCTATTTTTAGAACGGCAGAGCAGAGCCGTGAGCTGCTCAGAGCTACGAGATAATAACATAACGTTACAAGACAGAGTTGTTTTAGAGGGAAATGCAGAGACTGCTTGATGAAAAACTGTCCCTGAAGGCAACGTGCATCAGCGGTTTTGCATGAATTTCCCTCTAAAACAACTCTGTGTGGTAACGTTGTGTTATTATCTCATAGCGTGGTGAATGTGCAGGTCACAACTTGTCCACCAGAGCGTTGTGGAGTTGTTGGATTGTGTATTTGATGAGGGAAACCAAGAAATCCCATGAGCCTCCGTAGCGTAGCTCTGAGCAGCTCACGGCTCTGCTCCGCCGTTCTAAAAACAGCTTGCACCGACAATTAAGGGTAACAAACCTACTGCTATGACTATAGGGATTATGGCGATGGGCCAATTTGCCAAAATGTTTAACTAACCCTTTAACAGTAAATAAACTAGTGTTGCAGCTTGAGTGCGTTACATAACTGTGACCTTCAGAGTTTCTAACACTTCACTTGTTGATGCTCTGCTGTCAGATGATGTCGAGGTCGAGAGAACGTGTCGTCTTATCTGTTCCTGCAGAAACAACATCACTTCAAGCAGCTGTCAAACTGTCAGTCAAGACAACCGCAGGGCTTTGTTCTGTCTTCCTGTGCTTCATCTCGCTGTGCGTTACCTCACCACCGATACATAAACAATCTTCTTACGGTATCATTACATCATCATCCTCCTCCTCGTCGTCTCTCACCTCCATGCCGAGCCGGATGTCCTCCAGCACGCCGTCCACCACGTGGATGCCGACGTCCTCCTGGTAGGCCACCAGGCCGGCCAGCAGGTTGGCGACGCAGTGGATGCTGTTGTACTTGACGTTCCAGATGTTGACCATGCAGCAGATGAGGTAGCTCTTCACCTCGGGGTCCTGCCACGGCAGCTTGCGCATCTGCCTCAGCACCTTCTCCGTGGTGACCTTGGACAGGTCCTTGTAGAGGAGCTTGCGGATGTACTCCTGCAGCGGCGGGCGCTTCTTCTTCACCGTCTTCTCCATGGGCGGCGGGTTGCAGTAGTAGTAGGCGTTCTCCACCATCGTCACGTAGCGCGCGTCCAGGTGCTGCGCCTGCTTCTTACGCATCATCTGCTCCTGTAGCGGGAAGATCGGACAAAATATTAGAGGTGGTGAAAAGATTTTATTACATTTCCATTTTTTCTTCATCCATAACGTGCTGTAAGTTTTAACTTTAGGACTGATGACGTGTGACTAATGTTCACAAATGATGGTTTTATTGTTGTTTGTGGTGCATTTTAGATTACTGTTACTGTCAAATGGAAAATAAACAATCGTTAATAATCGAAAATTGGTTGGTAATCGAATCGATTAACCATCCCTTCAATATATCAGTTGTTTGAATCAAATTAAAACTTAAAGGGATAGTTCAACATTTTGGCAAATTGGTCCATTGTCATAATCCCTATAGTCATAGCAGTAGGTTCGGTGCAAGCTATTTTTAGAACGGCAGAGCAGAGCCGTGAGCTGCTCAGAGCTACGCTACGGAGGCTCATGGGATTTCTTGGTTTCCCTCCTCAAACTCATCAAATACACAATCCAACAACTCCGCAATGCTCTGGTGGACAAGTTGTGTCCTGCACATTCACCACGCTATGAGATAATAACACAACGTTACCAGACAGAGTTGTTTTAGAGGGAAATACAGAGACTGTTGATGAAAAACTGTCCCTGAAGGCAACGTGCATCAGCAGTTTTGCATGTATTTACCTCTAAAACAACTCGATCTGTTATTATCTCATAGCGTGGTGAATGTGCCAAAATGTTGAACTATCCCTTTAATAATGTATCAATTTCTGTCCAAATGATTCCGGAAATCGACACAGAAATAAAAAACTGAAAAGAGTTTAAATCAAAGATGTTGACGTTCACTGACCAGCAGGACGCTGGTGCGCAGGTGGGAGTCTGGGGATCTGAACAGGAAGCGTCCGCAGGTCTCCAGCAGCGTGCACGCCATCTCTATGTGGTGATGGGTGAAATCAGACAGCAGCATCTGTCGGGCCACACACACACACACACACACAGAGTTAGGTTGTAACGTTCACATCGATCAGCTCAGAGATAACGAGGTCTCAGACGCTTCACCTTGAGACAATGCAGCGTGTCTGTCTTTGAGAACATCTTGAACTTGGCCAGTTCCCCGATGAATCTGACCGTCTTGTTTTTGGTCTCGATGTTGATCTGGTCCTTCTTCCGGATCTAAAAGCAAAAAAAACAAACACAACCACACATAAAATAAAATGATCAATAAAATTAAACGTTTTCATTCATCATATTGTGATAAAGAGAGAGGAACCTACGTGGAACCTGAAGTCTCCCTTCAGCATGGAGCACAGGTCCTCGGCCACGTCCGACATGCAGGGGTGAAGGGTTGCCACCAGGCGAGAGTAGAAGGGCAGCAGATCCAACCTGAGAGAGGAGGAAGAGTCAGAGCTCAGCTGACCTGCAGACTAGAGGTTAAGACGACAGCGCCACCTGCTGCTGTTTGAAGGAAACAGTCTACGTTTCTCTCCTTGAACGGACCCAAAGCAACTTCACATGCTGTATCCAGAGCTTCATGCATCTTATTCCTCTGTGCAAAGTACTCAGTAGAGGAGCAAATGTGTATTAATCCATGTGACGACCCCTGTCATGGTCGTCTGTGAGTGAAGTCTGGTGGGTGTGTCTCAACCTGTGTTTCTCCGAGGTTGCCATGGAACCTGAGTGACTGATTGCCACTTGATGTGGAGCACCTGGGCCCGGTGTTCTGCAGCTGCGTCTGATGAGCTCTTTCTCTTCCCTTTGCCAGCCTCAGCCCGCTCACCCAGCCAGCTCCTTCTTTTTGTTGTTTTATTTCACATTACAACATCTGCACCCATCACGTTTCCACACGCACCCACATTTACACTGCTGATACTACTCTCTTCCACATCCCACTTGTTTGTATTGTTTACTTTGCACATTTTTGTTCAATAAATTATCATTTTTGCTCCGCCGTTTGCGTCCCTCCCTATCCTTTGTTGCAATCTTTGAGCCAAGTTGTAACAATCCACCACTGGAAATAGTCCCTGAACAAATGCACTGTTTCCTGCTGGTTCTTAATAAGTAGCATCTAAAGATCTAAAGACCAAAGTTTTCTCTATATTCCCGCTCAGCATATAAACAACGTTTGCACATCATTAAAGAGCAACTAAACCCCTAAACCACTTTTTTCTGCTGAAAACAAGTATATCTGGGCATGAAGTAGTGTTGTCAGTTGATTCTGGTCCAACTTTTGACATTTTAGTCAAAATATTTCAATTTGGTGTGTTTTGTAGTAAAAATGACGAGTTGCTGCCCCTAATGGTTGAAAGGTGGTTATTGCAATTGATTAAATTTGAATTTTTCTATTGGCTGAGATGGTGGTCGCTGACGTCACCGTCCACCAGCTCCCCCGACCAATCAGCACCGGCTGCTGCCTGCCGCTAACGGCTGCTGGACACTCTAGCTGCTCAGCTGCGGCTAACGGCTGCTAACGGCTGCCTGGATGGGACTCGTTAGCGGCTCGTTAACGGCTCTTCCAGGGCCAGCTAGCACGGCCGCGGAGCCGGTCACTGTGTCACGGCTCCGGCATCCTCTCCTGGTAGTGTCCGCGCTAGAGCGGCTCGTTAGTAGCTCGTTAGCACTGTAGCAGAAGTGTGTGTGTTTATTACTTTTTTTTCCTCCTTTGTTTGATTTCGCGGGTGTGCGCGGGGGGAGGGGGAGGGGAGATCGGAGATTGCGCCTAGAGTCCTGCCCATAATCAAGGCATTTTTTGAATTTCAAGCTTAGAGCACGTCATCCAAAACTGAGGGGTTTAGTTGCTCTTTAATTAGTGTTACCTCTGTCTGGGGACGGTGAAGAGAGCGCGCACGAGCTTCCTCCTGTTGGACTTGGTGTTCATGTTCATGCAGAAGTCCATGGCGGCCTGCAGGAGTCAACACAGTGTGTGAGCTATTCATTTAAAACACTGTGTTACATGTAAGAGGAATATGGACAAAATACTTTCACAAAATCAATTGGTTTGAATCATCTTTGACTTGGGATGTCACCATTACTTGTTTTCACATTTAATCGCGGTATTAAATTCCACAACATTTCTCAATACCGTCACTTTCCAAAACAGATCATGTCGGAACCATATCGGCAGATCAGGTACGTAAGGATCAACGTAACATTGAATTGGTAGGTATTTAAATGTAAAAAACCAAAAAAAAAGATTAAAATAAACTTAAACATTCAGTATAGATGACAAATAATCACTGAAATAATTTAAAAACTGTCCCTGGGGGATTAATAATTGGTCCTTTACTAATAGATATTTAAAATATTTTGTGTAAATGATTAGAAATGTTGACTGTTACACCTTCATAGTGTTGTGAAGTTAATTAATTAATGCATAATAATCGTGATAATGGTAATACCGTGACAATTTCTCTGACAATAAACCTTCTCCTCACCTTGTCAATGAGGTCTCTGTTGACGCAGTTGGGAAGCTGCTGGATGAAGGCGTCCACGATCAGCTTCAGGTGCGACCCAGTGTTGGCCTCCTCGTCCTCTTGTTCTACACAAATAAAAACAAAAACATAATGTGAAATCCTCTTTTTTCACCGAAGCTTATATATTACTCTCTTCTGAACTGAAGCGTTTACCTTGCTCGTCCAGCAGTTTCTTGGCCAGCTCTTCGTTTTCCGCCTCGTCCGCTCCCTCCAGCTCCAGAGGTTCATCTGCGATGTCCAGCGCCTCCAGCTCCAGCTCCAGCTCCTCCGTGGTGCTGGCCGAGTCCTTCGCCTCCTTCCCATCTGAAGCAGCAGCAGCAGCAGCAGCAAACAGTCAGAATAAAACTGAGTGAATCTCTCTCCCTCTCTCTTTCATCTGTCTGCCGTCTGAGTCACTGACTTACCTTTGGCGTCGTCCTTGTCTTTGCCCTGGCCGCTCTTCTCGTTGTCCTTGAAGAGGATGGCGGGGACGAAGGCCTTCAGGTCCACCAGGTTCTCGTAGAAGTTACGAGCGTCTTCGTCCTCCCAGATCCCTCCCTCCAGGTCGTACTCTCCGGGCTTCCCAGGGGTGAAAATGTCGATGCCGGGGCCGTGCTCTAAAGAGTATGAATTTGATATTTACTCGAAAATAGAGTTTTGCACAAAGTTTGGGCTCCATTGTCTGATAGATGAGTTATTACACTACTGTTAGGACCCACAGTGGGCTAAAATTCAATTTAACTACAGTGGTGGCATCATGCAAAAGGTCCAAAAGTCTGTTAATGTGCAACAGAAATCATCTCCAGAAGGCATAAAGTTAAACATTAAACACTCTTTTTCAATATTTTAATCAATATCAGTGAATTATTTTTTGTTTTCTACAGTTTTAGAGTGGAAACAGGAAACAAAGCAGCAGCCTGCAGAAGAATGGGAAACCCAGGAGACTTGAGCTCTCAGATAAGGTATCAGACAAGATATTTACTTTTTACACGCTGTGATAGTTTCTAAAGGGCGGGCTACTAGCTACGAACTATGCAAACAAAAATACATATTGTTTAAAATGTAAAGGGAATGTGTCATCTGTAACTTTATGCCTTTTGGAGATCATTTCATCTTCCACTTACTGAACTGTTCACATCAACAGAAATTTGGACCAGGGGTGCAGAAACGTTTGCATGATGCCACTGTATCATTATAACTCTGGATGCAGAGTAAAACATAAGGTCTGCACACCAGAAGTAGCCCTAAAGCTTATTTAATTATCACTTCATGTGGCGTTTGTGCCCAAAAAGCCACATGAGGAGATGATAAAATAGGCTTTGGGGCGACTTCTGGTGTGCAGACCTTATGTTTTGCTATTTTGATACATTTCTTTGTCTTGCACCCAGTTCTTATAAATATTTTTTGGGATGTGCGTGCTGCTGCTGCTGCTGCTGCTGCTGCTTCTACAATTCTGGATCTGGATGGATACACACCCTCCTGCACGGTCTTGTCCTGAGGCAAGTCTGGCATGTTTTCATCCAGCAGATCGGCCAGAGACTGAGTGTTGGCCAACAGCTTCTGGTAGGACGTGGCAAACTCCTCATACTGCTTGTGTCTGTCCTCGCTCAGCTCTCCTTTGGAATGTAGGATTCGTCTGAAAAAGGAGGAAGGTCGAATCATGAGTGAGCAGAAAGAAACACTGACAGAGGAGCTTTTTGGAGAGTAGGCTGGCAAAATTCCAGGAAGTTGGAAACTTTCCTTGGGAATTAATGGGATAAATCCGGAATTTACAAAATTGTAGGTTGGCCCTTAACAGTTAACGGTTAAATTGACCTAATATGTTCCCTTTCTCCATCCTTCCATCTTTCCTTACTTTCTCCCTTCTTTCTTTCCACAAATCCCTTTTCCCTTCCTTCTTTCCTTTCTACTTCTTCCTTCCTTGAACAAATCTGTTCCCTCCTTCCATTTTTCTGTCTTTCCTTCTTTCCACAATTCCTTTTCCCTTCCTTCCTTCTTCTTCCTTCCTTGAACGAATCTGTTCCCTTCCTTCCTTCCTTCGTCCTTACTTCTTCCTTCCTTTTTGACCCAATTAACCCAATCTGTTCCCTCCCTCCTTCTATGTTTCATTCCTTTTCCCTTCCTTCTTTTCCTCCCATCTATCCCTTTGTCCTTCCTTCCTTCCTTGACCCAGTTGTTTTGTGGTTTGTTTTTTAATTGTATTGCATGGATGTATGCTTATGACAAAACAAAATATTTACCTTTATGTTTGTATACGATAAAATTACCCCCAATTTACAGTTCATTTCCATAAATTCCCAATAATTCCCATAATTTTCCGCCCAATAGCAACTCTACTGGAGAGCGAAGGATGAAACTCACCTGTTCTGCCTCTCGATGTTCTGCAGCTCCCTGTGGTCCTTCTTCAGGTGTTTGGTGAGAGAGGTGAAATATTCCCGCAGAAGGTTCTGGAAGGGCTGCTGCTTCTCCGTGCTGATGATCTCGCTCGGCGGGAACGTCAAGCCGAACTTCTCGGCGGCCAGCTTCACCTTGCGCGGCACCAGCCCGGCGATGTCGTCCCCGCAGTGTTTGCAGAAGCTGATGACCACCGACACGTGGGTGTGTGTCTCGCGGTCCGTGCCGATGATGTTCTTCAGCTGCTCGTAGATGAGCGAGAGTCCCTCTTTGTCCGTGAAGAGGCCGACGATGGTGAGCTCGGCGATGAAGCGCAGGTCCGTGCGCAGCTTGCTGACGTTGGGCGCCTTGTCCTCCTTCCTCGCCTCAAAGTGCTTCTTCCACGCCTGCAGCAGCAGCGGGGCGAACTCGGCGTAGCGCTGGTGGAAGAGCGAGCACAGGTGCACGGCGCAGCCCACGTCGGAGATCTTCAGCTTGGCCTCCACCACTGAGCTCACCGCCTCGCCGATGTACTTGCTGAGGTTGAGCGAGGAGAAGTCGTGGGACAGCGAGTCGCGCTGCTGCTCGGTGAGCGTGCGCAGCTTCTTGACGAAGGCGGTGTTCTTCTTAAGGCTGGAGTCCAGGCGGCTGAAGAAGGCTTCCTCGGGCCGACCCTCGTGGGCGTTCTGGTTCTTGCTGCGGAGCTCCTTCCTGCAGTGGTGGCGCTCCCAGGCCTCCTGGTGCAGCTGATGCCCCTCCTCCTTTTCCCTGCAGAAATTAAGAAAAGAAAACATAAATATATATGATGAAAGCAAAACATATATGATTGTGTTGCTTTGATGACCAACAAAAATTCCAGTAAAGGGAGGAAAAGAGAAAGGAGGAGCGGGAAAAGGGGACAAGTTGTGACCTGCACATTCACCACGCAATGAGATAATAACACAGCGTTACCAGACAGAGTTGTTTTAGAGATATATTCATGCAAAACCACTGATGCACGTTGCCTTCAGGTTCAGTTTTTCAGACCCTGCATTTGCCTCTAAATCAACAGGTCACAACTTGTCCACCAGAGTGTTGTGGAGTTGTTGGATTGTGTATTTGATGAGGGAAACCAAGAAATCCCATGAGCCTCCGTAGCGTAGCTCTGAGCAGCTCACGGCTCTGCTCTGCCATTCTAAAAATAGCTTGCACCGACAATTAAAGTGTTAACAAACCTACTGCTATGACTATAGCGATTATGGCAATGGACCAATTTGCCAAAATGTTGAACTATCCCTTTAACTATCTTTGATTGGCTGCTGATATTTGTTTTTTTCTCTTGTTTTCTTGTGTTGCAGTGTTAGGTCCTTGTGCTGTGTCATGTTTTTATGTTTGTCACTTGTATTGCACAATAAAAATAAAATAAATAAATAAATAAAAGACAGCATCAAAGTTCACCATCACTCACTTCAGGAGCGCTGCCTCCTCCTCACGTTGCCTCTTGGCCTCCTCTTCTTGAAGCTTCTTCTCCTGCTCCTCCTGCTGCCTCTTCTCCTCCTCCTCTTTCTTCTTCTGCTCCTCCTCTGCTTTCTGTTTCTCCTCCTCCTTCTTCCTCCGCTCCTTCTCCTCTTTCTTCTTCTTCTCCTCCTCCAGGCGCTTTCTCTTCTCCTCCTTGCCACCGTCTTTTTTGCCGCTCATTTTGGCCTCTTGGTCTTTTGGTTTGTCCCGAGCCGACGCCGGTCGCCTCTCGCCATCTCTGTCCTTCTCTTTTTCCTTGTTACTGAAGGTGCAAACGTCTTTTTCATCCATGTTTATTGAGCGCTTGCGTTCAGCAGGCATACTGAGGAAAGACAACAACAGTTACTTTAACTGTTGCACTCTTCACTATTTACGTTTAAGTTATGTACATTAGTGGAAACTAAACAAAGGAACTACTTATGTATTGTTTTGTTGTCCTTTGTTCTTGGAACATAGTTTTGCACTCAGGTGATGGGTACATGTGATTCACAAAGACTTAAATCAGTGATTTAAAAAAAACAAAGACAGACACAATTAAATCAGCCTCTTTCTTAAAGAATGAATGGGAACTCAGGAAGACAACCTTGTATCAATGGGTGATTGATAATCAATGAATGAGTTCATTCATGTGGCTATTTGCATTTTCTTTTCCTATCTTGTGTAAAGTCAGTCGAAAAGAAACTGCTGTATTGTCAAAGCTTGATATAACGGTGTGTTTAAACTCTCACGACACTGACATTACATTATTGAGATCCGTTTTAATTTCTGTTGACTGGTGGTGAGAGAAAAAAAAATCGGGGAAAATAAAGCTAAAGACTTGTATAAAATGATATTTATGTCACGTCAGATGCTAATTACATGTCTGAGGAAAAGGTGATTTAAATAGTGGATAAAATAAAGAACAAATTCATCAGTTTTCCACATTACATCCAGCAGTTTAAATCCACCTGTCACACACCCACGCAAACAGCGTCGCTGCACAGACAACGTTCGTTAGCAACCTAGCCTAACCTAGCTGTGCAGTTTTAGCACGGTAGCGTTAACGGCCTTTGATGTTAATGATTTTAATGACAATTTAACTTCAACACTAAGAGAATGTGATCCGTTTGAAAATCCCGTTAAGATTATTTAACGTTTCCATCGCGTAAACACACATTCGCGACGAAAACACAGTTAGCATCGTCGCAGCTAACGCCTTTAGCATGAATGGATGCGCTAAATAAAACCAATGTAAACAAACGTTTTAGCAGCGTTTAACCGGCAGCTAGCGTGGCCTAAATCACTGTGGGGTGAAGTCAAAATAACGTAGACTATAAATCCTTGCGTGGCAATGCGCAATGTCGTGTAAATGTGACAGTAAAATGGAAATATTTACCTGCTAACTTTAGCAAAACAAACATCGGTCATTAGCGTTGGTTTCCGTGTGAAACGAAGGACCCCGTTTCCATGATGGCGCACATTATGCCTGACTGAAACTATATTTCAATAACTTATTTTTTTCACATATTCCGGTGTATTTTAATTGAATATTTGTATGTAATCGCAATATAAATTACTGTTTTTGAATAACTATATATTTCTGTATATTTAAATTATTTAACAACAGGCAAAACTTACGGTAGCTATTCATGTAACGGTATTTTTAATTCGAAGAAAAAGAAAGAAAAAACTTTAGATTTTTATGTTTAACTTTTGTTTATTTATTCTATAAACCTCATTATTTTTCAGTTCCAAACCTGCATTAATCAATTTATTGGAAGCGCAACAGGCTGTTAACAAATAATTGCAAATTTTTATATAATTTACTTTTGTAGGTTAGTATTTTATTTTCTGTAGTGCCTGCATCTCCATATTTATATGATGATATGATATTTAGTTTAATATCAATATATTATCATATAATTAACTATGCAAAATATAGTTAAACTGGCTGCACCTTGACCAATTGCAACAGTAAATTTCTAGGCTACTTGTAAATTAAAGCCCTCAATTATAATAATCTCAAAGCATAAATCCATTCAGGGGACATTTTGAATTATGAATAGACAGATTAGGCACTTATCAAGGAAATAAAAACCAAACAGAAACCAGGTAGGTAACTGAACTGAAATGAAACCTTCGGTAGAAACAGAGCAGCTTCTTTCTAGGGCTGTTACCTACACACAGCATCAGATTTTCCTCCTCAGGAGACTACACACACACACACTTTCCACTCTTTCATTCATCTGAAATTCCCTCCTAGCACAGACACTCACTTGTGTGTGTGCAAAACAGAGTTACTGTTGTAACTTTATTGACACAGTGTGAATCACACACTCACACATACACACACACGGCAGCAGCACTGAAAACTCAGCTGTGAGCCACAGGGAAGCTGCACAGAGGAGCTGTTCACAGGAAAACTACATTAAAGGTGCAGTTTTAAGGAATGAAAGTAAAAACCCCTGTGCAATGTTAACTAATTAATGTTAATTAAAATCTCCTGGTGCTTTCTTTAATGCAAACGCGCCACAACCCACCAACAAACAGAGAGACAATCCAAACAGCTGGAAAAAAGTCACTAAATCAGTTTTATTCAGCAGACTGAACATGTTCAACACTGTAAAGTGAAATGCAAACACTGAATCTCTGTCATGGTCACAGTCAGGCTGCGGTATACATCACAGACAGAGACACCGCCTGGTCCAAAGACACTTTTCTGCTTCCTGTAATGAAACATCACTGTAGGAGCATAAGGTTAGAGTTTTATTTCAGCAGGAAAATGACTGGCTGAAGCATCTGAAACACACAATAGAGGAAAAATAAAGAAAGTAGAAACCAGATAGTCACAGTTAAAGTGTGTGTGTGTGATCAGATTCCTCGCACACTCAGCTATAGTCATTGAAATGTAATGAAAATCAAAAGAAAGAAATAACTTAAACTACTGTAACACTGAATGAGACTAAGATCAGCCCAAAGCCAGATGTTGAAATGCTGCAGACTTTTAAAGCAAGATATTTAAAATATTTAATCATTGACAACGGAACAATTGTTTCCTGCTGCTTTTTCATATACCAGCTTAAAAATAGTCAGTGTCACTGTAATATCATAAAGGAAAGTTCAGATTTTGGTGTGTAAATGACCAAGGTGTCCTTAGTGTAAACAGGAGGCAGTAATGAATGATCCCGCCAAGCAGTTACAAATAAAATCTTAATAGCAACTTTGTGAAATCATTAGGTAATAAATTCCATTTGCTTTTCATTTTACTGTGAATTTAAAGCATAAATATTTTCACTCAGTGACAAATCCCTCATAGATAAAACCTTATTTAAGAGGTCTGAGGGACTGTTCAGGGTCCAGAAGCAGCAGGTAGACAAATCATTCTGAACCAAATCAATCAGATGTGATAATTGATTGATAGATCGATAGAATTCAATCCAGTCCTTCTTACTAAATGTGTGCAGCTGCTCTGAGCACAAGCAGAAACACCTATAGGAGGATGTATTGCGTTTTGGGATTGTGCGTGTTGAGCTGCCATTGTTTTCTGGTGAACGAACTGAACTAGCAGGAAAAAAAATACTATTATATTTTTCTAATATCATCACTATTATTATTATTATTATTATTATTATCATATTGTTCTCGTGGCAGCACCTGGAGGTTTGGTGCTTTGTTCGAAGGCTCCTTCACAGTCCTATAACTCCCAACCCTGTTCGCTCGTTTTGATTCGATCCATCAACACCACGACGCCACAAAGAGCAGCAGTGAATTCTGGGAAGAAACTGATGCTCAATGTGACCCCTTGAATCAGTGCATGTAAAAACGTTCAATGTAAACAACGGTGATCTTGTCTGTTTAAGTTAACACAGCTTTTGATTTTCGTTTTTTTAAAATATATATATCAGCAGCTGGAAACATCTGAAAGTCAAGCTGCCGACGTGTCGAGCTTCAGTTTTCCTTCAAAACATCATTGTTTTTGCGCAAAGAATCATGGGAAGAGCGTGAAGAACAGAGGACGTGTTGCCATTGTCGTACACTTTAAAGCCCCCGTCCGGGAACCAGCATTAACTTCTTTACTCTCCTAAAAAAATACTCATAACAAAATAAAATATATATAAAGAGGTCACTGCCTCTTGTCACACTGTGGGCAGCCAATGGCAGGAGTCCATGCAGTTGACTGACTAGATAAGTCACCCTATGGTCTTTGAGCAAGGCGGCTCTTCCCCTCCTCCTGTTCGACCAGCTTGAAGTGGGTGTATAACAGGATACCGGCCAGAGTACAGAGGATCCCCAGGGCCTGGTGGGATGGGAAGACACAGAAACGGGTGGAGATGAGATGGTTTGGAGGCAAATGGAAGTTACAGGTTTTAGGAAAAAAGGGCAACAGAGTGAAACTCACCTGGTTGAGTGACAGTGGATCATGGAAGAGCAGGTATCCTCCAATCAGGGTGATGCAGAATTTGAAATGTCCAAACATGTTGTAGCTGTGAACTAGAGTCAAGAAAACGATAACACAAAAAAAAAGAAAACAAACCTGAAAACCTTAGATAACCTTAATTCTCCAAAAAGAACCAAAGATCTGCTCAAGAGGTTCAGTAACCCCTTTGTTAGGATTAGAAACTTCCCCCCAAAAAATCCAGACTAACCCAAGAAACTTCTTCCTAAAAATCCTCCAAAAAGCTCTGAAACTCTTGCTCCAGCTGTTTCTCTCAAACTATACCAAAGCAGCCAAAAAAACATCTCAAGAGAGCAGTAGAAACATCCTCAAAAAGATCTGAAATCGCTGGTGACCAGAAAGTGACAAAATCCTCAAAAGTTAATCAAAGAAAACCAAAATCCTCCTTCAACAAAACCAGAAACCCAAAGACGTTCTGAAACTGTTTCATCATGACTAGAAAGTTTGCCAGAAAGCCTCAAAGCTCCCCAATACAACCAAATATTACTCTTTAGGAGACCAAGAAACCTTAAAAAACACTTAAATCCCCTAAGAAGACCAAAAATACAACCAAATATTACTCAAGAAGATTTAGAGACCAAGAAACCATTTGCCCATAAGAACTTGGAAAACCCCTCAAAAAACCCAAGATGGCCATTTCAGACCCTTGTGAATGTAAGGATACGTGACAGCTGAGGTGTTCCCAATGATCCAGTAAATGGACAGGTTGACCAGGAACGCCACCACACCTGAGAAAAACACTGTCATCTAGACAACAGAGGGACAAGACAGTTATCACAACATTATGAACAGGTACCAGCTATTGTGAGTTGTGTATTTGTGTGTGTTTTGATGAGGCTGACCAGAGCGGGTAGAGACCAGGGTCCAAATATTCCTCCATCTCCGGTCAGCGGCTCAAAGAAGGGAACAATGCAGAGCAGGAAGCCTGATGACAAAGGAGCCTGATAGGACAGTGATTGCGTTAACGTAGGTCATGATACAATATGTCGTTACATAATACAAGAACATACAACATTTATTAGCACATTTTTATTGTTTATCTTTCCCAGGTCAACACCCAAAAGTCCTAGGTCATTCAATAAGTGCTGGGTCAAGGCCAACAAGACAATTCCCTGGTCAAAGTCCACAAGTCCAAAGTGAAGTGAAAAAGGTTCTTAATCAAGTCCCAAATCAAGACCAACAAGTTCAGTCCTACATTAGAGACAAGACCCAAACAGGTTTAAAAGGTAAGGCCAACAAGTCTCAAGTCAAGTCCTACTGTACATAAAGACCAAAGACTTCAGACTATCAGCAAGAGCAAGTTTAAAAAGGCGCGCTACTTCAGTGATATTATCAACATCAAATTATAAAGTGATACCGCTCCTGTTATTACACATTTTTATCAGTCTGCCGTTGAGTCATACCTGATAGTACAGAAGCTGCATAGAGTTCACTTGGAGCTCATGTTGTTTCGCCCCAACCCACTGAAAAAGAAAAAGAGAGATGAAAAAAAAGAAAAACAACTTCATAAAAGTGCTCTGTCCTTTCATTGTTTTTGAGATGTTTCATTGAAGGTTGTCCGTTTCCTCACCACTTGGTAAAGCGACGTCACCAGAACTCCCAGCGATGCGAACACCGTCCCCAGGAGGTTGAACCGCACGTCGTAGTACGAGTTCAGTATCACTCCTAACGTTATGGGCACCTGGAGAGACATCAGACTGTCAGAGGTTGGAGCCATGAAGATCTACGATACTTAAAGGGATAATTCAACATTTTGGCAAATTGGCCCATTGCCATAATTGCTATAGTCATAGCAGTAGGTTCGTTACCTTTAATTGTCGGTGTAAGCTATTTTCAATACGGCAGAGCGGAGCAACAGGCTGCTCAGGGCTATGCTATGGAGGCTAAGGGAATTTCTTGGTTTCCCACATCAAACTCATCAAATACAAAATCCCAAAACTCCAAAACGCTTTTGTGGACAAGTTGTGACCTGCACAACCACCACGCTAGAGATAATAACGGAACGATACGAAACTGAGCTGTTTTCGAGGTAAATACAGGGTAAATGCAGAGACTGCTTGCTGAAAAACTGTCCCTGAACGCAACGCGCATCAGCAGTTTTGCATGAATTTACCTCTAAAACAGCTCTGTCTCGTAACGTTCCGTTATTATCTCATAGCGTGGTGGTTGTGCAGCTCACAACGTGTCCACGACAGCGCTTTTGAGTTGCTGGGTTGTGTATTTGATGAGTTTGATGAGGGAAACCAAGAAATTCCATTAGCCTCCATAGCATAGCCCTGAGCAGTTATGACTATAGTGATTATGGCAATGGGCCAATTTGCCAAAATGTTGAACTATCCCTTTAACGTAGACCTTCAGAGATGTGAACCAGAAGATAGTCTAAACCACGGTTCCCCAATTCCGGTCCTTGAGGGCCACTGTCTTGCATGTTTTAGAAGTTTCCTGCTACAACACACCTGATTCAAATGATCAGCTCGTCATCAAGCTCTGCAGTGGCCTGATAACGAGCCACTCATTTGAATCAGGTGTGTTGTAGCAGGAAACTTCTAAAATATGTAAGGCAGTGTGGCCCTCTAGGACCAGAATTGGGGAACCCTGGTCTAAACCTAAGATAGAAACCAAACAAAAGAATGGTACTTCACCAAGATCCATTGGGTTTGGAGACTGTGGTCAAAGCTTTTAGCCAACGTCTACATCCAGAAGATAATTTAAGAGCTCACCAGTGTTAATTTGATCTTAGTGGAGAAGGTCTTCTTGTAGTACGTGGTCTGGATGAGGATGATGACGGGCGTGGTCATGGCTTTGGCCAGCTGGTACGTCCCTATGGAGTTGTTCTGCAGGGAAAGGTTGGTGAAGGCCACGAACCCGCAGAAGCTCAACGCCAGCCACACGATCCTGCGAACGGGGAGGCTCTTTGGAGAGAAAACGTCCATTTTCTGGCAGATGTAGAGTCCGAGCCACGTGACCACGAAGTGAACGAGGGTCAAGGTCATGTTGGGAAAGCCGTAGTGCACGTAGATCCACTTGTTGATGAAAACAATACAAATGGAGGACAGCAGGTTGGCCAACAGTCCGGCGACGATGCGCCTGTTGACTGAGAAACTAAACAGCTTGTCAGCCATGGTTCTGGAGGCTCAGCTTAGTCCGGCCAAGCTTTTAGTTTGACTTCACTGAACTCACTGTTCACACTGCAAAAAGAGAGGAAGTCAATGTTACTGATAGCAAACTGGACACTGAACACATGTTGACAGGTTTTTAAGTAGTATTTCTAACCACCTAGGAGGAAGTATTCAGAATACCATTCACTTCAATAAAAAAGCAACACTCAAAAACTCAAAAGATATATTTGAGATAACTACAATTTCAGTCTTGTCTTATACCATATAATTATTACACGACATTTCGGATTTAGTTGGTGGGAGTGAAGCTTAGAACAACTAGTTCATTTAGGATTTGGCAGTGGTGGAAAATAAGTACATTTACTGCACAAGTACTGCACTGTTTCATAGAAAAAATAAAAATAGTTTGCTGAAGGGTTCATAATGAAAACAATGATTATTTCAGCCTTAAATAGCTAGAATATAGACATTGTGGAAATGTATTCTGATTTATGGATGTTTGATTTGATAGTTTCAACTAAATTTATGGAAATATTTCAAATAAATCTACCTAAGTAAATTATACTGACAGGAAAGCAAACATAATGCAGATTGGGACAGATAATTGTAAAATCAATTGGTTTTTCTTAGATGAAGTTTTGGGTGATGCTCTGATTAAGCACTTTAACATTGATCAACAGTAAAAGACAAACAACTAATGGATGTTAAACAGTTAATTATGGGTCATAATAACACATTTCAGTTGTAATCTTTCCTGTTTTGCAACTCAGTCAGTGTATGTCAGACAGACTGCTCCACTGTCTGTCTGTCTGTCTGTCTGTCTGTCTGTCTGTCTGTCATTATGCCACGCATTAAGAAAAGTTTACCTGGGGTCTCCATCTTTCCATCTGTCTCCTCCCGGCTTCTGTCGCTGCGGCCAAATACAAATATCCAGGGCTTTGATCGCACTCCTCTCCCCGGGCAGGTCGAAGCTCCGATCCCGGCCTTCGTGATCACGGATCCCCGCTGCGGTCGGTAGGCTGCCGGTTGAGGAGATCTGATTCGCCTCCCTGCTTCTTCCCGGCCGTACACAGCCAGACAACCAACCAACCAACCCGTGTTTTCTGCTTCAAAACCGCCCTGTGTTCCTGTTTCCTTCTTTTCCTCTTCTTCTGTCGTGTCTTTTGGCAGCCGGCAACCCGCTACAGGGAGCATTACCGCCACCTACAAAGCTGGAGTATGGATCCAGTTTGGAAACAGATCATCTGGAAAATAATTTGTCTTTGTCAAAATTGACATAACTTACAGTAATATCAGACTCAAAACTGGAATTTCTCCTAAATAATCTCATAATATTGGCAAAATGTCATACATTTTCCCAGTGGAAAATACCACATGAGAGGGTGTTCATGTGCACTTTTCAAGTCGTCTTCTGGTATTTGCCATAATTACCATAGCACATGAAGGCAGCATTATTTACCTTCCTTGTAGGTAGTTTATACTCAAACGCTCAAACAGTTGAAAAAAAAAAATACGTAAATGTCCATAACAGTCAATATTCTTGTTAAAATTAATGAATTGATCACACACGAAAATGGCCGTTATCTTCCATCCGTGGCGCTAGTCAGCAGCAGACGATCGGCTGGCCGGTCGGAGCCGGAGAGAGAAGCCGGAGAGCTGAGCAGCAGGCGAGCTGGTTGGCGGAGGCGGTTGGCACGACTGGGCTGTGAATGGGCAGGAGATGGCAGAGGGAAGTGACGGAGCAGGAAGTGAGGTGGGAGCAGGAATGGAGTTTGATTCAGGACGCGGGGATGAGGGGGAAAGGAGTAGAGCGAGAAGGAAGCGAAAGAAATCAAAACAACAGAAAGAGCATACAAACTCGGAATCTGAGTCAGATAGTGAGCAGAGCGATGCTGCAGGTAGGGTCCGTGTTGACGAGGAATACAAAGTCATCATAAAACTTCTTCAGGATGGTGCATCATTTGGTGAGTGGAACCCGGTATTCCTAACCAAGGCGATAAATAGACTCATAGGGGAAATAAGAAATGCCAGGATATTGAGGAATGGGTCGCTGTTGATAGAATGCAGAGACGGGGCACAACAAGGGAAAGCAATAAGGTTGAATAAGTTTGAGGGGAAGCGCGTGTCGGCGTTTATATTGGAGAATAAGCAAAACGCCAGAGGTGTCATTTCAGGTGTGCCGCTGGCGATTTCAACTGACCAAATAAAAGGGAATTTGACAGGGGCGACCGTGGCAGAAGCAAGACGGTTAAGAACAATGAGGAACGGAGAGAAATGCGACAGCCTGTCGGTAATGATCAGATTCGAGGAGGAACAGCTACCAACAAAAATATACATAGGATACATGAGCTATAGTGTGCGGCCTTATGTTCCTCCTCCGCTCAGGTGCTTCAAGTGCCAGAAGTATGGGCATATAGCAGCGGTGTGTAAGGGAAAACAAAGATGTGCACGGTGTGCAGGGGAGCATGAGTACGGGATGTGTGAGAGGGGGGCTCAGCCTAAGTGCTGCAATTGTGGGGGGGAACACAGCTCAGCGTATCGCGGATGCGAAGCAAGCAAGAGGGCAGTGGAGGTGCAGAAAGTGAGAGTGGAGCAAGGGGTCACATATGCGGAAGCGGCAAGGAGGGTGCAGGTCCAACCAGTGAAGCCGAGACAAACTGAGAACAGTACGAGACCGTGTGAAGGATGCAGCAAACTGAAAACGGACACTCTGATTGTCAATAAAAATGATTTTGTGTTATTCATGGTGGAAGTAATTAACTGTTCAGCACAAACTGAGAGAAAGACAGAAAAGATTAAGATTATAGTCAAGGCTGCAGAGAGGTTCCTGGGAGTAAGAGGACTGGGGCTGGAGAATATAGAGGAAATGCTGGGGACCGGGAGTAGTCACTCTCAGACATGGAGTGAGGGGTCCCCATGGTCTTAAAGGTCCTTCAGTGGAATGCCAGAAGCCTCCGAATGGTCAAGAGTTTAAACATTTTATATCGTGATAAGCCTCATTTGATATGTATCCAGGAAACATGGTTGAAATCTGAGTGGGATTTTGTGTTACACGGGTATGTGGCTGTCAGAAGGGATCGGGCAGAGGGCAGAGGTGGGGGTGTTGGAATATTTGTACTTATGGGTGTGAAGTACTGTGTTATGAACATAGGGAAGGAGCAAGAGTCAATTAGAGTTAAGATATGGACAGAGGAGGGTGAGATAACAGTTATTAATTATTATAATCCATGCCACAGGCTAAGTTTGGATATATTGAATCAGATTGGTGGGGAGGTGCAGGGCAAGGTGATATGGTGTGGGGATTTTAATGCTCACAGTACGTTATGGGGAGGTGACAATACTGATGCTAATGGTACCTGCATAGAGGAGTTTATAGACAAAGAGGGGCTTGTGTGTGTGAATGATGGGGGAGGTACAAGGTATGACAGTGTAAGAAATAAAGAAAGTGCTATCGACTTAACCCTAGTGTCATCAGAGTTAGCAAGTATTATAGAATGGGAGGTGATCAACACAGTAACAGTGGGCAGTGACCATTACCCAATACTGACTAAGGTAGGGGTGGAGCTGGGACAGGAAGAAGCAGGTGGAATCTGTCGATGGAAATTTGGTAGAGCTAACTGGGATAAATTTCAGACGGTGAGTAGTATTAGGTGTGGGGAAATTTCTAGGGAGTGTATGGAGGATGTAGACAAATTTAATGCAGAGCTTGTTGCAGCAATCATACAGTCAGCAGAGGAGTCAATTCCAAAAGGGGGCGGGAGCAAGAGGAAAAAGGCTGTTCCGTGGTGGGATGAAAGCTGTGGGAAGGCAGTGAGGAAGAGAAACAGAGCATTTAGGCGTCTGAAGGCACTCCATTCAATGGAAGCATTAATGCAGTATAAAAAGGCTCAAGCGGAAGTCAGAAGGACTATAAGGACAGTTAAGCGGGCATATTGGAGGAAGTATTGTGATAGCATAGGCAGAGAGACCAAGTTACCAGATATATGGGGAATGATAAGAAGAATGAATGGCAGTCGTGGGTATCGGGAAATTCCAGTACTTCAAGGGGATAACATAGTAGCGGTAAGTAGCATGGAAAAGGCAGAGATACTGGCCCAAACTCTGGTTAAAGTGCACAGTTCAGAGAACCTGTCAGACCTAGCAAAGCAACAGAGAGAGTCTACGCTAGCGAATAATCCCAACATTAGGGCTAGGAAGGTAGCAACAGCTGACAGCTCAGAAAGTAAGTTTAGTTTGTTTGAGCTAAAGAAAGCCATTTCTAGTGCCAGGCAAACAGCACCTGGGAAAGACAATGTATGTTATAGTATGCTGATGCATTTAGACGATGCTTCACTGATGGTGGTGCTGAAGCTGTTCAACTTGATATGGGTAAAGGGCAGAATTCCAAAAGCGTGGAAAGAATCAGTCATAGTACCCATATTAAAACCAGGGAAAGATCCCTCGGAGGCATCTAGCTATAGGCCCATAGCATTAACATCTCATGTAGGTAAGACAATGGAGAGGATGGTTACTGAAAGATTGAGCTATATAATGGAAAGTAGGCAGCTGTTTTCTCCATGTCAGAGTGGTTTTCGCAAAGGGAGGAACACTATGGACGCTGTTTTATGTCTGGAATCAGAAATTAGAAAGGCTCAGACAAATAAAGAAATGGTTATTGCAGTCATGTTTGATATTGAAAAAGCATATGATATGTTATGGAAAGAAGGGTTGCTGATAAAGCTGGAAGCGATGAGTATTGAGGGCAGGATGTTTAATTGGATCCTGGACTTTTTCCATGGAAGAGTAATTGAAGTTAAGGTAAAGGAATGCCACTCTAGAATGTACCCGGTGGAGAATGGAACCCCACAGGGCAGTGTGTGTAGTCCTATATTGTTTAATATTATGATTAATGATGTGTTTGCTCAGGTTGACCAGGGTGTAGGGAAGTCCCTGTATGCAGATGACGGGGCCCTCTGGGTCAGAGGTCGCAACCTGACATATTTGCAGGGGAAAATGCAAAAAGCAATCCAGACGGTGGAGCAGTGGGCAAATAAATGGGGTTTCAAAGTATCAGTTGCCAAAACTCAGGTAATATGCTTTGCTAAGAGGCACAAGCCGCTATCATTAAAATTGTATGGTCAGACTCTTGAACAAGTAAGTGTAGTTCGATTTCTTGGTGTCTGGTTTGATGAAAAACTTACATGGGGACAACATATAGGGAAAGTCAAAGCAAAGTGTAAAAAGATAAACAATCTGTTAAGATGTCTCTCAGGGCAGGATTGGGGGGCATCCAGGGCAGCTTTGCGCAATATTTACTGGGCACTTATGAGGGCAGCATTGGATTATGGGTGTATAGCGTACATGTCTGCCGCAGACTGTCATTTAAAGAAGCTGGAGGTGGAGCAAACCCAGGCCTTGAGGGTGTGCAGCGGAGCCTTTAGGACTTCCCCAGTAGCTGCAGTACAGGTGGAGGTTGGGGAAATGCCTTTGCGGCTCAGAAGGGTGAAACTAATGTTGTCATACTGGGTCGGTTTACAAGGGCATAATGGAACTCATCCAGCAAAAGCAGTTTTGAGTGAATGTGCAGAGCACATAAAATCAGATTTCATGAGCTTTGGGTGGGTGGCGAATAACAGGGCAAACAGCATAGGCCTGCAAAATATCCAGTACTGCTTGACAGGTGCAGTCTCAGCTTTCCCTCCCTGGTTGGCTGTGACAGCAGACGTGGACATGGGGCTACTGGAGGAAACTAAAAAGAGGCCGAAACAGGTGTCATGTATAGTACAGCAATATTTGGATAGGAAATTCTCTGATAAAACAATGGTGTTCACTGATGGGTCCAAGGACCCTAAAACCGGGCGCACAGGTGTGGCGTTTTATGTCCCTGAGGAGAGGGTGGGTTTTAAAAAGAGAACTACAGACGAGCTGGCTGTATACACTACAGAAATGATAGCAATTAGGATGGGTTTGCACTGGGTTAAAGCAAGTGGGTGTCAGAGCACAGTGGTTGCATCAGACAGTGCTGCAGCACTGACCAGCATCAAGTCTGGAAGATCATGCAGGCAAGACATCCTCAGCGACATTTATAGTATTTTATATGAGTTGGACGAAGAAGAAGTGCAGGTCAGCTTTGTATGGGTCCCAGCACATGTGGGGGTGGAGGGGAATGAGGATGCTGACATACTGGCAAAACAGGCTCTCAAGTCCCAGGTGGTAGAGTTAGATGTGCCATTAAGTAAATCAGAGGCAAAGGCTATAATTAAAAATCATATGCACACAACATGGCAGGAGGTGTGGGATTTTGTAGACACAGGCAGGCATCTGCACAGCATCCAAGGACAGGTTGGTGGTGGGAGGAGAGCGAGTAGAAGCAGGAGGGAAGAGGCAGTCATCACTCGGCTGAGGATAGGACACACAGGGCTGAATCAAACATTACACATAATAGGGAAGCATCCAACAGGAAATTGTGAGTTTTGTGGGGAGGTAGAGTCTGTGGAGCATATATTACTTTGGTGCCCAGCATACAAGGAGGAGAGGAAGAGAATGGAAGAGGCAGTGAAGCAATTAAACCTATGTTTTTCCTTAAAGAGCATTCTTAGTGAAGCATCAAGGGTGTATGGAAAAGTCTTGTTATTTTTAAAAGAGACAGGGCTAGAACAAAGGATTTAAGTGTAAAGTAGATTGTGTAGCTATCTTCCTTTTTTCCTTTTATCTCTCTTTTCTTTTCTCTGTTATATATTTTGTTTCCTGACATTCTCCTGTTCACACTCCAGTCCAGAGGGTGGCGGTAATGCACCTGATAGTTGGTTGCCAACCGCCGTTAAACGAAACAGAAGAAGAAGAAGAAGTCAGCAGCAGACTGCCGGAAGTTGACAAGGCGTAGAAGAAAAATTGGGACACACGAAACCTCGTGAAGCGGGAATTGACAGCTCACTACCATGGATTGGTAAATAAATACGCCTGCTTTCTACGATATAATGACATTAATAAACTTTTACGCTTATGAAATAACATGTACGGTCATTTAACCAGCTAACGGCCCTCACCGGGCTAGTTTACTGTCCTAGCTGGGGGCTAACGATGCTAATCCTGCTAACGCCGCCGTTCACAGTGAATGCAGATGCTAACAGGCTAATGCTGCAGAGTTTGTGTCATGTTGTTATAAAAGTTCTCAGTTACCACACTGCAAATACTCCTGAGTTTAAAATATATCTCTATTTGCACTATGACACTTTAATTATTTATGCTACTCCTGAACCATATGTTTATTAATCTGTTGTTTGTGTTGTGTATGGATTGGGATGTTTCTAGAGCAGCCAAACTGTGTTTCATTGTTTTTAACGATTTATAAACTAATTTAATCTAATCTAATGACCTACACGAGAACGATCCTTACATGTATTGAAGCTAAAACTACTTTAATTCAGTAAATGTCCTCTCTGACTATTATACTGAACATTTAGTTTGCAATCTGTTTGGATTAGCAAGTTTATTTTTCAGGCATGGATGCTAAATACTTGGCACGTTACACAAATTCAGTATCTTTAGGGTTTCAGGGCTCCAGACTGCCCATAATTGCTTAGGTTTTGGGCAAAGGTTTTACTTTGCATGACTGTTTTGTGTCACATTCTGATGCATTATGTAATTATGTTTGTTTTGTTGTGCAGGGGGGCAGAGCTGCCCTCGCCTGTGGTTCGAGATGACGAGGTGACCATCGCTGCCCGCAGGAGGAGGAAGAAGGTGGCTTGTATCCTGGAGTACTGTACATGGTTTCCTTATGTATAACATGTGTATGTGTGAAGGTGTGCATGCTGTTGCCTAGGATTTTTCTTCCCTTGTTGTTTTCCTGATTGCTGGTTTTAGTCCCATCACCTGGCAGCGTCAGCCCTGTCGTTGCCTCGGTAACACCAGCCCGCTCCATGCTGAGGGCAACTCCTGCTTCGCTCTACAGACAAGCTGGTAGGACACACACACATACACACACACATGGTCATCAGCTGATACAACGTCTCATGTCTCACTTCTCTCTCTCTCTTTCTCAGTTACTCCCAGGGTTCCAGATGTTTCCTCCATTTTGGCTCCAGGAGGTCGAACGCCTCGATACACGCACACGCCCAGGAATGCAATGACCAGTCTGGTGAGAACACTTGAAATGAAAAATCCTTAAAGGGATAGTTCAACATTTTTGCCAAATCCTCCTCTCACCATAAGCCCTATAGTCGTAGCAGTAGGTTCATCACCTTTAATTATCGGTGCAAGCTGTTTTGAGATCGGCGGGGCAGAGACGTGTTGTTGATGTTGTTGAATGAATGTTGAACTATCCCTTTTAATTAATGATGTTTTGTGTGTAGAACCTGGACGACAGTGATTGGACCAACAGCATGTACACGTCCCCGGTGTCGGGGATGGAGAACACCAGCTTCTTCACCGATGACATCACCAACCTGAGCTCGGCTCTACTGAAGGAGGACGACCCCGGAGAAGCCTGTGAGTGAAAGAAACGCCCCCACGACGTCATCCTGCAGTGTTTGTTTACAGCACACGTGTTTGTTAACGTTCCTCTGTCTGATCTTTTTATTCTTTTTTTCTTTCCAGCGGCTGCCAGTCTTTTCCCAGAGTTCCTCACATCTTTCCTGAAACACTCTTCCTCTGCGGTGTTTGAGCTGCTGGAAGATTATCAGACGCTCTGTCAGGACAAGGTGGGTTGTGTTGTTGTCGTCTAATGTCTTGATCTTTATTAGGAACCTGTCAATCAAACAGCTCGTTTGTTATGTGAACGCAAATATAGACCGAACACAGGATCATCATCGAGCTGAACTATCACACACACGAATGTTACTTACAAGAAACAAATCTCTCCAATGTCTATGCAAATTATTCCATAACCATGACGACATGAGAGCCGAGATTTTTCCCCTGATCCAGGAAAAAAAAGAAAAAGGAGTAAAGACGAGGAAATATTGGTGTTGATAGTGAGCCGATGCAATTATAACCTGCTCCTTTTCATTTATGCTGACTATGTGTACATTATGTAAATACTGTATGTGCAACCATGTGAAGTATGTATATACCATGAATGGAACAAATGAAAAATGAAATGACAGTGAAAATACGTATTCCAGGTGGACATGCTGCAGTCCGTCGTCCTCAGAGCCGGTCAGAACAGTAAAACGGCCGGAGTGCGCTGGCTGCTGCAGCAGGAGAACTGCACCTGGAGACTCGTCACCTCCCTCTACAGGTACCTGTGCTCCTCAACCTGGGAAATTGGTTGACCAATTTTCCAGTCATTCCAGGAAAACGTATGGAAAATTAGAAAAAAAAAAGTCAAATGTCATGGAACACAAAAAAACCCCCATGTTTCTTAGCATTTAAGAGATTATTTCATAAATTAGAGCCGTAGACTGCACATCTTTAAATCAGATTTCTGGAGAGAGAGAAGAATTAACACAGAAACAAACAGATTAAATGTACAAAATGAGGTACTATTGTCGAAAAGAAACTTATCCAAATAAAAGCATGAATGATGGGATAAAAACGAACGTCTGTCAGATTGTAGCAGCTGAAAACGTCCTGGAAAACGATTTCAAGAAAAGACTGTCCGTCTGTCTTTCCGTCTGTCCTCTCGTCTCTGATCCCTTGTCTCTTGTCTCTGCAGGGATCGGGTCCAGTTGGCGCTGGAGGACGACCTCATGACAGACATGGTGGTGAGTGACAACAACAACAACACAACACACTCACCAAGCTGCAATAATTGATTTCCTCCTTTTGGCCACTTGGGGGCAGTAGAAACATTCAGAGCAGCGCAGACGGTCGGCGTGCAGGACTCACGCAGCTCATCAGACTCTTATTATTGATCAATTATTCAGGCTGCATTCACTTTCTCAATAGTTCAACAACATGAATTATTCTCTTCATAATTCCACATTCTGACTCATTCTCATCTGCTTTAATGGAGCAGATGCAAATTTCCCTCTGTAATCGTACATTTTTAGTTTTTATCCCTGTGATTTAACTGTGTTTGTGTCTTTGTAGGTTCCCAGTGAGAGTGAGAAAGTGGTGGTGGAGCAGCTTTTTCAGCGCGACGCCGTCATACGACAGAGCCAGGTAACACACACACACACACACACACACTAGTTTGTTTTTTGTTTTTGCAATTTTTCAGAATACACACATACAGTATAAATACACACCTCTAGACTCAGTGCTTGAACTTAGACTACTTGTATTGTCTTGAAATCCACTTTTTCTCCATTTATTTTATTTTATTCTTTTAAAAATATATATTATTATTTTGTTTTTATCTTGTTTGTATGTATTTACACCATATGGGGAAAATAAGTATTGAACACGTCGACAGTAAATATATTTCTAATAGAGCTATCGACATGAAATTTTCACCACATGTCGGCAACAACCACAGTAATGCACACATGCAAAGAAAGCCAAACATTTATGCCCGTAAATTAAAGTTAAGTAATGTGTAATAAAGTGAAATGACACAGGGAATAAGTATTGAACACATGAAGAAAAGGAGGAGGAAAGACAAGAAGCAGCTGGAGTCTGTCGGTGTTTAGAAAGTCATCCTGTCTCCTGTCAGTGCAAAGTGGGGGGAAAAGCAAAGAGCTTCTCCACACTTTCAGAAACTGATGTTGCAGAATAAACTGATGCATCGGTTACAGACGGGTCTGAATGAACCGTTTTTAATCCGTTAGCGCCGTTAATCTGGAACTGAAAAGATCATTTTCACCATAAACCGGACACGACCAGATCCTCACAAGATTTCTGAGTCAAAAGAAAAGTAAGAAGAGTCGACCAAGAGCCGATTTAGATAGACATGCAACTGGCAGGTACAGTTATAAATAAAACAATGAGTCATGCATGTAACCACCATGGCCTCTGTGCTGCTCACCATACAAGTCTATTGACGTTCAATGCTTATTTTCCGCGCCGTATATTCTGTTAGCAAATGCGGAATAAGAACTATACATAAATACATGTTAAAAACAAACAAAAATAATAAAAATACACGTCTCTTTCTGTTCTGCAGCTGGTGGTTGATTGGCTGGAGTGCATCGCCAAGGATCAGATCGGAGATTTTTCAGATAATATCGAGTACTACGCCAAAAACGTCTGCTGGTGAGTGTTTGAACTTCACATCTACAAGCGTGTGTGCGTGTGTCACCGTCATCAGTGAGTTCATGCTTTGTGTATTGTGTGTGTGTGTGTGTGTGTGTCGCGTCGCAGGGAGAACACGCTCCATGCGCTGAAGATGAGGAGGAAGAGCGGCACTGCTTTCACCGTCCCTCTGGTCACTGAACTGGTGAGGCCGGTTACTGTGACAACACACCTCCTCATTCCCTAGCATTTCATTTAAAAAAAAAATATATATATAATAATGTGTGTGTGTATTTGTGTGTTTGTGTGTGTGTGTGTTTGTCCAGGACCCAGACGCTCCGTTCCGGCAGCAGCGCCCCCTGGCCGACCTGGACAGAGAGGACGACGCCCGGCTGCTGAAGAACCTATTCACGCTGATCAGAGCCGGGATGACGGAGGAGGTAGAGACAGAGAGACACAGTGGTTCATACTGTATTTAAAGGGCCAGTACACCCAAATTAATGACGACCATCAGCTCTGAATACAAGGATTAGTTTGTCCTCTAACAGTTCTGCACTCGGCGTGTCTGGATTATGGGGAATGTCTCACTTCCTGTCTGGACCCACAGTCATTTCAGCTTGTGTGTATCTGTGTGTGTGTGTGTTTAGGCCCAGAGGCTGTGTAAACGCTGTGGTCAGGCCTGGAGAGCAGCAACTCTGGAAGGCTGGAAACTGTACCATGATCCCAACATGACCTCAGGTAACCTCCGAGTTGTCTGGTCTGGTCTCTACAACGGCCAGGAGTTTTAATTTCTGCCTTTAAATCAATGAATATCAGTTGATTATAAGTAAATTTGACAACTGCACTTCTCATTAGAGCTGATGAATTCACCTCCCGCAGTTTAAAATTTGCATAATTTCCTCATTTACAACATCCCGGTGTCACATTTCCACTCATCGTCTCCACACAACACCGTCTCGGTCTGTGTCCTAACATGTCCTTGTGTCTCTGCAGGAAGTCTGGAGCTGCAGCCGGTTGAAGGAAACCCTCAGAGAGGGATCTGGAAGGCCTGCTGCTGGAGGATGGCTGAGGAGGTACAACAACAACACCACACACAAACACAGGAAAAAGCATGAAGTTCGACAAACAAAACTGAAACACAGATGTGTCCACAGAGGAAGGAGTCGGTGTTCACCTGCTGCGTGTCTGTGTGTGTTTCAGGAGCAGTTGAACAGATACGAGAGAGCGATCTACGCCAGCCTGAGTGGAAACCTCAAGCCGGTAATATCATCAGTTTGTATTTATGCTGCACTGTAGGTTCAATAAATGAAAGTCCATCCTCTGTTTGGCCACAATACAATCAAACAAGTTTAAATTCACGTCTCATTGAGGCTTGAACTTGATTATTTTTTGCTTAAAAGTGATGAATACAAACACATCTGCTTCCACTCCGTAGTTCAAGAGCTTTATTGTTGACATTTTTAAAAAAACAGCTGCTATAAGGTGCATTCAAAGGGAATTAAATGGATTATTATACATTACTAATGTATATTAACAGTGTGTGTGTGTTTCAGCTGCTGGCGGTGTGTGAGTCGTGGGAGGACTGTGTGTGGGCGTACTTCAGAGTCATGGTCGACTCGCTGGTCAAATACAAAAATGGCTCACCAGGAAGTGGAGCGAGAATACCTGGAGGATAAATTGCACATCAAAAATACTGTATTGGCTTGGATACAAGAAGATATTTACGTCAGGGCCTAATGTTAAATGTTTGTGGTCTCACTGTTGTAGGGAAGTGACTCAGAGTCTCAGTTTTTGTCGTGTGATATAATGTGTTTTGCTATTATGAGTTCAGTCAAAACCTTGAACCAGGAACGAAACTCAAACTCAAGTCAAAGGAGAGCAACAGCGGTTTCTCTCTCCTCACACAGCATGTTATCCAGTGACCGTGACCGTTATCGCCGAACTCTACAGTTTTGTCTGGAAACTGTCTGATAGCGGGTTAAAGGGGTTCCCACCAGGAAGTGGAGACTCTGCCGCGAGAATACCTGGAGGCCAAGCAACACTGCTCACACATTCAGGCAAAGGGAATTTCACATCAAACTCACAAAATACAACCCACTATTGGCTTGGATACAAGACAATATTTACGTCAGGGCCTAATGTTAAATGTTTGTGGTCTCACTGTTGCTAGGGAAGTGACTCAGAGTCTCAGGTTTTGTCGTGTGATATAATGTGTTTTGCTATAATGAGTATTATGAGTTCAGTCAAAACCTTGAACCAGGAACGAAACTCAAGTCAAAGGAGAGCAACAGTGGTTTCTCTCTCCTCACACAGCATGTTATCCAGTCACCGTGACCGTTATCGTCGAACTCTACAGTTTTGTCTGGAAACTGTCTGATAGCGAGAGTTAAGACGAAAAAGGAGGAAACTTGGCCTCGGCCTCGGCCTTGTTCCTCGGCAAGAATTTGGGGCAGATAACTTTCTGTCTGGTTTTTAAAGTCGGTTTTTATAGAATTGTCTTTGTGAAATTTTATCACTTTTTTTTTAGAATAAAAAAAATGGAGATATTATTTATTTATTTAATTAATCTTTTGAGAAATCTTACCACTTTTTCTAGATTTTTTTTTTTTTGAGAAAATTTTCCTTTTTTTCTACAATTTTTTTTTTCAATTTTCTGCCTTTTTTGAGGATTTTTTTTTAGAAATGTTGTTCTAGAAATTTTGATTTTTTTTCTCTTTTTTGAGAAAATTTTCTGCCTTTTTTTTTAGAATAGGTTTTGAGAACTTTTTTTCTAGAATTTTTTTTTTAACTTTTCTTTTTTTAAGAAATCTTACTTTTTTCCAGAGATTTCTATACAATATTTCCAAAAATTCACACTTTTGGCCCTAATTTGAACGTACATTGACTAAAAAAGTACCATAATATTCTTCAGTCTCAGAACAAATTTGTGTATTTCTGGTGTTTGCTTAAAAATTTTGTCCAATGTGGGTCCGATATCTAATTTGTGTCCATTTCAGGGTCCTTGATGTAAAAATGACTCCGACTATAAACACAGAGGGATTTGACCTTTTAACCACACAAATTGCAGAGAAGTGAAATTCTTCTCTAACATCATACATGTCTCTCTCCTCAGCTGGACCATGGAGAAAGTGTTTGAGGAGCTTCAGGCTTCAGAGGCGAAGGTGAAACTCTCACACTGTGTTGGGTGAACGGTAGAAGTCACATGACTGAACCCAGGTTATAAATCCAACTTCTTTCTGTCTGTGTTTGTGTTTGTGTTTGCAGAGGGTGTTGGAAGAGACAAAAGAACATTATCACATCATCCAGAAGTTTGTGATCCTGGGAGATCTGGACGGTGAGAACCCATCTTTCCCCTTCAGTCATTTATTATAATATAGCTTATTTTATTTCCATAACACCACCTTTAATCCAATCTCTCTTCCTCCCTCAGGCCTGATGGAGGAGCTTTCTGATTGGCTCACATCTCCTAAGCCCCTCCCCTCCCACCTGCTGCGCTTCATGACTCACCTCGTGTTGTTTTTCCGCTCTCTGGGTTTGGCTCTGAAGGTAAAAACACAGGACTTTGAATGCAACACGCCGCTTGTCTTTTGCTTTCACTGACCTGTTTCTCTCTTGAAGGAGGAAGTGTGCGTGGATGTGCTGAAGGCCTACGTCTCCCTTCTGATCCGGGACCAGCAGACCGACCTGGTGGCGAGCTACGTGGGTCAGCTGCCGGCCGAGATCGCCACCGCTCAGTACGCTGCTTTCCTGGAGACCGTCACCCAGGCGGAGATCCGTCCTCGCTGCCTGCAGCTCGCCACTGAAGCAGGTGGGGAAGGAAAATAACGAAACACTCACACTGAGGTTGGATATTATTACTGAGAAAATACTAAACAACGTTTTTTTTCAACGTAGGTTTGGATGTTGCTGCGATAACGAAGCTAGTGGTGGAGACCGTGAGGGAGCGAGACGACTCCGAGTTCACGCACCACAACCAGACGCTGGAGACGGGAACGACAAAGGTGCAGACATCGAACACAGCATCACCATATTTCACCTCAGGGGAAAAACAAAACAAAGAGGGAAACGCATGAATGAGTCTAAAAATTGAAATAACTAAACAAACGACCTGTGCTGTGCTCTGATAGGAGGACCAAAGGAAGATCGACATCATCGACTGGCTGCTGTTCGACCCCGCCCATCGAGCCGAGGCCCTGAAGCAGTCCAACGCCATCATGAGGAAGTTTCTGGGTACTCTTCTTTTATTTGTTGAAGCTTCTCAATCAATCAAACTTTATTTCGATAGCACGTCTCTTACAGTTACAGCTTCCCATAATAAAATCAGTAAACATGGAGTATTGAAAAGCAGGGACCGAACTGAACCAGGGAAACGTTACGTATCTTAACTTTCTTGGTTTCCCCTCCCTCCTCATCAAATACACAATCCAACAACTCCACAACGCTCTGGTGGACAAGTTGTGACCTGCACATTCACCACGCTATGAAATAATAACACAACGTTACCACACAGAGTTGTTTTAGAGGGAAATTCATGCAAAACCTCTGATGCACGTTGTCTTCAGGGACAGTTTTTCATCAACAGTCTCTGTATTTCCCTCTAAAACAACTCTGTGTGGTAACGTTGTGTTATTATCTCATAGCGTGGTGAATGTGCAGGTCACAACTTCACCAGAGTGTTGTGAAGTTGTTGGATTGTGTATTTGATGAGTTTAATGAGGGAAACCAAAAAATCCCATTATCCTCTGTAGCGTAGCTCTGAGCAGCTCACGGCTCTGCTCTGCCGTTCTAAAAATAGCTTGCACCGACAATTAAAGGTAATGAACCTACTGCTATGACTATAGGGATTATGACAATGGGCCAATTTGCCAAAATGTTGAACTATCCCTTTAAAAAATAAGGTGTAAAAGAGAATAAATGAATAGAGTTGGGACAATATAAGGTAAACAATAAAGATAAAAGGAGTTTAAGGAGTAGGAGAAATGAAAAAAAAAAGTACATACATCAAATAAAAACATGATGTGATAATGGAACCAAGACCATGATGCATTTCTTCTGTCTCCCCGTCTCAGCTCTGCAGAAACACGATGCAGCCAAGGCCGTGTTCTCCAAAGTGCCAGAGGACTCGATGAAGGAGATCTGCTGCCAGTGGGCGGGGATCGGTCAGACCACCTTACCCGCCGAGGACGAGAACGCCATCAGGGAGCACCTGTGTATCCGAGCCTACCTGGTAATAAACACTGAACTGCTGCCGCTGCTGCTGCACGATGCTCATATACTGAAATATGGTTTTAACCATGAGCATCAGCTTAGATTGATGTGCTAACATGCTAACAATTGTTAATTAATGCTAAACTGATGAAAACCTCATTAGTTTTGCAGGTATTAGGTCATAAATTGTAATATTGGATTCATTTTCTTCCAGATTTACACAGTCTGTAAAACACATAAAACACCAGAGCAGTGAAAATGATCCTTAAGGAGGAGTTAAATCACACTTCCCTCCGTGAAGCATCGTCGCCTTGGGGTTTCTTAAACTGCTTGAGTGGAAAATGGCTAATAGAGTGCTGCTGACACTGTATCAATAAACATTATCGATCTGAGTGCGTCTCCCTAATCTCTCGCAGGAAGCTCATGAGGCGTTCACTGACTGGTTCAGCCACAGCAGCTCTGCCCCTCAGAAACCAGCGCCTGCTCCCGAAGCAAAGTTCACAGAGAGAGTAGCTAATGAGATGAGAGAGAAGGAGTACCAGGTACACACACAAAAACAAACACACACACACAGCAATAAACACACACTAACAGTACAATATGAGTATAACACACAGCTCTGTTTGTGTGTCAGACCTCGCTGTCCTCCTGGTCATGTCGTCTGGACGTCCTGACTGAAGACGTGAAGGAGAGGATCTACAACGTGCTGCTGTTCGTCGATGGAGGATGGATGGTCGACAACAGACAGGTTATTGTTTACGGCAGGAAAACTCCCAGAGAGCTGCAGGAAACATTTGAGAAACGAAGGAACTAAAACTTTTGTTTCGGTTTTGAAATAAACAGGAATTCAATTCAGTTCCTGTGCGACAGCTCCAGGCGTTAAAAAAAATAAACAAACCAGTCTGTTTCCTCTGTGAGAACAAGACAATTACAGATTCACACCATCAGTGCAACAAAGTCTACAGAAAATTATACGCATCTTATAAGTGGGAACCAAATATATCAAAATAAAGAAGTGTCTAAACAATTTTATCATATTTTCTGAATCTAGACACTATATGTATCAATAAATAACTAGTTTATTGGATTTTGGCATTTTTGACCGTAGCGTAGCTCTGAGCAGCTCGCAGCTCTGCTCCGCCGTTTGCAAAAAATGTTGAACTATCCCTTTAACTGTTGATATTAAGCGGTTTGTCCTGTTGTGTATTTCAGGATTCGGAGCAGGACGAAGAGCGCAGCCACCAGATGTCGGCGCTGCGTTCGCTGTGTCTGCCTCGCCTCACCTTCCTGCTGCTCAGCGTGCTGCAGAACTCCTCCAGACACCAGGAGGCGCTGCGACTCGCTGACATCATCTCCTCCGACCAGCATCGTCTCTACCAGGTAACTCTGAACCCAGGACCTGGACCTTGCTGACATTTAAGAGCGTATTTTATCACATTTGTTAGTCCAGATATTTTTTTTGTTTGATTAATATAAACAACTTCATGATTTTTCTTCATCATCTCCACAGGTTTTCTCTAAAGAGGAGCTGAGGAGGTTCCTGCAGAAGCTGAGGGAGTCGTCGCTCTCTCTGTTGGACCAAGGTTTCGATCCACTGGGCTACGAGTTACAACCATGAACTCATATATGCACACATTCACACACACACTCACACACATAGTTTGAAACTGTTGTCTCTTTGAATTGTGTTAATCTTTTTTGCAAAATAAAAGCATGTGTTTCCTGTAGTGGGTTCATGTTGACCTTCTTTGTAATAATACTGGTTCTAAATGTGTTAAAACCAAAGGCAAAAATTATATTAAAAAATTAAAGAACAAGCTGAATGAAATGAATATAAAAAGTGACATAATGAAATGGTGTATAGTTATCATATAGTTTTTATTATAGTGGAATAAGTTGTTGACAATACAAATAAATGCAAAATGACAAATGATGGTGATTGTGTGGCAAATGGAGCAGAAAATATTTCATCATTTTTTTTATTTGATTCTGGTAACATTTAAACTTATTTCATTCTGATTAAGACATACAGTAATTCTCAAAGCCAAACAAGTGTTTCAAAAGCAGAATAGACTCAGTGATAGAAGGTACTGCACTTGTTCTATGGCATTTATTACAGTTTATATGGTTACAGTTGGATAAAGTGAACCTTCTTAATATTAATAGAGAATAATAAACAGAAAAAAAGAAACAAACAGCAGATTTACATACAATGGAAACAATTGCTACTCTAAAAGTGTTTTCATCCTACAGAACTTGTGTATCAACGCAGTAAGACTAATATGATTAAAAAAATATATTATTAAGATTATTACAAATTATAAAAAATTGAGTCAATTCTACATATTTTCTGGTTAAAGTTGATAAAACGGCAGGAAAATTTAGGAATTGTAATATTTATAATTGACCTAGGTGCAGTGACTGCGTTTGGCCACTGGAGGCGCCAGACAAACAGCTCAACACCAGTAGTCAAGTCAACAACACACTCGCCTACAGTTGGTAGCTAGCTGCTCGACAAAGTCAGTAAGTTACCGGAGTAACTGCAGCTGTTGGACCGCAGCTGAAGGACCGAACTATATATATATATAAATTAAAAGGTGCGTATATAACATTTAAACTTACCTACAAGTCGACTTTGTGCTGTAAATCCTCCAGAAGTGGCGTAAGTTTAGCAGGTGGTTAGCAACATGCTAACAGGCCGCGGAGCCTCGGCGTTGCGTGGCTGAGCAGAGCCCGCGCTGAGAGGCAGCGACGGGCCTAGCTTTTTGCCTGGTGGGGCTCGTTGCTACATGGGCAAACGCATAATATTTTATCTTGTGTAACCGTTGTTTATTACTTGTTCTGTCGCCTGGAGCTTATTTTATTCTTACAGTACATTGTTAAACGCTGGGTTTATCTCACGTGTGCAGGTTTGTCATCAAACTAACAGCGATTAGCCATTAGTTTTGTTTTTAACTTGTGATTTTAAAATTGAACGTTGTCGTGAATGTTGTGATTATCTTAGTGCATCCTGTGGCTTTAGTCGTAATGGATGTATTTGTCGGTAGATAAGCAAGCTGCCACGTTAATTCAGCAACTTGTGCAGCGCATAAACAAAACACATTTAAATCCAAGTCTGTTTGTTGTTTAGATTGAGGTTTTTCCTGCACATTAAACTCCTATTAATGTGCGATAGTGAAACCCTGATAGTCCTCCTGCTGTTGTGGTGGTAGTGAGCCTGTCCTCTGTCTGCAGCTGTGTGTGTTTGTGAAACAGAAAGTCAGTGGGATGGATGCAGAGCGGGACAAGTCCGGGCATATTTTCTACTACGTGTATATGTGTCTCTGTGTTGTAATGGTAACAGCCCCCCCCCCCTCCTCAACAGCTGACGCACCATGAGTCAGCTGTTGGTACTACTCACTTTTTCTGTAGAGTCACAAACAGACCGCTGTCCAGACATATTCACACACGACAGGGCCAAAAACGTGCAAGGCAAAGACTAAACACAGGGCTGAACCCTGCAGGATTATGTCTGGGCAGGTTGTGTGCAGAATGAGGTGCAAATACAGGTGTTTGCGCTGCAGTTGAGAGGATTAATATCAAAGGCTGCATCTAATCTGAATGTACAGTGGCATCATGCAAAAGTTGGTCATAATTTCTGACACATTCCCTTTATATTTTTATTAAAGGGCTTGCAGCAAAGTTTTGCGTGCAAAATAGTAAATATCTTGTCTGATACTTCGGGCTCAAGTCTCCTGGGTTTCCCATTCTTCTGCAGGATGCTGCTTTGTTTCCCTTTTTCACTCTTGTAGAAAAACTGTAGACAACAAAATAATACACTGATATTGCTTAAAATAAACGTCATGCATTTTGGAGATCATTTAATTTCCACTTGCTTGAACTGTTCACATTAACAGAACTTTTGACCTTGAGAGCCCAAACTTTTCCACGCCACTGTAATGTTAATCATCTTCTTTATTGATTGATTTCTATTAGTAGAAGAGAGCAATAGTATTGCTTTGTCCAAACAGCTGCAATGAAAACTATTGATTCATTTAACACTTGTTGCAGCTTTATTAGCATTAGGCTATTTATTATTATTTATTTTCATCCTAAGATCCAAGATGTGTGACATTAAGTTGCACTGTGTTTTGTTTTTATAACTTAACATATTTGCTTGTTCTATATAAATATAAATATAATCCCCCAAATAATCAGTTTACTGTGAGATCTGACAAAGAGAAGCAGCAAATCAAATCATCACATCTGATGGGCTGTAACAGGACTAAAACAATTAATCATTCTTCAGAAAGCAATCATCCGTTCGTTAATTAATCATTCACAGCTTTGTTCTGTGTCTCATTTGTTCCTCTAAAATACTTCCTCTTTTTCCCCCACGGTACTACGGTAAATATATTTGAACATTTCCCCTTATTCCCTCACACCGCTCTTGCACTTTAAACCACTTCCTGCTTGGGTTTTTTAAGAAGAAAGCAACAAATTCTTAATATATTGAAATGTTTTTAAGTGAATTTTATTGGATGCCTGAATTAATTACGTGGGAAGATGATGTGCAGTTTGATTTCTACCCACTCCTCCCCCTGTCACAGTCCCTTAAAGCCTTAAGCTGCTGCTGCTGCTGCTGCTGGAGCCTCAGGTCTGATCAGCATCGCCCCTTTAGCCCCTGTTGCCAACGGTAACCACTGGTTAGCGTGGGTTACCTGTAACCAGTGAGTCATCCTGGACTAGTCTCGGCATGTCTCCACCAAGCTGTGTGATTGAATCAGCTGGTACAGTCAGTAGTTTACACACGAAACATGCAACAGCTGACTCAGCCCTGAGCCAGTGGCCCAGTCGGACTGTGATAGGCTCCAGTCGGTCGAGGCCGGGACGCCAGGCTGGTCTAGTCCTGACATGTCTGAGCTGCTCTATAAGAGGCTGCACTTCTCTGCTACCCATCTCTCACTGCACTTTATCTATTTTTACTTGCACAGGATGAACTACTGCTGACACTTCCTCCTGCATATACTGGTAAGAAGAGGCGCTTGGTTTTTGTCTTATTTATTATTATTATTAACTGAACACAATGTGGATTCTCAGGATGAATATTTATATTTTTTACAAATGTGAAATGACTTAAATTTTAAGATTTGTTCTGTCTATGAAAGTTATGTCTGGAACAGACTTTAGTTTTCATTTTTAAGTCATCTGCTGTTTGTGCTCTTGATTATTTCATTTAAAGTTTTCTTTATAAATTGTTCAAAAGTTGTGACAGCTGCTTCTTAGTGTAGTATATGAAAAACTGAAGCATTAATATCTATATATTCTTAGCAACTCTTGGTATTTTTGCTTTAAAATGGAAATAAAGAATGGTTATTTCATTATTTAAGTAGTTGCAGATACAGTTTTTGTCGATTTATTTGAATTGTTGATAGTTTCTTGACAGTATCATCATGGTAGATTTTTTTCAGGAAAATGTCATCTGTGATGTTAAATGTCTAAATTTTACTTTGACCAGTTTATAGTAGCCTATTGGAAAACAATTGTTGATCTTTTGTATGATGTTGTTGCCTTTTCTTATGTGTCAATGTGTCAACAATGACTCGGCAGGATAATGAAATATTTAATCGGTATCATAATGGTTGTAGTTTCAGTCTTTTTGCTCTTCAGTCGACACTGTTCAGTTGATATTAAGATAAATAATTGATTTATCCTCTTAGTGATGCATTAATTCCTCATTATTAATTCAGATTACAGAACTAGACGCAGATCAACAGGTTGTGTGTCAGGTGTTTTCATTATTGTTGTTCTGTTGTTGATTAAAAGACACCTGAACCACAGCAGGTTAAATACAGATCAGATCAGATCCAGATGTTGAGCTCACAACGGTTAAAACCAGGTGTTAAAGTCTGTTTGCTCCAGCTGTTATTTCACCAGGTCACAACAATGATCAATACCAATCTATAATCAATATTTGAACCCTTCTGCTCTGCTGCTCCAGGTCAAAGCTACATGTTGTGCAATGAATTATTAGGCTAATTCAATAGTTTAATAACTGTTTAAAGCTTAAAGTTAATTATAACTTTATTAATTAACGATAAATAACTTTATTTTCTAAATTAAACTTTACTGACAAAATGAAAGAAGCTGAATTCAGTGAAAATTATTAATAACCCAGTTCTGATGAAAAGCTTTGAAACCTCAGGGTTTTTAGTCTTGTGTTTAACTTTAGAACAATCATATGATCTTTAATGAGTTTGTGTGTGTTTGTGTGTCTGTGTTTGTTGTGTGTGCAGGAACAATCATGTCGGCTGCAGACCTCAGCACCAGTGACGACAAAAAGCTGGTGAGAACCACCGACTTCTTTACTGACCGGTTACTGTTCCCCGCAACTGTCTGACTGTGCGACCTGACGTTTTCCTGTGTGTGTTTGTTTGCGTGTTTGTGTTTGTGTGTGTGTGTAGGTGAGGCCAAAGGTGGAGTTTCGCTCTCTGCTACAACATGCAGGAGCCACTAAAGACGTTTTCACCATGAAAGAGGTAAAATGTTGTTGATCAGCTGCAGGGAAAATGTCTCAGTGGTCAGTGTCACGAGCTGCAACACAAATTTACCCGAGTCAATGTTCAATGTTCTTTTCTGTACACCTTTAAAGTTTCCCAGTACGTTTGAACGCCTCACGTTGTGTTTGTCGTCTGTGCTCGTCGTCCTGCAGGTGATGTTCTACCTCGGTCAGTACATCATCCAGAAACAGCTGTACGACCAGAAGCAGCAGCACATCGTCCACTGCTCCCAGGATGCACTGGGGCGAGTGCTTGGCGTCGACAGCTTCTCCGTGAAAGAGCCACGGTGAGTTTTTGTGTTTGTTTGTTTGCTCGCTCGCTCTGAGGGTTAATTACTGATATGAAAACATCTGTTTCTGTAGTTTTATGTTGCTGATGAGGTAACAAACATGTTTGTGTTGCAGAGTTCTGTTCACCATGATCAGCAAGAACCTGGTGGCTGTGTCAGGTCAAGGTAGGAACTTTGCACTGTGACATTTATAGATGTTTGTTTACTGAAACAGGAAACAGAAGTAGTAAAACAGGGAAGGAACATCAGGCCTATGAATAGATGATCTGTTTACCTCTAGTCAAATAACTTTATTATTACCTGTAGGTAGATTTGGACAGAAATCAAGATAAGAAAGAAAAGATAAATAGATGATAAATAAAAGGAGTAAAAGGAGCAGTACAACTAATTTAAAAGACAAACAGCATGTGGTATTTGACTCTTGTCTACCTGTCGCTGTATCCAGCTGTGAACACAACTCAGAAACAACATCTGGTTTTATTTTAGAGGCTCCACTTCTCAAACTAACTTCATATATTTCTGTTTTTTTGTTTTTTAGAGTCACAACCGAACTCCGACGAAGCCGACAGTCAAACCGAGAGAGAGAGGAGGGGGACAGAGGTGAGACGCACAGCTTTATGGTTCTGTAGAGGAAAAAGTTTATGTCCTAAACATGTAAAACATATTTTTAAGTTCAATTTGAGGCAAAATTGTGTTGAGACTAGTAGAGAAACTTCTTTTCCCTTGAAATATTTATTTAGCCAGTGTTTCAGTCACAGACATTTCTCAAGGCTTCAAAAATTGTGGAAAAACTTTTTAGAAATAAATGAAACTTGATGAGTTCCTACTTGTAAGTAGTAAGTTCAGTTTATTTAGTGTTTGGTGTCAGAGTGTTGGGGCCACATTGAGAAAACATTTTTTCACAAACTTTGTCATAAAAGTCATAGTTTAACAAGAATAAAGTCATAGTTTTATGAGAAAAAAGCAACGATTTCATCCAAGTCCACTTGGTTCTTTCTGCAGGATAGATGCATTTTATTGCATATTTATTTTCCAAGTCCTGATACTGATGAACAATGTGGTGCTGACATGCAAAAAGATGAAGTATCTCCTTGTTTGTGAAAAATATACTGAAGTACAACTTCTTCTTCATGACTTTATTTATAGATTAAAACTCACAGATGAGTCGTAATAGAAGTGTTTGTTTGTGTTTTCATAGGAGGGGGAGTCAGAAAGCCGCTCTTCATCACCAGACAGGAGGAGGAGGCGAAGGAGGCGGAGGAGGAGGAGGAGTTGCCGGAGCAACGACCCAGGTGAGTGAGCGTCTCCTCGGAGACGTCGTCGTCAGTCGCCTCGCTGCTTCTCAGACACAAACCCGTTATCTTCTGACTTTAACACAACTCCATTCTCCTCAGGCCCCTCCCAGGAAGAGGAGGAGGAGGAGGAAGAGTCGGAGGAGGAAGAGGAGGCGGGCGGGAGCAGAAAGAGGAGGAGGTCCGACAGCTACTCCCTCACGTTCGACGACAGCCTGTCCTGGTGTGTGATTGGTGGACTGGGAAGTGGGTGTGACCGGCGGAGCAGCCAATCGTCAGACTCGCACAGCACGGTGAGTCTCGCTTTACGTTTTTATTTAGTTTTTATTTTGTCTCAGTTTTAGTTTTTCATGTTTTAGGAGAAATCCTCTGTCAGACCTCTGAGGATGAACTTCAAAATTTGTGGGATTTTTCCCTTTTTAGTTGCATCCCATAAATCCTCACCACATTCTAAGCTGATGTTTACTGCAAATCAGTTCAGTTTTAGTTAGTTTTGCATTGTTCATTGTAGTTTTTATTTAGTTCTTGGAAGGTCACATGCTTTCATTCCGACATCCCACCATTCCCACACACCGCCATTCCGACAAGCCATCCTCCCACCATTCCGACAAGGCTTTCAATATAAGGAAATGTGCGTTACTCAACAGGTGACTCCCTCCTACTTATCTGGCCTGTCTCGCCTCTACCTGGTCTGTTTACTAAACTTAACCAACTCCTTTCGTCATTTCCTAATCCCAACCAGTGCAAGAATGTTTTGGGGGGAAAAAATACGCTATTAAAGGAATTGTCGGAAAGGCAGGATGTTTAAAAAAAAAGGAGAAAATGCCGTCATTCCGACCGTAGTAGGCAAAAATTGATAGAAAATTAAGTGTTGCCATTTAGACAATTAGAGGCCTATGTCGGACTGGTGGGATGTCGGAATGGCAGTTGCACCACCTTCTTGGAAAAGTTTTTGGAAAAATACAAATTACACAAATAACACAATGTGTCACACACATCTAGAGGAGTTGTATTGGTTCATAACATCGACCCGTGTGTGTCTGTCTGTGTGTGTGTGTTCAGTCTGGGAGGTCAGAGGTCACGGTTCCGCCCTCAGACTCGGACGGCGACAACTTCAGCGTCGAATTCGAGGTCGAGTCGATCGATTCCGACGATTACAACGAGGACGACGCCTCTCTGTCAGCTGACGATCAGGTAAAGGCCCCGCCCCCACCTCACCTGTCCGTCTGTCTGTCTGTCTGTAGATCTTTAACCTTAAACCCCGCCCCCTTTTCTCTGGTCTTCACCTGTCGTTCAGGTGTACGAGGTCACTATCGTAGAAGCAGAGGATGAAGACTCGTTCGACGAAGACACAGAGATCACAGAAGCCGTGAGTCCACACACACACACACACACACACACACACACACACACACTAATCAAACACACACACATTGATGTCGTCCTAACAGCGCGTCTGTGTTCTCAGGATTACTGGAAGTGTGTGAAGTGCGACGAGCTGAACCCCCCCCTCCCCAGAAACTGCCTCCGCTGCTGGACGCTACGCCACGATTGGCTGCCGGAGGAGTCCATCAACGTCTCTAACTCCGCCCCCTCCAGTCCCAAAGCCCTGCCCACGAAGCCAAGCAGCCAATCAGAAGCCAAAGAAACTCCAGGTACGCGTCTGGTTTGGTTTAGTTTAGTTTAACTCCAGTTTAAGTTTAGTTTTAGTTTTGCAATAAAAAACTTTTCCGATTGTGAATCCTGAAGGATCCGATGCGGAGGAGAACGACGGCGTCGACGTTCCGGACGGGAAACGAGCAAAGACTCCCTCCCTGAGTGTGACCGACTCCGCCCCCTCTGCTCCCAGCTCCCAGGACCTCATGTGCTCGTCGTCCCAGCCGTCGTCCTCCTACTCCTCCCTCGACTCCCAGGAGCTTCTCCCATCATCCCCCGCTGCCTCGTCTCCACTGCCTCCTCCTCCTCCTCCTGCTCCTGCTCCTCTTCCCGCCGCCGCCGCGGTCCCCGAGCTGGAGCGCAGCACGTCGGCGGAGTGGCGGCTGCCGGACTCTTGCCTGGACCCGTGTCTCATCTGCCAGTCGCGGCCGAAGAACGGCTGCATCGTGCACGGGCGGACGGGACACCTCATGTCCTGCTACGTCTGCGCCAGGAAGCTGAAGAAGAGGAACAAGCTGTGTCCGGTCTGCAGGCTGCCCATCCAGTCCGTCATCCTCACCTACCTCAGCTGAGATACCCCCAACTGCCCCCAATACCCCCTCACCTACCTCAGCTGAGACGCCCCCCCAACCCCACCTCTATCCCCGCCTCTGGCCGTCTCCTCTGCAGGAACTCAACGAACCTCAGTTTTCTGGTTGGTTTTTTGTTTTTTTCAGAATCGTTAAATGGGGCCCAGTTGTTGTTTAGGGTTTTCTATTATATTATATTTTATGTTTTTTCCTCTATTGAACAACACGATTGGACACAAAACATATAAAAAATTATATAATGAATATATACAGCTCTGGAAAAAATAAAGAGACTAGTCGACTCGACACTACATCGATTCCAGTGTCTATTGAGCTCCAACACAAGCACACCTCTACTTAGCTGATAGTTCACCAAATCGTATTTAATGACATTATAAATAAGATTATAAATAAATGAATTAAAAAAAAAACACTGTTGTGATTTAAAATTGGAGTTATTCCACCAATGTTTATTTCTAAACTCTTCCTAAGTTTAAAAAGTAGTGTTGTGTTGTTTTAAAAGGAATATTAACTTATTTTTTCTTTGCATAATTATACAAAGTCTGAAAACACCAGAATTTTTTTTTTGTTATTTTGACTAGTTGCCATTTTCTGCAAATAAATAAATACTCTAAAATACAGTATTTTTATTTCCAATTTGGGAGAAATTGCGTTAGAATGAAACAAAAGTGTTCATTTTACCCAAACACATAACAATGAAGTGGTCTCTTAATTTTTTCCAGAGCTGTATTATGCAGTATACATCATTATATCGTGTCACATGTTTCTGTGGGTTTAGTTTGTTGCTCAGTTTCTTTCTTTGAACTCGACTCGTTCAGTTCCTCCAGTGAAAACGGCCTCTCTGGTCTTTTCACGCAACAGCTGCACTCCCAGTGAGGATGAAGAGCTAAAACTAAAACTGCTCGGTTTCACACAAGAAGAAGAGTCCGATAGTAAAGTTATAGAATAATGCATTGAATGATTGTCAAAATAAAAGTTCAGTTTCACTTCTCTGCTTAGGGCAACAACAAGCCTGCACTTTCACTTTCTCCTCCTCCTCCTTCGCTCCTCGTCAGGAAAATTTTAAAAGTTGTAGTCCGATTTTTTTGTTGTGAGAAGACCGAAACCGACAACAATGTTAATTTCTTACACCATCTGAGTTATTTTCAGATAATCTCTAAGAACCTAATGATTGTTTTCATTATTTAAATTAAAGCTGCTTATCTCATTGGGTGAGTTATCGATAGTTTAGTTTATTAATGGTGGGGAAATGGTGAAAGAAAAAATGTTTATAGTTTTGTCTGAATTGAGAAAATATCAGCAGATTAATTGATAATGAGAATAATCATTAGTTGTCATTTAAAGAGTGAATGTTTGAACATTTTGCCTTTAATATTTAGTGAAACCAATTGTTGCTTTTGGTCTTTTGTGGGATTTATCGACAAAATATCACCAAACTCATCTTTACCTGATGGTTCAACATCAATATAATTAAATTATTTTTATATTCTTCACCTTCACCTGCCTCAGCTTTAAAGGAACAGTCGTAAAAAAAAAAAACCTCCTGTTCGCACAGATCATTCAGTTTGATGTCTCTGAGACTGGAAGTAAACGGCTAAATCGACTCTTTCAGACAGGTGTTACTCCTCTGGTGTGAGTTTAGATTAACGAGTTTATTTTATGACTCTGTAATTTCTTGGAAAGAGAAACTCTCTTGTCTTGTTTCCCTCTGATTTGAACCAGATGGCTCTGTTCATTTCAGGGAACTTCCTATAAATGAATTACAAATTGTACAAAAAATTTTAATTACAGACCCATGAAATAAAGCTTTACCTGTCTGTAATTTACTTATGTTTTTATGGTTGAATGTTTCCTGGAAAGAAACACAAATCCTACTTTTTTCTAAAAGGAAAAACATACTTATTTTCACTGATGGCTTATTTTATTAATAGAATAATAAATTTGACATGTGTTTAATTTAATTTGTACGCTTGCACTAAAATTTGAACTAATTATCTCTAAACTGCACCAGGTTTTTCTTCTTTCCAGGAAACTTCCTCCGATGTTGTCTAGGAGCAGGAAGTTATGGACTCATAGAATAATAAAGTGTTACACAACATCCTTAATATTTATTTGTTTATTTAAGATGCTTGTAAGTTTATTTAAGCTGACACTTTTCTATGAGCTTTTTAAATGAGGTAAATTTAGTGAAATCTATAATTTCTTGTGCAGAGTTTTCTGTGAAACTGAATAAAATTTTACTTGACTCAATCACACTGTCTGCCAGTCATTTTGAACTGAGAACACACACACGTTTCAACAAGCTTTCAAGTCTACAACAACTACACTCGTCTATATATTTCTAGTGTACTAAGTATATACTTCTAGTTCATATTTTAGTTTATTAAAGTGTACTTTATAAGGTCATTTTAAGTTTAAGTAAGTACACTTTAAAGTATACAACAAGTACACTCATCTATATACTCCTAGTGCACTAAGTATATACTACTAGTCCACATTTGAGTTTATTAAAAGTATACTTTATGAGCTCATTTTAAGTTTTCAAAAGCACACTTTCAAGTATACTGCCTCAGTTTTAGTATAAAATGAGTATACTTGTAGTACACTTTAATAAAATACTTTCTGCTAAGGGTATAATACAGTAAATTAAATATATATATTGTTTAAAAGTGCAGTTTTTTATGAAGGACACAGAGGGGCAGTGTAGTTATCTCTATATACTTTGTGACTGATAATTATAGGTATGACTAAGAAGTGCTGTTATTGTCCAAGTTTATTGGATTAAATCTTAATGCTCATCTGTCAAATTTGAATACACAGCTTTATGCGGGTGGCCTTTATATAGAAGACTAAAGGTAGTGGGAAAAAAACCCAGAAATAAATGTAAATGTACCAAAACTGGAGATAAAGGAGCAGAGCCGGCCCTCCCTATAAGCTAACGAAGCAGCTGCTTAGGGCCCACAGCCATTTAACTTTTTGCTCAATCATTTGTCTAACCGTCTCTGACCTGGCAACGTGTAACCCTTGGCCCACTGGCAACAATGACCGTGTCACACGCATACGTAAACGTGTATGCATAAAGTTATTGAACGTGGACGGTTGCAGGCTCCTTTTGCTTTGTGCATGGTTTGTAGTTTGTTCTCATGACGCTGGAAAAGCTTGAGGGTCTGTCTGTCCCTGAACACCAGGATCCTCTCACAATCAGCACCATCAGTTTTTTTTTTTTTTTCCCATCAGCTGCTTGTGGTGCAGTGGAGTTCTTCTTTGCCTGCCAACACAGGGTTTGCTGGTTCGCAACCACGCACAGTTTTCATCTTCATCTTCATCATCATCCAAACATGTCAACGAAGGAGACTGCCATCATTATTCACTTATATTCATGAGAAAACTCCATCTCTTCAGCTCAAAATTTAATCACTCTGCAGTACACTCTCCTTAAGTCTGTTTGTTTGCGTCGCTTTGATGATGTGATACACACTCTGAGCTTTGCTTTATCACTCTTGTAAATTAGTGGTTTCACTCGGTTGTAAATGAGAGGTTATTCAGCTGCTCTGATGATTTACACACTCTGACGTTGCTTTATTACTCTTGTAAATGGTACAGTGGTTTTCCGGTTGAGTGTAAGAGGTCCTGGGTTTGATCCCCAGTAAGGACAGTGAGAGAATTTCTTTGTTATTCTGTAGCTGCTCTGATGATGTGATACACACTCTGAGCTTTCCTTTATTACTCTTGTAAATGGTACAGTGGTTTACGCTTCCGGTTGAAGTGTAAGAGGTCCTGGGTTCGAACCCCAGTGAGGACGATGAGAGAATTTCTTTAAGTTATTCTGTAGCTGCTCTGATGATGTCAAATACAATGTTTCTTCTGACCAGGGTTTCTTCCACACTTGTTAATGGTGCAGTGGTTTAAGCTTCCGGTTGGAGTGTAGGAGGTCCTGGGTTCGATCCCCAGTGAGGACAGTGAGAGAATCTCTTTAAGTTATTCTGTAGCTGCTCTGATGATGTGATACACACTCTGAGCGTTGCTTTATTACTCTTGTAAATGGTACAGTGGTTTACACTTGCGGTTGGAGTGTAAGAGGTCCTGGGTTCGATCCCCAGTAAGGACAGTGAGAGAATCTCTTTAAGTTATTCTGTAGCTGCTCTGATGATGTGATACAAACTCTGAGCGTTGCTTTTATTACTCTTGTAAATGGTACAGTGGTTTACACTTGCGGTTGGAGTGTAAGAGGTCCTGGGTTCGATCCCCAGTAAGGACAGTGAGACAATCTCTTTAAGTTATTCTGTAGCTGCTCTGATGATGTGATACACACTCTGAGCGTTGCTTTATCACTCTTGTAAATGGTACAGTGGTTTACACTTGCGGTTGGAGTGTAAGAGGTCCTGGGTTCGATCCCCAGTAAGGACAGTGAGACAATCTCTTTAAGTTATTCTGTAGCTGCTCTGATGATGTGATACACACTCTGAGCTTTGCTTTATTACTCTTGTAAATGGTACAGTGGTTTACACTTGCGGTTGGAGTGTAAGAGGTCCTGGGTTCGATCCCCAGTGAGGACAGTGAGAGAATCTCTTTAAGTTATTCTGTAGCTGCTCTGACGATGTCAAATACAATGTTTCTTCTGACCATGGTTTCTTTCACACTGGTTAATGGTACAGTGGATAGTGCTCCCGCTTTGAAAGCAAGAGACCGGCTGTTCGATCCCCAGGGGTGACAGTGGGATATTTATCTTAAATTTCTTAGTAGCTGCTCTGGTGATGTCAAATGCACTACGACCAGTAAATTGTCTCGGGCTCGGTGGTCGAGTGTGTTGCGCCACCGGTTACGGTGTCGTAGGCCATGGGTTCGAGTCCAACGTGGAGCAGTCCCCTCCACACCACCACGATGGGTACCAAGCCCCAGGTGGAACAGAAGAAGGCCGGACAAGGGCGTTACCGACTGACCGACCAGACTCGACCCGACCGGGCCGACTGGCCCTGACCCAACCGGACCCGACTGGTCCCAACTTATGTGTCGTCTCTCTGAGGCGTGTCCTGTCCTGTCTGAATGAATGGGTTTAATAAATAGGTCCTAAAAATAGGAACTAAAAGTAGGCTAAGGAATAAAAATAGAAATAAAATAGAAAAATAAATAAAAGTAGCGTAGAATAGAGTAAAAAAAAAACTAAAGTAGGAACTATTATTAAAAATTACTGTATTTTTCAGTAATAAAGTGCATAAAATCCCTTGTATTTACTCACTTCTCATGCATCGCTCTGACTGGCCTTCTTCCTCTCTCTCTGTCTGTCCCACCTGGGATTCGATCCCATCGCCTGCTGCTCCCAAACCTGCAGCTCTAACCACTGTACCATTAATCGGTGTGACAGAGACTGTGGTCATAGTGTATTTGACATCTTCAAAGCAGCACGGGCAAAGAAAGGAGAGGACAAAACCAAGAAGTCATCACCTGGACTCGAACAGGCGCCATCTGCGTGCCAATCCAGGAAGTTATCCACTACACCACCAGTGGATCTGAGATTCACTGTGTTGGAACTTGTACTGCCTTTTACTCTGACACAGGTTGAATGTGGAGCTGAAGAGATGACGTCCCCCAGGAAGGCGGAGCTGCTTCTCCATTGGCCGAGCACAGGTGTCTGCACTCTCGTCCTGACGATCACCTGCAGTGTCCTATAAATAGCCATTCTGCACTGGAGCGTCAGGTAATGCGACTTTGCTCAAAGACCAGGAATCTTACGTCTTTTACTTGAGGTTTTGAGTCATTTGAAAGCGTTTGTTTCACTCTTATCTTTGTCTGTTTTTCAGGTTTTCAACCCTGAGCTGACTGGCTACCATGTGCTTCTACTACTGCCTCTACTTGGTAAGAAACACTCAAAGCATACTGTTGAATACACACAGCAATCTTTATTTACTTCCACAAGACACATAGTCTCACAGTTACCTTCCGTCTGAAAGACAACGGATACATTCAACATGAGTTGCATCAGGGAATGTAATCATAATTTTTGCTCAGGGTTTTGATTCATTTGAAAGTGTTTGTTTGACTCTATCTTTGTCTGTTTTTCAGGTTTTCAACGCTGAGCTGACTGGCTACCATGTGCTTCTACTACTGCCTCCACTTGGTAAGAAACACTCAAAGCACACTGTTGAATACACACAGCAATCTTTTACTTACTTCCACAAGACACATACCTCCATCTTTTGTCTGGAAGACAAAGGACACATTCAGCATGAGTTACAGGTCGTCCTGTCTAACACTGCTTGTCCATGTTCTCTCTTTCAGGAGCTGCTGTCCACCATTGAGTCCAGAAGAACTTCCCCAGCTGGTTCAAAGAAGACATTGAAGACTCACCAGTGTTCATCGTGTGGAAATGCTTGTCAGCCAAGATCCGTCTCCTGGTTTGTGCCATGTGCTTCACTGGGTAAGTCGGCCATCTTGTAGACCAGGACTCGAACCGTTAATGTCAGATATCTAGTACACCACTAGTGGATCTGAGATTCAGTGTGTTCGAACTTGTACTGCCTCTTACTCTGACACAGGTTGAATGTGGAGCTGAAGAGATGACGTCCCCAGGAAGGCGGAGCTGCTTCTCCATTGGCCGAGCACAGGTGTCTGCACTCTCGTCCTGACGATCACCTGCAGTAACCAGAGGAACAGTGTCCTATAAATGGCCATTCTGCACTGGAGCGTCAGGTAATGCGACTTTGCTTTCACTTCAGGTTTTGATTCATATGAAAGTTTGTTTGACTCTATCTTTGTCTGTTTTTCAGGTTTTCAACCCTGAGCTGACTGGCTACCATGTGCTTCTACTGCCACCTCTAATTGGTAAGAAACACTCAAAGCATACTGTTGAATACACACAGCAATCTTTTACAGGTAATACTCAGAAAATTAGAATAACGTGAAAAAGTTCATTCATTTAAGTAATTCAACTTAAAAGGTGAAATGAATATATTAGACTCATAACATGCATTGCAAGATATTTCAAGCTTTTATTTGTTAGAATTTTGATTATTATGGCTTACAGCTTATGAAAACCCCAAAATCAGAGTCTCAAAAAATTAGAATATCACATGAAATAAACAGAACAATGAGTTTAAATAAATTAAATGTCAGCATCAGAAAAGTATAATCATTTTGTGTACTCAGTACTTGGTTGGGCCCCCATTTGCCATGCGGCGTGACATGGATGATATCAGCCTGTGGCACTGCTCGGGTGTTATGGAAGACCAGGATGGTTCAATAGCGGCCTTCAGCTCTTTTGCATTGCTCGGTCTCATGTTTCTCATCTTCCATAACACCTGAGCAGTGCCACAGGCTGATATCATCCATGCCACGCCGCATTGAAGCAGTAATTCAGGCAAATGGGGGCCCAACCAAGTACTGAGTACACAAAATGATTATACTTTTCTGATGCTGACAGTTCATTTATTTAAACTCATTGTTCTGTTTATTTCATGTGATATTCTAATTTTTTGAGACTCAGAATTTTGATTATTATGGCTTACAGCTTATGAAAACCCCAAAATCAAATAAAAGCTTGAAATATCTTGCAATGCACGTTATGAGTCTAAATAATATATTCATTTCACCTAAGTTGAATTACTTAAATGAATGAACTTTTTCACAATATTCTAATTTTCTGAGTATTACCTGTACTTACTTCCACAACAAGACACATACCTCCATCTTTTGTCTGGAAGACAAGACACATTCAGCCTGAGTTGCAGGTCGTCCTGTCTAACACTGCTTGTCCATGTTCTCTCTTTCAGGAGCTGCTGTCCACCTTGAGTCCAGAAGAACTTCACCACCTGGTTCAAAGAAGACATTGAAGACTCAACAATGTTCATCGTGTGGAAATGCTTGTCAGCCAAAATCCGTCTCCTGGTTTGTGCCATGAGCTTCACTGGGTAAGTCGGCCATCTTGTAGACCAGGCCATGTGGCTGCAAGTGTTTGTTCCAACCAAGCTGCAGTACACCAGACTGGACTCAGTCAAAAGTGCTCTTGGTTGGAACAAACACCTGCAGCCACATGGCCTGGTCTACAAGATGGCCGACTTACCCAGTGAAGCTCATGGCACAAACCAGGGATGGGATCAAGGTTAAACAATGTAAAGTTGTTGTAAATGTAAATAAAAACCAAAACCTGAAGTAAAATGTAGATCTGTGGTCCATGGCCTCCTGGAGACATCTTGAGTAAATGAGTCTGTGACAGTCAAATACATAAGGCAAGATGCAATAAATTTATTGAAACACATAGCTTCAGTATGTAATCAGGTCATATACAAACCTATATACCAGGGTTCACCACGTCCGGTCCTCGAGGGCCACTGCCTTGCATGTTTTAGAAGTTTCCTGTTGCAACACACCTGATTCAAATGAGTGGCTCGTTATCAGGCCACTGACGAGCTTGATGACGAGCTGATCATTTGAATCGGGTGTGTTGTAGCAGGAAACTTCTAAAACATGCAAGGCAGTGGCCCTCGAGGACCGGAATTGGGCAACTCTGCTACAGGTTAAAGTCAGAAAATTAGAATATCGTGAAAAAGTTCATTTAAGTAATTCAACTTAAAAGGTGAAATGAATATATTATTCAGACTCATAACATGCATTGCAAGATATTTCAAGCTTTTATTTGTTAGAATTTTGATTGTTATGGCTTACAGCTTAAGAAAACCCCAAAATCAGAGTCTCAGAAAATTAAAAATTAGAATATCACATGAAATAAACAGAACAATGAGTTTAAATAAATGAAATGTCAGCCATCAGAAAAGGATAATCATTTTGTGTACTCAGTAGTTGGTTGGGCCCCCATTTGCCTGAATTACTGCTTCAATGTGACGTGGCATGGATGATATCAGCCTGTAGCACTGCTCAGGTGTTATGGAAGATGAGACCGAGCAATGCAAAAGAGCTGAAGGCCGCTATTGAACCATCCTGGTCTTCCATAACACCGGCTGATGTCATCCATGCCACGCCGCATTGAAGCAGTAATTCAGGCAAATGGGGGCCAAACCAACAACTGAGTACACAAAATGATTATACTTTTCTGATGGCTGACATTTCATTTATTTAAACTCATTATTCTGTTTATTTCATGTGATATTCTAATTTTCTGAGACTCTGATTTTGGGGTTTTCTTAAGCTGTAAGCCATAATAATCAAAATTCTAACAAATAAAAGCTTGAAATATCTTGCAATGCATGTTATGAGTCTAAATAATATATTCATTTCACCTTTTAAGTTGAATTACTTAAATTAATGAACTTTTTCACGATATTCTAATTTTCTGACTTTTACCTGTATATGAGGTGAACCCCAGAAAATGAAGAAATGCTCTTACTGCTGTGCAGTCAGTCAGCTCCTCCTGCTTCATCTTCAGTGTGATGTTCACAAACACCTCTGACTCTCCACCTGGGACAACACATACACAAAAACATTTAGTCACACTCTTCCTGACATTTAGAAATGTTTGGCCTGCAACAGTTAAGCTACAAATCACACTTACATTGTGTTTTCTCCAGAAACATTGAGGTGGCTCACTCCTGGCTCCAGCTGGTGGTTTGGCACCATCTGCTGGTCAAATCATAGAATGACACCAGGTTAGTTTTAAATCACAGAAACCTAGGGGAGAGTGGGGCAATGTGAAACACCCCCTGTATCTAGAAAACGGAACATGTGACAATTATGTTTTGAAGCCCCTTCCATTTCCCCATGGTCATGAAGGAGCGGACCTCATGATGCTGTGGAAAGCATGTTTTTCTCACAAAAATGTAATTTTTGCATGTAAAAGTAAATTATATATATAATAGACTTCTCTGGACCAGATCTAATGTGGTCTGTTGATGAGAAAACGGTAAAGTAGCCTATAACATTTTCACAAATAGAATAAAATAAAACAAATAGAATATAATAAAGGTTTCACAGATCATAAACTGTCTTACAATGAAGTTTAGCCTCTGTAGATAATATAGTCCAGATGTGGTCTATATGATGAGAAAACGGTGAAATCTGCCTTTATTGCATTTTCACAAATAGAATAAAGGCTTCACAGATCGGAAACTGTGTTATAATGAATATTTAGCCTATGTATGATATTCTAGTTCAGATTTGAGAAGTCTAGGCATAGTGGTTAAAACAAAAACTTTGAAATCTCCCCTTTAGCATTTTCACAAATAAAATAAACATTTTTATTCAGGGTGGCTTTTAATACCTAGTAGCGTGATGGCACTAGTTTTTGGTTTTATTGATCTCTCCTTTTGTTATTTATCGGCACTTGTTTTGGTTTTTATTGTTTTCTCTTATTGTTATTTAATTGTGTTTTCTATTGTAGGCTAAAGCACTTTGGTACACCGAAAGGTTTGTTTTAAAAGGGCTGTATAAATAAAGTACATTACATTACATTACATTTCACAAATAGGCTACAATAGCGGGTGTCAGGCAAAATTAATGTCTTACCTAAATGTCTAAAATGTTTTTACATCAAGAAGTGTCACAAAAACCAGACACACATTTCCTCTTAATTTTCCCACGTGCGGAATCGGAGGCTGGCGAATCAGAGGCTAACTTCAGTAGTGTCGTCTTTATTTCTAATGTAGCCGAGCGTTCTGGGTTCGCCTATACTGTGTTGATATAAGAACGAGGTTGCGTGTTCAGTAGCAGGTCTGCTCACTTTATTTCTCCAGACTGACACACATTCAATACAGCAGCGGTAAAAGGTAAACTCCGCGAATCACAGCCCTACGGCAACTCAGAGGGACACACCTCCTCTTCTCGCATAAACACAGAACAGTCTGTTACACTAACATAAAATACGATCAGTTACTCACCCAGAAAACTTTGGTGGCATTTGGAGTCGTTTTGACGAGAACACGGGGCACGCAATGCAACTTCTAAATAACACATTATCCGCCGTAAAACTCGTTCATTTTGTGATGATACACTCGTGCTATTCCCCTCTGCACGATGGCATGTTAACATCCTGCACCTGTAGGTTGATTAGTACTGACCTCTGTTGTGGATGATGTCATCTCCGACCGCGGTGCGGCGCGGCTAACTTGCTAGAGCTATGGTCCGTTTCTGCATGTTTCTGACTTGTCAGAACAAAATTAGCAGCTGGATCGCAGTGTCATCTCATATGGATAATACCATACTCGGGCTAATTTCGCCAAAACAACTCCACATTGGTTGAGCTGAAGAGATGACGTCCCCCAGGAAGGCGGAGCTGCTTCTCCATTGGCCAAGCATAGGTGTCTGGTCTACATGATGAGAAAGCGGTGAAATCTGCCTTTATTGCATTTTCACAAATAAAATAAACGTTTCACAGATCAGAAACTGTGTCTGAATTAATTTTCAGGGCCTGTAGATTAATCTAGGCCAGATTTGAGAAGTCTAGGCATGCTGGTTTTTGATCTGGACCGGGTCTAATGAGGTCTGCAGATAGGTTATAGAACAAAAAATTTGAAATCTCCCCTTTAGCATTTTCACAAATAAAATAGGCTAAACATTTCACAAATACAATAGCGGGTGTCAGGCAAAATTAATGTCTTATCTAAAATGTTTAAAATGTTTTTAGGCCTACATCAAGAAGTAAAAAAGATAAACAGACAAAACTGTTCAAGGCATAAAAACAGTTTTGTCTGAGACAAATCCTTCCCTAAAGTCAAGCGAACTAGACACAAAAAAACAGAACAAACAAATAGTCATTAAATTTTCTGTATGGAGAAACAACAACCCATGAATGTGAATCTGGTGCTCAGTGTCTGACTGGAGACGTGTGGGCAGACATCCTTGAATGATCAGTTTGTATGAATCATAAACAGGACGATCCTCAGTCTCCGACTCCTCACTCTGTGGATACCGAGTGTCCTTGCCTGGGGCTACCTGAGCTGTAGCTGTGGGTTTTTACATTAGTTAAACACAGTTTTCTGCTGTGAGACATCCAAGTCAGGACTTTTCTCTAAAAGCATGAGGAGGAATCTGATTAGTTGAAGCCGAAGCTCCTTTTGTCTCTCAGTGATTTTTATTCTGGAGACAGATGAAGGTGCTTTTGTCAGATCAGAGGGCTGCAGGGCCACAGATTAAAGTTCAGCTCTGTTACCTTTCAGATTTTTAAATGGGTTGAAATGAATACAGAAACATAGAGAGGCTGCTCTGCACTGTCCAACCATAATGGAACAGCTCCAATGACGCCATCTTGTCATTTGGCTCCCGGCTAATCTGGAAATGGGCAAAGTGTTGGTTATGAAAAAGCATTTATTAGATAATAACAGACCAAAAACAACAAACAAAAAACGGTAGCATATACTTCATAATTATTATTATTGTGAGAACAAGAAACCCAACTTCTGACTAAAATGCTGAGAATAAATGAGAGGCACTGAAGACTCTCCAATTGTATAAACATCTTTTATTTGGATATTTGAACAATTTCAGATCTGGATTTTTTTTTCTTTTGCCCATTTCTCCACTTCCTCAGAAGAGTCACTGACTTGGGCTCCAGACCAGTCCAGACCAGTTGGTTTCTGGTTACTGTTTCTGTCCATTTCAAAAGACTACACTTGGTCCAGTCCATCCAATCCATTTGATTCCTGATGATGAGGTTACAAGAATAAACAATGGGAAAGTTGTATTTGATGTACAAACTGTTACGATGGTACAAACACATATGATGATGTTGTTGGGATGATAAAAACATCATTGCCAATGGGCAAACTTTCTGTGTAACACGAGCCTCATAAAACAACACTTTTAAAATACACTTCAGTTTTACACTGTAAAAACACACATCGTCGTCAAATTAGCAGAAAATCTACTTACAGTAAAAGGCTCATAACTGTGCCGATCCTTCATCCAGTCATTAAATGTTCTGTACTTTTGTGCCTCTGAAGAACCTTTTTAATCATAATATATTTGTGTGGAACAATTTTTCACCATTTATGATTCACTTCAAGTAAACAACAATAACAGCTTGTACGAATTAACCACAATATTGATGATTTTTTTTTCTTTCTGCGACCCTAAAAACATGAGTGTATTATTAAAAATGTCTTGACTTGGTGACATAACTAAACCTGTCCGCTAGAAATAAAAGGGTAAATCCTAACATGAATTGGTAATCTACAGCTGTAATTAAGGATAAAATTATTAAACTAAAAAAAAAGAAGAAAAAAAAAAAAGCTAATGACTCGTTGACATCATATGTATGGTAAAGATTCCCATGTTTATGTCTTTTTAAGAGTACACATTATCGCACAATTCAAGATGGCAGCTGTCATTCTTCTTTTTGCAATCGAAAAGACAAACAACACAAAGTTGAAACAATAACACAAGCTATAAGCTATTGCCAAGCAAGCTGTTTTAAACCTCAAAATCACTGTCTGCGACCGTGGCCTCGGCTGCACCAGCTACTCATAAATCTGTTACAAAATTTAGTCATGTGATTTAACAAATGAAGCTGTACAATTACAAATTAGCAAATGCAACACTGTCCATTGTAGAATTAGCTAGCATTGCTTCGAAAAAATGAAAGTTTTAGAGTTGCAAAAATGATTTGTTGTAGTCTCCACCCATCAAACCAGAGTAAGATTTGTTAACGTTATTACATTTTGTATTTCATGTAGCCTACATTCAAATAATTGTAGCAGTTTGGGAAAATTTCAGCTGGTGCAACAAGCTCCTGCCCTCTCTTCATAATAATAGACTTTAACTGCACTTTACTTGTAGGCCTATTATAGTCTCAAACACCTAAAGTTGGCAAGAAATGTATTGAATAGTGTCTGGAAATTAAATTACAACGTGAATCCAGTTTGTTTTGGAAATTACAGAACAACAGGATTGATCATAGTGTTTGAACCAACTTTTCCGTCTCCACAGTACTTAACATACAGCTCTTGTTTCTCATTGTGATGTTCCAGTTAGTGCCAAAAAACATGCAGGAAGCTTACTATATGTGCTGCTAGACATCTTTTTTTTTTTTTTTGGCTTTTCTTTCCAGATCTACTTTCAATTCTACTCTTTAAGGCACTCGCTGGTGGCAAAAAGAAGGCAGAAAGAAGCTTGTGATGGGGCAGGATTGGTTTTGAAGTGAAATATTGTTCTCAAAATGTTATTTGCGTCTAATATTTATACATGTAATACACTATATTTATAGAGTGAGAAAAGATTGCGCTTTCAGGTCAGCAACACAACGTGAAAGGTCGTTTAAAAAAAAAAAAGATTCAAAGATCTTTAGAAACATTAAAAACAAATGTGGCAGTTTGCTTTGAAAAGCTGGTGAAACTTTGCGCAAGGTCTTGTTGTGTGTGACATCTGAACATCTGAGCCGACATTGAAAACAACCTCTCAAAAGTTTCACATTTCCACATTTTCCTTTTGTTATTTTTAAAAAGAAAAGTACCACCAGATTATTTCATACACAACTGTTTGTTCCCGTCATTTCTGGCTACACTCATCAGTCAGTCCAAGCTTTGGAAATTACACACACACACACATCACACACAATATTTACTTGAAGTTATTTGGCACAGAACTGGCTTTCATTAACAAATTTCTGAGAAAGAAATGCCCAGAAGAAAGCTTGTGAGAAATAAGAATTAAAAAAAGAAAAGAAAAAAAAAACAGGCTAAAATGTGTTTATTTCAGTCTTTGTATCTGGAGGTCGTGTGGTGCCAAATTCTGGTCCAAACATTGCAGTAAGTCCAACCACAGTTTAAGGAAATTCAAGACAATGAAAACAAATACACAGCACCAGCCTTCAGGTCGTATTGCTTCAGAATTTAAAGATGCAGTTTGTAAGATCTGAATTTTAAAGCTCGGAGGAATCGATATCTCCAGCTTTCACTGAAAAACAAAAAAAACAAAACAAACCCCCAAAACAAAAAAACACAAAGCGCTCCCTCAAAAGACACGAGTTCATCATCCAACTTACAAACTGCATGTTTATTCTTTGATATTAACTCAAGCACTACATAAAGCACAGCATCTGGGCTCAGAAGGCAAAGAATAATGCAGATACACAATGATTCTATTGGTGACGATGATTAATACGTAGCTTTCGGAGAAGATAAATGATCATGTACTTTCACCCAAAGACTCTTCTGATAACTTGGTCCACAGTTCACTCATTTACAGAGCGAGTTGTAACGTACATCAAATGGTTTACGTAATTTCTTTTTCTCTCTCTCAAATATTTCTGTAGCGAACAGTTGACAAACAAAACTCATTCTGCTTTTATGGAAACCAGAAACAAAACTGATCCAGACTATTTCTGATTCAACAAACGTCATGAACATCAATGAAACATTTAATGGAAAGAATAAGGAGAAGGCAATCATCAAGGAGGCACATGCATATCTATGGAGTCTCTGCAGGTGCTAGCAAACAAATTATGTGCACACAGGCATTTTTCCGTACAATTATAGAGGAAGACTTAAAATACATAAATGAAAACAAATAAAAGAAATAAAGTGAATCACAATAAACACAATGATATGTATTGTATCTATGTATCTTCTGTATGTAATGACCAAAATAACTCAATAGGAATTGTCAAAAGTAAGAATTTGTTTTTAATAACTGAATTGTGAATTTTCACGTGACATTGGAAAAAAAATAAACGTATTGTTCTTTATTTTTTTGTTTGATTTGGTTTTACACATTTTAAATCTTCCTAGGGATAAGGATTTGAAGACATTCATATTTTTCAGCTGCGTGTTTTAAACGTGTTTACGGACTGCAACAGTCTGGGAACAATGATTAACAGCATATTTTTGAACAACTCAGCAATGCATGATGGGAGAACAGGGTGTGTATTAACTGGATTCAATACATTTGAACACTTCACCACCTTAATTTCAGATTTATTTTGAGCATTTTTCCCACATATACCCTGTCTTCAAAAGACACTTAAGTAATTTCTTCTTACGTGTGCTAATGACATAACAGAAAAATAGAAAAAAAAATGCAGCAATATCTATGAAGGGAGTATTACAAAAGAATTTAAATCATACATTTGTATAAAAACAAAAACAAATCTCACTTTAAGTGTTTGGCTGTTTAGACCACATGATTAGGCAGTCGTGATTTTTCACAGAAAGTAAAAAAAACAAGCTGGTCTTCACTTACCACACACTAATGCACAGCATATGACACCGTGGACCATCGGATTAACACTTGACGAGAGTAAAAAAAAAAGAAAAAAAACTATGTGGATCTGTAACAGTCCATTAAAAAGACAAATCTCATGTTGTATATGGAAATGCAACGCCTCTGCTTAAAGCCTGCACATAAAGGATAATACTAAACGAACTAAACACCATGAAATTATTCAGCTGCGACTTGAATCTACAGCACAGTGTCATCAGCGTAGAAACGTATACTACAGCTAATCTGATGTGATACAATAAAAGCGTTTGTTGTGGTTTGATTTTTGGGTTTTAAATAACTCTTCGTACCCTGAATTCACTCTCTCCACCCTCACTTGTGCCGTCAAGACCGAAACCAAGACGTTGGCCTTGATTGGCCAGTGGTTTTGTACCGTAGTGGGTTTTCATTGGTCGATTATTTTTCTAAGAGCTCGCTTCAAGGTAAACTGTTACCTGTTGCTAATATGAGATCAGATTTCTTTAGATACCATTTAGAACAGAACAAAGACAAACTGACCTCAGATCAGCAATAAGAGAAACTCAAACTCAACGTAAGTCTATAGTTTATAGACAGGAAAAAGTGGTCACGATGCATCCAAGAAGCTGTGCACTTCCAATCCCCACTTCCAAAAAAGGGTTCAACGGCAAAAAATAGGAAAATACTTGGTAATGTTTTTTGTTTCTTTTTACTTCACTTGTCCAAAAATCTTCAATCTTCATTCCTTGTGTGGCTTTTTCTTTCTTTCTTTCAGTCTCTTATGTGATAAAATCAAAAATTTGTGGTGAAGAGAAGCCAAACACAGAAACATCGTCCAGCTGGGTCCGAGGATTACACCACCCAAGCGCCCTAGCTACCGTTATAATAAAAAATAACCCTTTGATTTTTTTCACAGAGCTCCCACCTGCAGCCATATTTCAGTCACCATTTTGCACCCCCCCACCCCCTCCTCCCCCCTTCCTCGGTGTTTGTTTTTCGGGATGCCAAGTGGAAGTTCTTCATACAGCTGCAGCAGATATCAGCTCTTCAATTCCCACCACTCTGAGCACAATCTCACACTTCATCATTTGTCCAAAAACCTCTGGAGTCCCATACCTCCTTCCTGCCATTCAGTACATATATGGTCAACAGCTTCCTGTGGCTCCACTAGCCCCTCCCACTTCTTCAGTCCGTACACGGGTCAAACATTCGTTAAGAGTCCGCAAGCTCGTCCTCCTTTTGAGTCCTTAAATGGAAAAAAAACAACAACATCCTGTGTTTTAGTAGCCGTTTCAGCGCCGCGTCCCGACCCCCTCCGCAAGGTCAGAGGTCAAAGGTCAGTGACCTTGTTCTCCAGGGCGGCTGCGATCTGTTGGAGGCGGAGGGTGAGCTGTTTATTCTGGGCTGCTGGGTCCTCGTCCAGCGACTGGATGATCTGAAAACAGACGAGAACACAAAGTTAAAAGGATTGTTCTGACATTTTAGCAAATTGGCCCATTGCCATAATCCTTATAGTCATAGCAGTAGGTTCGTTACCTTTAATTGTCGGTGCAAGCTATGTTTAGAACAGCAGAGCAGAGCCGTGAGCTGCTCAGAGCTACGCTACGGAGGCTGATGGGATTTCTTGGTTTCCCTCATTAAACTCATCAAATACACAATCCAACAACTCCACAACGCTCTGGTGAACAAGTTGTGACCTGCACATTCACCACGCTATGAGATAATAACAGAACGGAAACGTGCATCTGCAGTTTGGCATGAATTTACCTAGAAAACAACTCATTTACTTATGTACTTATTATCTCATAGCGTTGTGAGCAGCTCACGGCTATGCTCCGCCGCCTAAAAACATCTTGCACCCACAATTAAAGATAACAAACCTACTGCCTTGACTACAGGGATTATGGCAATGGGCCAATTTGCTAAAATGTTGAACTATTCCTTTAAACATTTCCACTGTACAGACATGAAGTATATATTTATTTATGTATTTATATAAGACAACTGGTCTTACCACATCGTAGTACTTGCTGGCGTACTGGTACAGTTGATGTAAGGCCACCTGGGTGTTCAGCTTGTCTGTGTGTTGCTAACAGGTGGAAACAAAGGCTCCATATTAACACAGATAAAAACCCTTTAGATAATGATATGCTGCCATTTAAATGTAAAATCAGGAACATGATTAAAAAAAACCTTTTACTTTTATCGCATAAAATCTGACTCTTCAGAGTTTAATGTGCACACACTCCAGCATTAGTGGTTTAAAAAATTGTTCTCTGTGTGAGTGGATCATTTTAGCTCCTCAGTTCTCGGCTGCTCAGCAAAAAAGAAGAAAAGAAATTTAATTTCTCATAAAGTCATTAATATAAGTTCATTATTACAAGACCAAGCTCGACTTTCTTGTTGTAACTGGTCAAGATAGAAAGAGATTTTATGCAGATTTTACTGAGTATGTTGGCAGGTACAACATTAAAACGACAACATACCCTGGACACTTCAGCGAGGTGTGTGTTCATGTCCTGGTCACTGACTGGAACCATCTGTCTGATGCCTTTGTAGTAACTGGAGGAAACACAACACAAATAGTCAATAAATATTATCAATCAAGTGATTAAAGCTTTGCATTTCGTTGTGTTTTTGCAGAAACCGTCACTTTCTGATGATAAATCTTCATCAAATAACTCATTAACCTTAATGAATCCTTGATTAACTTCATGTTCAGAGACTTTAAAGCTGCATCAAATCAAATTAGACGTATTTAATTGATATATAATGAGTCAAAGTCTAATTATCACAATCTGACGACTGCTCAGTGAAGCTTTACAAACGACATACTCGTCTTATTTTGTTTCTCGTCATCGATCTGTGTTAACAACACACTCATCTGTTCATGTTTTGTACGTTCAGTGTGATAAACTCACTCGTCGACCATCTTCTTGTACGTAGAAATCTCTTTTGCATAGAGCAGCTTGTTGCTGGGAGACTCCTGCAGCCAGACAGAAAACACCAGGGTTAAAACATGTTTTCATTTCACCACCAGAAGAAGTTTCCTCCCCCTCCCTCTGTCTCTGTCTCTGAGGCTCCGGCTCCGTTAATTATAATCAGCCTGTGATGATCAAATGGACCTGGTCGTCTTGTTTGTGATTAAGTGTTGTAATTAACTCTTGTGCAGCCGGTGTTGTGCGGGCGCTGCTCGGCTAAATGCCACGACGACGGATCAACAGGACGGCGACGTCTCTGCCTCCTCCTGTCACTTCCTGTCCACACTCCGCTGATGATTATTAGATAAATACATCAAACCCACTTTAAACAATGACGGAGATACGGGAGCCCAACTGGGCCAATAAATCAAAACATTAGAGCTGTCAAAGTTAATGCGATTATATAATGTTAACACAACTTCCTTTAAATGCCAACATTATTTTGTGGATGTTAACTCTGCTATATTGACCTTTTTTATTGAATCAGTGGCCGTCATGTTATTTATTTTTTTCTTTAACAGCCAAATGCAAAGTTAAAGCAGCTTGTTCATCCATTATTAAACACTTGCGTAACACTTTATAATAAATACAGACTATTAAGCATTAGTTTAGCATTAATAAATACTGAATTCTTCATTTATAACGTATGAATACTCATTCGTATGTAGTTTATAAACACAGTTAGTGCTGATCAGTGATGAGTAACTGACTCTGCTGAGCTTGTGCTCCGTCTTGGTGCAGGCGTCCATGAAGGTCTGAGAGATGACGTGCAGCGACGCGTCCACCACCTCCGTCACGTGGACGTCGAAGATGAAGTGAGGGTTCCTCAGGATGTTCACCCAGAAACGAGATGGCAAACTGAAGAAGAAGAAAAGCAGGAAAAGTTTGTCAGTGTTCATTTTTTTTTCTTTTCATCACTTTGCTGAAGTTGCAGTGGTTTATTCTTTAAAGGGTTAGTTCAACATTTTGGCAAATTGGCCCATTGCCATAATCCCTATAGTCATAGCAGTAGGTTTGTTACCTTTTTACCTTTCTTACCTATTTTTAGAACGGCAGAGCAGAGCCGTGAGCTGCTCAGAGATACGCTACGGAGGCTCTGGTGGACAAGTTGTGACCTGTACATTCACCACATTATGAGATAACACAACGTTACCACGCAGAGTTGTATAGAGGGAAATTCATGCACGTTGCCTTCAGGGACAGTTTTTCATCAACAGTCTCTGTATTTCCCTCTAAAACAACTCTGTGTGGTAACGTTGTGTTATTATCTCATAGGGGGGTGAATGTGCTTGTCCACCAGAGCGTTGTGGAGTTGTTGGATTGTGTATTTGATGAGGGAAACCAAGAAATCCCATGAGCCTCTGTAGTGTAGCTCTGAGCAGCTCACAGCTCTGCTCCACCGTTCTAAAAACAGCTTGCACCGACAATTAAAGGTAACGAACCTACTGCTATAACTATAGGGATTATGGTGATGGGCCAGTTTGCCAAAATGTTGAACTATCCCTTTAATAAACAAAAAGCACAACACTCCTCTCCTCTTGAAGTATTCTGGTCAGTTTCTGCCTGTTTTTTAAACACCTGCTGACACACACTTTCCTGTCTCTTCCCTCCTCCTCCTCCCTCCATCCTTTCATCTCCACCTCCACGGACCCTCAACCCCCTCGTCAATAATTCAGCACCGGTGATGAATATTTCATTGTCCAACTTGTTTGCGTGCGAGTGTCTTCCTGATGACTGACAGGCCGAGCTCAGGGCCGGTTTGAAAGCAGAGACGCTGGAGAAAAAGAAAATCTTTGTCTCTTCTTCTTTTACTTCTTCTCATTCGTCTCTGCTGTCATCGCTTATCCGTCCTCCTGATAACAGGCTGCCAATTAAATCAGGCTTTCATGTGGTCGGCTGTCTGGTTTAGCAGTAACGAGGACATAATTACACTCTAGTTTAGTCGATGAGGTGTAACACATACACACACAGACACACACGCACAAACAGACGCACACACACACAGCTTGAGCAGCGGTGTAATTATTTCTCGGTGCAGGTCGTATCTCCAGCAGAGATTCAGAGGAGCTTTGAAGAGACTCTGACAGACGTCGGATCAGTTTAAGAAGTCGCACATCAAGCCGGTGGGAGGCGTTCACTGACAGTACGATCGACGCGGCGCTGTGCTGAGTGACGCCAAAAAAAGAAGAAGAAGAAGAAGAAAAGGAGTTTTCACACTTAACACCTGCTGCTTCACCTGGACTCTGATCACAGCTTTCAGTCGCTGATCGTTTCTCTGAGTCGACGAGTTCACAAGTTTCTCCTCAAGATGGAAATAAACTTCTCCCATCTGTACTGTGTGTGTGTGTGTGTGTTTTCTAACCTGTTGGTCTTCCAGATGTGCAGCGTCTCCTCGTCCACGTTGTCGTGACGCAGCGCCTGCTCGTCCAGGAAGTCGAAGAAGTACTTGACGGCCGGAGGAACGACGGAGCTCGAACACAACACGCTGCGGAAGAAGTCGTCCACAAACTGCTGCAACGTGCCCTGTAACACACACACAGCTCATATTATTACAGCTCCTTCAAAATAAAGGTAGATGTATGTATTAAAGCTCCTTCAAAATAAAGGTAGATGTTTGTATTAAAGCTCCTTCAAAATAAAAGTAGATGTTTGTATTACAGCTCCTTCAAAATAAAGGTAGATGTTTGTTTTAAAGCTCCTTCAAAATAAAGGTAGATGTTTGTTTTAAAGCTCCTTCAAAATAAAGGTAGATGTTTGTATTAAAGCTCCTTCAAAATAAAGGTAGATGTTTGTATTAAAGCTCCTTCAAAATAAAGGTAGATGTTTGTATTAAAGCTCCTTCAAAATAAAGGTAGATGTTTGTATTAAAGCTCCTTCAAAATAAAGGTAGATGTTTGTATTAAAGCTGTCCATGTCCAAACTGAGCCTTATAAAAACAGCCGTCAGGACTTCCCATCACAAGCCCCGCTTCCCTCCCTCACCACCTGGACTGGACCCAAACATCCATCCAACACTTTGCAGGATTAGTTGTCTCTCTCTTCTCACCTTGACCGACAGCAGCCTGGTCAGGTAGATCTCGGTGATGGCTTTGGTCATTGCCTTGTCCTTCATGCTTCCTCTCTTCGACTTCACCTCGTCGATCTCGTCGGCCGGTCGCACCAGGTGGAAGGTGTTGTCGTCCTCCAGCAGAGCGTTTTCTGAGACGGAGAAGAAACACAATATGAATATATAAGCATTAAAAGTGTTTCCTAGTTCATTAAACTGATAAAAAATGACCACACGAGGTCAAATATGTTTCATTATAATCAGATTAACATCAGTAGAGTAGAAATCTGTCTTACATTTTTGAGTTTCCAGAAAAAATTGCTGCAGATCGGAGTGAATACCATAATGAAAAACTAAAAGATATTAATCTTTTCTGTCATTTCTCCTCGGTGCATTAATAGTAAAATATTCTCAGAGTCGAGTTTTGCCGTGAGAACATTTTCAATCAGAGTCGAAAGTTTTCACATCAGACCAAAGATCAATTCTGGATTTAAGTTAAAATTCTTTTCCTCTGAAGTTTTTCCTTTAATTTATCACAAGCACAAAAGTTATAAAAGAGAAAGTTTTTGAAAATTTGAAATTAAAATCTGGAGTTACGCACTCTCTTCGTAGCTGTCCTGGTGCTGGTGGAACGACTGTGTGTGCAGAACTCTGGACAGAACCAACGTGGCGTTATCCCGAACCTGCAGGAAAGGAAAGAATACAGAGAAGAAGAGTGAGTGAAGAGTTTGTCCGTCCGTCTCCTCCTGTAAATGTCAGAGCAGCTGTGTGGGGGAGTTTGTTTTAGTCTCTGGGCCTCGTGAGACTCGACATTTCTCTGCACTTCAGTTCCACGACTCTGAGCTCGACAAAGATGATTAAAAAACATCAAACTGTTGAGCTCACGCAGCCCCAAACTGTTTTATTCTAAAGTTTAAAGGTTTAAAATATATAAAAACGATTTAAATCATCAAACTGGAACCAGATCAGTTTTGACCTTTCTGAGTTGAAAACATTAAATATGACACATTTTATATTTATATTGTATATATGACCTATAAGGAGATAGTGTATAAACGTTTGTACTAAGCTATATGATCATATTTCATAGGTATAACATGTTACAACCAGATATTCCTAATATATAAAATGCGTATATGCAAGTTTATTAAAATATTACATAGATATATATCATTTATATGCATTTACTGTGCACTTAGTTATACTATCAGCTTAAATTTGCCATTGTTTATATGTTTTATTTGCATTTCCTACATGGAAATGTAATATTGCACATTAAATAATTGATTCATTTCAGCTCAAGATGAAAAATTCAAGGTGAGGAATAAAATAACATTATGTTTCCTGATCATAATCAACCAGTTGAACATTTTTATCTGGTTAGAAAAACAAGAAACTTTTAAATTAAATTGCTCAGGCCAAAATGTTCGAGGTTTAATTTAAATCTTAAATTAATGAGTAAAATGAAATAAAAAAAAAACGAGGTGCGAGTGAAAAAACGTGGTCACAGCTGTTTAAATACATCTTCTTCATTTCTCTTTTAATATTCAACATCTGGCTGCAGAAACGTCTCCGCTGAGCTGAGACGGGTTTCAACTTCACAATTAGGGAATAAATCTGAAATAAAGAGGAGTTAATTAAACCTGATTCAGACAGGATTAATGTGACAGAGAGAAGAAGTAGAAGAAGAGCTTGTAATTTAACTCATGACTCATGTCGTGGCGGCGTTTCGGGGGGAGGGGGGGTCTGAGATGAACTCACGTTGTAATGAGCCAGAGTGTTCAGTCTCTTCCAGCGTCCCTCCTTCTGGGACGTCAGGTCCATGTCGGACAGGATCTGACCCGTGGAGCCGGGACGCCACTCTGAGGACGCCGCAGGAAAACAAACAAACAACAAGGTGTCAACGCCGGTGTCTGATTGTGTTTTTAAAGACGAGACGGACAGAAAACAGATCCTTTATCAGGTTTAGTTCAGTCTTATCGGTGTAAAAAACAAAATCTCTCATTCCTCACAATTTGTTTCCTGCAGATTTTCATTTGTAGGATTTATAATGTGAAATACATCCATGTAAATTCTACTTTAATTCAACATAAACCCTTTTTTACAATGAAATTTGCATCAATTTCAATCAGTTTTACACATAAATATGAATCTGAATGAACCAGTTTATTTCACTGTGAACCTGCAGTTCCACCGCGGTCCTGCAGGGGGAGACACACCCCTGTTCTGTGACTGAAAACTGATTTATTTTGCATTAAATATCTAATTATTATCAATATAACAATATATATGTGATATTTCTCACCCAGAGCGACGCTCTCCACCTTCGGCCTCTGTGAGTACGGCAGGTTCCTGTAAACCTGGTCGATGATCTTCTCTTTCACCTGGACAACAGGAAGTTCACATTTTAACTGACGACTAAATAAACTTATTAAATCATAATTAACTCATTTCTCACATTCAATATGATCTGCTGCAAAGTTTTCCTCAAAATGTAGATGTTTGTGTTAAAGCTCCTTCAAAATAAAGGTAGATGTTTGTGTTAAAGCTCTTTCAAAATAAAGGTAGATGTTTGTGTTACAGCTCTTTCAAAATAAAGGTAGATGTTTGTGTTAAAGCTCCTTCAAAATAAAGGTAGACGTTTGTATTAAAGCCCCTTCAAAATAAAGGTAAATGTTTGTATTAAAGCTCCATACAGTATAATAAATAAACATATCAAATTATAATGAACTAATTTCTCACATTCATTATGATCTGCTGCAAAGTTTTCCTCGAAATATGTTCAGTGAATCAGCCTCAAAACCAAAATAAAACCGTGTCACAGTCGTGATAAACGACAGAAAACGAGTTCAGCGGCTTCACGTTCTCTGGATTTATGTTGGAAAATCACACGTTCGGGTCGAGTGGAACCAGAAAATGAGAAAAATTTGCAGCAGATGTGGCAAAAATATTCGACATGGAGGTGAAAACTGGACCGGAGCGGCAGGAAAAACACACACACACACACACCTGTGAAATGGTGTCACAGTTGAGCACCTTGACCGGCGTCACGTCTGGGCCTTCGCCGTGCACCAGCACCTGCAGAGTCTGACAACATGAGAGAGACACACCTGGTTAGCGAGGAGCCGAGCTGAGGCCACAGACTGAGAGAGAGAAGAGTGAAATCATATTTTTCCATCTTCTGTTTTATTAAAAACAAAAGATCAAAAAAAAAGAAAGAAACTCGGCTGTGACACGTTCAAAGCCCGGAGGATTTTCAATTTTACAACGAGATGAAACAGGAGAAAAAGCTGAAAATCCTCAAATCTGAGGAGCCGCGACCGCTGAAGCATCACAGAGAGAGGAGAGAGTGTGTGTGGATTTAGTCTGTTTACAACACACCAACATGTCAGGAGGAAACTCTGTGAAACTTCCCATGATGCAATAGTCTAGAAATGTTTCAGTATACTGTCTGTCTCAGTTAGCGACGCAGCTACGATGATAACCATGTAAACATCTGCTTTATTATAAATAAATGGCGCTGAGTCATAATGTGACTTGGCTTTTCTTCTTCATCTAGTTCCAGTGGCTTTGCTCTAAAAGCTTCTTCGTTTAGTAAATTTTGCATTCATCTCCTCTTGACTGTCATAAATTGTTTAGTCTGTTTTATTCTGGGGTTTAAAGGGATAGTTCAACATTTTTGTCAAAATTGTCATAATCCCTATAGTCATAGCAGTAGGTTCGTTACCTTTGATTGTCGGTGCAAGTTATTTTTAGAACGGCGGAGCAGAGCCGTGAGCTGCTCAGAGCTACGCTACGGAGGCTCATGGGATTTCTTGGTTTCCCTCATCAAACTCATCAAATACACAATCCAACAACTCCACAACGCTCTGGTGGACAAGTTGTGACCTGCACATTCACCACGCTATGAGATAATAATAACGTTACCACACAGAGTTGTTTTAGAGGGAAATACAGAGACTGTTGATGAAGAACTGTCCCTGAAGGCAACGTGCATCAGCGGTTTTGCATGAATTTGGAGTTGTTGGATTGTGTATTTGATGAAAAATCCCATGAGCCTCCGTAGCGTAGCTCTGAGCAGCTCACGGCTCTGCTCCGCCGTTCTAAAAATAGCTTGCACCAACAATTAAAGGTAACGAACCTACTGCTATGACTATAGGGATTATGGACATGGGCCAATTTGACAAAATGTTGAACTATCCCTTTAAAGTAACACAACAGTTAGTGTGTGTGTTGTGTTGTGTTGCGTTCACTGACCAGCACGGAGTATTCGACGTCGTCCCCCAGCAGCCCCGTGTCGTTCAGCGTGTACTTGGCTTTCTTCATCTTGGCGTCCACGGGGCCTTTCTCCACCTGGTGCTTCAACGCCTTGAAGAGTTTGTACAGAGGTTCTCCAGCTGTGTCCTGAAACACACACACACAAACGCTGTGTATCAAACAAAATGATTGTGATCATTTCAAAGTTTTACAAAGTTTCACAGTGTCAGAGTCTGAGTGTTCAATCAGAGCAACAAGAGGAACAACAACATGAAGAGTCACAGAAACATCTGAACACATCACAGAGACGGAGCAGGGAGAGAGAAAAAGACGGAGCAGAGTCTCTGAGAGTCAATTATTGGAGAAGGAGGATGTAGAAAAAGATGAAGAAGAAGGAGAAGAAGAAGAAGAAGAAGAAGAAAGGCTGGAGAAACAGGTCGAAGTGAAACGGAAATGAAAAGGAATCAAAAGAAAAGAAAAAAACAAGATGAAATAAGTGAAAGGATCCGTGTTACCCTGAGGAACTGATAGAGACAGATGGACATCCAATTACAGAGCATCCTCTCCACCACCGTCTCTGACCTGCACAGGAAGAAGACAATAGATAAAAAAACATTAGCTCTGTGCAGCACACACATGAAACTGGAAAAATGTAACAATTTAAATAAAAGTTAAACTATTTTCAGACTTTTCTGGATTTAAATTGTTCAATAATTCACTAGATTCGACTTTATTCTCTTTAATTTACAACATCTTAAAGAAAAGTAAACATGGAAACAAAGACGAATAAAACAAATAAAAATAAAATAAGATAAAGCTGAGTCTTGTAAAGGGATAGTTCAACATTTTGGCAAATTGGCCCATTGCCATAATCCCAGTAGGTTCGTTACCTTTAATTGTCAATGCAAGCTATTTTTAGAAAGGTGGAGCAGAGCCGTGAGCTGCTGGTAAATTCATGCAAAACCACTGATGTGTGTTGCCTTCAGGGACAGTTTTTCATCTTCTTTTTTTGGAGTTGTTGGATTGTGTATTTGATGAGTTTGATGAGGGAAACCAAGAAATCCCATGAGCCTCCGTAGTGTAGCTCTGAGCAGCTCACGGCTCTGCTCCGCCGTTCTAAAAACAGCTTGCACCGATAATTAAAGGTAATGAACCTACTGCTATGACTATAGGGATTATGGTAATGGGCCAATTTGCCAAAAATGTTTAACTATCCCTTTAAAAACTGAAAAAAAAAACAGAATAAATAAACAAAAAAATGTGAATAATGTGAATAATGTGTCTATGCGTCACCTCCTCAGCATGAGTTTGGGGTTCTTGCTCTGCACGTGTTCGTCCATCAGCTCCAGCAGCAGCGTCCTCATGATGTCCGTGTAATACTCCAGCTTCCCGTGAAGCGCCACCGTCAGCAGAGACGCAAAGTAGCCACGAGCTCGGGCGTTGAAGTCCGGACGGCTCTCCAAGGTGTGGATGAACTGGAAAACACAACACAGATCAATACCGATCGATACACCGGATACACCGATATGAGGATCAGTCGTGTTATCAGACTGGATGGACCAACCCCATCCATCCTGTTGCACACTGAGGAGAGGAGGAGGGAGGGAAGGAAGGAGGGAGGGAGGAGGTAAGGAGAGAAGATGAGATGGAAAGATGGAGGGAGTAAGGAAGGAGCAAGGAAGGGAAAGAAGAATAGATGGAAAAATGGAAGCAAGGGTGCAAGGAGGGAAGTAAAGAAACAAAGAAGAGGGACGGAAAGAAGAAAAGGAGGGATGTAAGGAAAGAAGAATAGATGGAAAGAGGGAAGGAAGGAAGGAAGGTGGAATGGAAGTAAGGAAACATGGAAGAAAGTCAAGAGGGAGGTAAGGAAAGAAGAATGGGTGGAAAGGAAGGAAGGGAGGATAGAAATAAGGACACAAGGAAGGGGAGGAAGGAAGAATGAAAGGAAAGAGAGAAGGAAGGAAGGAAAACAGGTGGGAAAGTTGGAAGAAAGGAAGGAAAAAGGAAAGGAAGAAGAAGGTTAAGCAGGAAGGAAGGAAGAACAAAGACAAGGAGGAAGACAAGTGGGAAAGGTGGAAGGAGAAAAAGATGGAGGAAAGGACAAAAGAAAGAAAGAAAGGTCAAAAGAAAGGTCAAAAGAAAGGTCAAAAGAAAGGTCAAAAGAAAGGTCAAAAGAAAGAAAGAAAGAAAGAAAGAAAGAAAGAAAGAAAGAAAGAAAGAAAGAAAGAAAGAAAGAAAGAAAGAAAGAAAGAAAGAAAGAAAGAAAGAAAGAAAGCAGCAGAGACTCACGTTGATGAGGAAGGTTTTGCTGTTGAGCAGGTTGGAGAACTGGTTGAGCGCCTGGGCCACGATCGCCCTGCGGGCTTCTGGGATTTGTATTTTCCCGGTGATCATGGTGTCGTTGGCTCCGCCCTCCTTCGACGGCAGGAAGAAGTTCCTGTCGGTGTAGGTCTTGTAGTCGAGGAACGGGATCCGCGCCTCGCTCAGGTCGCTGGTGTGGTCCTCCATCTCGATCATCAGGTCTGAGACACAGGGACGAGGTCGGGATCAATATCATCCTCACTGAGCCTCAGGTTTATTTATTTTATTATATATATTTATTCATTTATTTCCATTATTATTATTTCACTTTAATTGTTTATTCATGTGCATATGCATCGTGGTCATGTGACCTCTCGTACCTGTGAACTCCTTCTTGCAACGATCTCGCACGCTCTCCTCCAGGTTCTCCAGCTGGTGTTTCACCTTCTCGTACTCTCGCTCTGCCTGTTGACTTTTCCTCCTGTCGACACAAACAAACAAACAAACAAACAAACAGGAACGTAGTTAAAACCCATGAAGCGTCTCCGTGCGTCCACGTGTTTTGTGACGGCTCAGCGACCCGGTGGTCGGACCTGTAGCAGTAGACGGACACGGCGATGAACAGCAGCATGGGGACGATGACGGCCGGGATGATGATGGCCAGAGGAATGTCGTCCTTCCTGGCGTAGTAGACGGAGCCGACGACCCACTCGCCGTGACCGAACTTCACCTGAACGCACCATGGAAAAAAAAAAAAAATACACAGGAGTTTCCATGAGCCTCTGCAGCGTACCTCTGAGCAGCTCACGGCTCTGCTCCGCCGTTCTAAAAATAGCTTGCGCAGACAATTAAAGGTAACAAACCTACTCCTAAAACTATAGGGATTATGGCAATGGGCCAATTCGCTAAAATGTTGAACTATCCCTTTAGAAATTATGACAACTGTATCATAGAACAATGCAAGAACATGTTGTTTTTGTTTTTGGTCAACCATTTTCCAGATTTTCCAGGTTTTCCAGGACTCTATGTTGTTGTTTTTAGCTTCTGGTGCTTTATCAATAAAGTTTATTACATTGTGTTTTAATGTCAATGTGGTTTTTTGTGTGTGTGTGTGTGTGTGTGTTTGTTTACCACGAGGTCCAGCAGGTCGTTGGCCGTGTCTCTGCGCTGGCGTTTGGACCGAGCTCTGGGCTGAGACGACGGAGCCTCCAGGATCAGTTTATCGTCCTGTCACACAGAGAAACTGAGCCTTAAAACCAAGCCGTCAGGACTTCCTGTCACTTTGTGATGTCACAACAAAGCAGTCACCAAAAGCCCCGCCCCCCTCTCACCACCTGGATCCAACCATCCATCTAACAACTTTGCAGGATTTGGTTTCTCTGAGTGTTTTATTCTGAAATCTGCTCTGTTTTGATTTGATTTGATCTCTTTTATATCTTTGTATGTATCATCCTTTCAAAATAAAATGCAGGAAAGGTGCAAAATATGGAGCTGAACAACCTTAGATGCAATAGACCACTTCTATGTTTGTAAACAATGATGACGTATGTTGTGGGCGGGGCTTCACTGGTGGCAGAAAGTGACAGTTGATCCGGTGTCAACAGTGGAAAGCCGGCATCAAGGGCGATCAAATCAGAGGAAGATGGATCATACAGAGGCCTTGTCTGATTATTTTAATGCTTTGTCAACAGAAAACAGGTTATCATACCTGAGTAGGCTAAGTTACCGATTAGCAACGGACTGTGTTGTGTGTTACGGACCGACGTACTGTAACGTTACTGCCTCGCCAGTGACAGGGAAACACTGCTGTATAAAGACGTGGGCGATCATCAACAAGTCTGCCAACTACGGTATATACTGACAGCAAACTGTACTTGTATGGCTGTATATTACAGTTATGTATGTCTATTATTTCTGTAGGCTAACAGGCAGACCGTTGTTAGGCTATATCACAGACCGTTGCTAGGGACCGAATATGAGTATTTTTTCCGTCGAAAAAAGTTGGAAAGGACGGGTCGTCTCATATTCGGGTCTAGATATTGTAACCTACATGTGCAAATCAGCGAGTGACACCAAACAACATCAAGCAAGTCAGAGCTTTTATTTCTCTCTCTCTCTCTCACACACACACGCAGTGACCTAGAGGTGCAGCCGCATCTGAGGGGACGCGCGTGTGTTGCCGCTTCTCCACTACACAGTTACAGCCTGGCTCCAGCCTACTCGACTCGATTTAGGTCCTAGTTTAAATCACAGCTGAGTTCTTTATAGTTCCTTCGCAGCAGTCGTTGTATCACCCCAATTTCCACCGGGTCCGTCAGCGCGGTGGTCACCGCTGATCGCTCCCTCTCTAATCAACATTTCACCGGTCTCGCCGCGGCACGACTCTCTTTTTCTCTCTCCTTTCGTCAGCTCCAAACTCACTGTTCTATCATTACGAAAATTAAATGAAATTCACCCTCTAATGTGGGCTCATCATCACAGATTAGGGTCGTGCTGCAGCCAAACAGCAGCGCTGCTTTTTAAAGTTGAGCTCATGGTTGAACTGTATGTCAGGATGTGTATTTGTTGCTTACTTCCGGTATTTTTCTGCCACCAGTACGTCACTGTGACGTCGACGTCGAAGTGGTCTATAAAAGAGTTATTTTAAATTAAAGTTAATATAAAAAATGAACATTGCAGCTTTAAGCAACATTTTACAGAGTATTAAACTTTAACTTAAAACCTTCTTCGGGCGGAAAGTGCATTTATCGGGGACTATTGTCAGCGGCGGATTAATCCAGATTTGTTGCAGCCGGGTTGTTTGTATGTGATTAAGGGAAGAGAAGCCGAGAGAAGGAGATGGAAAACTACACTGAGATATTTTTTTTGGCTCTTAAAGCCACAGATAAATCTTCTTATGGATCAACACTTCAGATAAAAGTGTAAAATATGGGACCTTTAAAAAACTCCATGATGCATCGACTTTAGTTTTTTAATTTAAAATGCGTGTGTGGTGCTGCTTCCTTTCATCTCTACAGCTCAGGTTATTAATCATCTTCTTCTGTAATTTTTCCACCTAAAAAAAATAAAACCGCAGAGAAAAAGCTGAGTCTCAGGTGTTTAACACTTGGAACAAAAAGATCCTTTACTATTGTCAGAAACTGCTGCTTTTATTCTGAAAGGGTCTGCAGATTCAGACGGAATCAAGCTTCATGCAATAAACAGTGTTTGTTCATTTTAAAGCAACTTTAAACTTCTGCACTTTTCTTTCTGTGTTTTTTTTTTTACCTGCAGGATGTTTACGTGACACGAGGCGTCGCCGACAAACGCTTGAGCCTCTTTGGCCGTCATCGCCTTGGAGAAACCTCGACCCTGGAGAACAACGATAAAAGAAAATGAATGAATGAACAGATTCAGAGATGATGATGAAGAAGAAGAAGAAGAACGAAGTAGTGTCCGTCGTTCCTCACCGTGACGATGATGATGCTGGTCTCGGTGATGACGTTCTTGGCGAGCTTGTTGAAGCTGGGGTTGGGGTGGTAGTCGAAGTTCTTCAGCTCCTCCATCCCGTTGTCCAGGTACAGGAACGTCCGGAGCGACTGGGTGTCCAGGGAGGCGTTGACCGCCGGGGAGTAGAACTGCAGGACGGTGTCGTTCTTACTCAGCGTCTCCTGGACGAACTGAGACAGAGACGGAGAGACGGAGACGACTTAACTCTGTTTCTACAGTGGCCCAGGAGGGACAAACCACCGTAGTTTCTCCTACTGGGAAATTCACATGGTTGCAGTCTCAAACCTCACCACTAGAGGCCACTACATCCTTCACGCACACTAATAAACTTCTGACTGCTCCTTTAATCTGCCAAATATGATCTTATGTTATGAAAATGTATAGTTTTTGTCAATTAAAAGAAAGACGGTTTTAGTAATTGGGCAACAACAATGAAGTTGTAATTTAAAAAAAAAAGAAAAGTGATATTATGATATATGATTATAATTTCACATCTTTGGCTTCTTGATACTTTCAAGAACAACAAATCCTTAAAAAAATCTAAATATTTCTTGTAATATTATGGCTGTTTGTCATAAAATTCAACTTTATTCTAATAATATGATGACTTTTTTCTTGAAATATTACAACTTGATGTGGCCCAAATACTCCGTCATAGAAATAATACATATCAGTCGTCTTGTTTTGTCCGACCAACGGTTCAAAAAGGCTTCAGATCCTTTTTTTTTATCTGAGGAGCTGGAACCAGAAAAACAACAACTTTTGTTTCATCTTGTTGTTGTTGTTGATGTGTCGTTGACTGAACTCGACTTCGTTCTGAGTTTAGGTTGACGACGACGATCTTCACGTCTCTCTGTCGCCCCCCGGTGGCCAAAAACAGAAACTTCACTTCCTGTGTTTTTTTTTACTTTATTATAATTTTCTAAATAAGTGAAGTGATTCAACATCTTCAGAGCAGGTGGAGCTTTTACTTCACACTTCCTCTCCGCTCTGTCTTCCTGTTTTCAGACGGCGCCGTTTGAAGAAGCGACGATGAAACGACTTCCCCTCCTCTCCCCCCTCCCGGTGGTGAATCCTTCCTCTGAGATGCTGTCGCTCAGAAAGGCATCACCCTTCCTCCTCCTCTTCCTCCTCCCTCCCTGTTTCCCTGACAGAGTGGCGGCTGAACATCGACGTGCATCCAGTCAATATCGGGCTTTTTTTATTAAAAATGTGACCGGTCCTGTCAGACGGCGTCCGTCCACCTCCGTTATTCTGAGGTTTCATCACTGCAGCTTCGATCTGAGGACACGAGTCGCTCAGATACAAAACATCAACAAGGAAAAACACTGAATATTTCGACTTTTTTCCAGATATTTCTTCATTTTAAAGAACAGAAAAGCGATTTTTTTCATAAACTTGAATCCATAAATTGCTTAAATTGTAATTATGTTATGGAATATAATGGGATAATCTGATTTTCTGAGCTCATAGGATTTGAACTTTTTCCAAATTAAGACACAGAAACGACTCGACAATAAAAACCATGAATGTGTAAAACATTAAAGGGATAGTATCATTTTTTTATTTGTAGATCATACAACCCCACTTTAAAAAACATGGTACTCTCCCTTTAAACTCATAAGAAACTTTCCTGATACTAAATTTGATTTTCTTGGACGTTCATCATGTTTTTTTCTTCATTTCTTTACAATTATCTTCACTGTAACTTAATTAACTCGCTGTGTTTTCTTATGTAAACAACCTCAGTGTTTTTCCAGCACATTAAACACGACAGCTCAAGGAGTTCAAGGAGAAAAAAGAAGAAAGAAGCTTCGTATAAAAAAAAAGTGTCAGAGGACGAGACAAAGGAGAGGAAAGTGTGGAGGAGAGAAAAATAGATTTGTGGGAACGATAAATAAAAAAAGTGGAGGAAGAGGGAAAACAAAGTTTGTGCAGAGAAGTGAAGCAGAGAAACAGAGGAAATGAAGCAGCACTTTAAAATAGAGGACCAGCAAAACTCCATCAATCTGCTGACGCAACACACACACACACACACACACACACACAGAGACACACACAGAGACACACACACTCACCTCTTCGGGAGCAGCAGCCTGTGAGAACTCGTCCACAGACGGCAGGACCTTTATCGTGGCTCTTTGGATCAGGTCGAAACCGTTCCCCACCACCACGATCCTCCGGCCGCCGCTACACACACACACACACACACACACAAACACACACACAGACACACACACACAGACACACACAGTGGAAATCAATTTAAAACAAACAACGGTACATTTTCTTCTCTCATTTGAGTCTCTTCTTCCTGTTGTTTTCCTAACAGACTTTCACAATCAGACTGTGATAAACGGATAATCAGCTGATAATCGGATCAATACGGTTCTAATCGCATCGTTGCCCATGACAACGGTGAACAAGAGTCTCGTATGTTGTGACTAAACGTCCAAAACCAAGTCTTTTAAAGCGTAAAATAAACTGTTTAATTTCCTTCCTCCATCTTTTCATCTTCCATCTTTTCCACCTGTCTTCCTTTCCTTGTTTCCTTACTTCTATCCCTCCTTCCATCTTTCCATCTATTCTTCTTTCCTTACATCCCTTACAAGTCTTTTCTCTTGTAAAACGTAAAATAAACTGTATAATTGATTATTTCTGACCTGTTTCAGAACATAAAATCTTTGTTTTCTACTGTAAAATGAGGAAAAAAAAAAAAAAACTCCAGCTGCAGTGAGTGATTCTGCCTGTAGGGGGCAGTAAAGAGTCAAACACAACCTTATACCTAATTTATAAAGTCACTTTAAACTCTAATAAAGAGTTTCTAACAAAACAAAGTGTGTGAAAAACATACAGATATGAGTCCAGTGCGTTTTATAGCGCACAATAATAAATAATAAAACACACATATAAAATATTACACCTGAGTAAACAGCAGTGGAACTCATGACATTTATATTTTTCAGATTTAGATTCAGATTTTATTTATCATCCCGAGAGGGAGACTTGATAAAAGAAACAATAAAACACCAAACACAATAAAAACATCAGGCACTAAAAACTCAGGATAAAATAAATGTCACTTCGCTGGAAAAGGTTTTTATTTTTTTATTTTTTATTTTTCTACAGGAGAAAAAACTACAACTGGTTTCCCTCCTCTGAGTTTTTCTGCTGGGCCGACTGAGCCTGGTTCACAGTGTGACGGAGAAACAGAACCAGGACCGGACTGGATGTGGATCTATGTGGATCTGGATGTGGATCTGGATCTGGACCGGACTGGACTAGTTTGGACTAGACTGGAGTAGATCTGGATCTGAATCTGTATATGGATCTGGACCGGAGTGAGACTAGACCGGACTGGACTAGTTTGGACTAGACCAGACTTGACCAGACTGGACTTCATCTGAACCGGACCGGACTGGACTAGTTTGGACTTAACTGGATCTGAATATCAATCCGGACTAGAGGAGACTGGACCAGACTATATCTAAACCGGACCGGACTGGTCTGGTCTGAGCTCACTCACCACATGAAGCTGGCCTTGGGGTAGTAGTCTGAGATCTTGGGGTTCTCTGAGTACTGGTACGCCGCCGCCACGTCCTTGGTGGTGTTCTTGCCGTAGCGGACCGTCAGGGTCAGCGGGTCCGACGGGACCTTCTGGCCCCGGTAGCGGCCGGTCTTACAGGTGATCTGAGTCCCGAACGCCAGGCTGAGGAGGAGGAGGAGGAGGAGGAGGAAGGTTAGTCTCTGGAGTGGGTCAAAGGTTTAAAACACTCTGATTGGCTGCGGCTTCTTACACTTCACAGGGAACTCCGCCCACGGTGACGGCGACATCATCTTTCGTCGCCGTGTCCAGGTCTCGTCCTCTGATGGTGATGACGGTTCCTCCGGCGGCCGGACCCCTCACCGGGTGGACCAACTCCGGTTTGGGATCCTGGATGGACAGAAGGGGAGGGGGAGGGGAGAAAACATCTGTTACTGTGACAACAGAGCCTCCTCTCCTCTGATTGGCTGAACCTGACCAGAGCTGTCGTGTGGACAGAGGAAGCAAAAGGGATGGATTTTCAAAATAAAACAAAATTAAAATTGACTCTTTCTTTCTTTCTTTCTTTCTTTCCTCCATCTTTTCCACCTGTCTCCCTTCTTTCCTTCCCTCTTTGCTTCTCTTTGTCATTTCCTACTTCCTTCCTTCTTAACTTCCTTCCTTCCCAGTCTCCTTCTTTCCTTTCTTCCATCTGTCCTACATGTCTTCCCTCTTTTCTTCCATTCTTCCTTCCTTTCCTACCACCTTCCCTGATTCCTTACTTCTATCCCTCCTTCCCTTTTCCACCCATTTTACTTTCCTTATGTCCCTCCTTTCCTTCCTACCTCCCTCTCCCCTCTTTACTTCCTTCCTTGTCTCCTTACTTCTATCCCTCCTTCCATCTTTACATCTATTCTTTCCTTACTTCCTTCCTCCCTCCTTCCCTTTTTTACCCATTATTATGTCCTTACATCCCTCCTTTCCCCTTCCTTCCTTCTTCCCGTCTTAACTTCCTTCCTTGTTTCCTTACTTCTATCCTTCCTTCCATCTATTATTCTTTCCTTTCTTCCCTTCCCTCCCTCCTCCTTCCTTCGTTCCTTCCCTCCTCAGAGTCCAGGATGGAGGGAGTTGGATCAGTATTGAGTATTACAAAACACAAATATAAACGTATTTATTAGGTACACCTGTCCAACTGCTTGTTAATGCAAATATCTAATCGACCAATCAGATTGCAGCATCTCAGGCTGGACACAGCATTAACTAGAAGCAACACGATAAGGGGGTTAAAGAGCATTAAAGCAGCTCTGAAGGCAAAATGTCGTCAACAAACGTGTCAACGTGTCTGGACTTTTAATTACAGCGGCTAATTAGTGTTTATTCCGTCCATTACACATTACTGTGATGTCGCTCTTGAGACGTTGGCAGGAAAATAATCACATTTCAACGACAAAAAATAAAAAACAAAAAGTTAAAAAAAAAAAGATCAGTCGAACCAAAACACAAACACAAACAAAGAGGAAAATTCAATGAGAAACATTAAACTTTAAAAGGCTGCCGTCCTGCAGGTACAAACACTTTGATCACATGAAAAAGCCTAAAATATGTAAATATAAATATATATATTTTAATTTCTGAAGCTGGAGAGTCGCAGCAGAGTTTCATCAAGTCAAGTCGTGTGTTTGAGGGAAATATTGATAAAGGGACACGACGGCAGCTGCTGAAACACGCCAGCTGGTCGCGGCTTCCTGTTTGTACCGGGAGGTTTTTTTTTTTTTTTCGTGCAGCGCTGACAGCACGACAAACAAAACAAGAGGGGATATTAATTCTCAGCTTCACCGAGGGATCGAGCAGCTTCCAAATTTAAGAAGTCAATCTGTCTCCAGAATTAAGACGCAGCGGTGGAGCGCGGTCGGCGAGGGAACCGCTCCGTGTACAGGAGAGAGAAAAGAAATGAATATAAATAAAGAAAAGGTGTAAATATGAAGCAGAACAATGTTTTTCTAAATCAGGAGTAACCCCAGTGTGTGTGTGTGTGTGCGTGTGTGTGCAGCTGCCGAGCGAGACGTAGCGGCGCAGCAGCATTTGGTTTGTTGGCGTTTCAGATTTGTTCTCGCTGTTCTGGCAGACAGAGCCACAAACACAAGAATAAATATCCCCGAAGAGAAACAAACTCATAACAAACTCCACCCTGCTGGAAGTTACAGGCAAACAAAACCAGCGCTGCAGGAAAAGGGAAAAGAAACACTGACAGAAATATATTAAATATATAAATAAAATGTATTGAAATCAATAATGAAAGATGGAGATGAAACGATGCTGAGAGACTTTTCTTTAGTGTCGTTGAGCTCATCTCGTTTACTACAACATGGATGGATGATGAAAGGATGAATGGAAGGAAGGAAGGAAAGAAGGAGGGATGAAAGCATGGTGGATGGAAGGATGAAGGGATGGATGGACAGGTGATTAACGGACGGAAAGACTGACTGGATGAAACAATGGATGGGGACGGATAGATGGATGGATGCATGATGAATGGAAGGAAGAAAGGAAGAAATGGAGGAGGATGGATGCAAGAATTGATGCGAGGATGGATGGATGGATGGATGGATGGATGGATGGATGGAAGGATGGATGGATGGATGGATGAAGAAAAGAATGCAGGGATGGATGGAAGGAAGGATGATGGATGAATGATTCAAGGATTGATAGAAGGAGAGATAGATGGATCCAAAGACTGATGCAAGGATGAATCAATGGATGGATAGATGGATGGATGAATGGAAGGAAGGAAGGAGCAATGGGATGAATGATACAAGGATTGATAGAAGGAGAGATAGATGATGGATGGATGGATGGATGGATGCAAGAATTGACGCAAGTATGGATGGATGGATTCAAAGATGGATGGAAGCAACGATGGATTGATGGAAGGAGAGATGGATGGATGGATGAACAAACACATGATGGATGGATAGATGGATCCAAAGACTGACGCAAGGATGGATGGATGGATGGATGGATGGATGGATGAATGGATGATGGATGGAAGGAAGGATGAATGGATGGATGGATGGATGATGGAAGGATGGATGGATGGATGGATGGATGGATGGAAGGATGGATGATGGATGGATGGATGGATGATGGATGGATGATGGATGGATGATGGATGCAAGGATGAATCAAAGGATGGATGGATGGATGGATGGATGGATGGATGGATGGATGGATGGATGGATGGATGGAAGGATGGATGATGGATGGATGGATGGAAGGATGGATGATGGATGGATGCATCTTTTGATTAAATGACAGTTGGATGGCTGGACTCAGGGACTGATGGATGGAGGGATGATAGAAGGAGAGATGGATGGATGAAAGGATGAGTCTTTTTGTCTCTCGATCCTGAAACAAACTCAAAGTTCAACTCATGTCGTTTTTTTTTTTTTTACGGATCAGTCGTTCTTCTCTCGTTCTTCTCATCGCTCTAATTAAACTTCTTGTCGACTCAATAAAAAAACAAAACGAGAAAAACACTGCGTGAAGCGAGAAACTGAGGTGAAACATCAAAACCTGTTGATCCGGCTTCGACTCGTGGAAACGTGGGAAGAGAAGCTGCAGAGTTCAGAGCGGCTGTGGGTTCACACGTGAAGGATATTTATACAGAGAGAGAAACAGAAGAAGAGAGAAAGAGATGCAGCTCTTTTGCTCTAAAGCTTTTAATGTCTGTGGGATTTGATGTCGTGGTTTTGAAGCAGCCGTGTCTCACACTGTCTCTGTTTCCTTTGATGAGTTGTGTACTCAGCAGCGTCTGCAGGTCGCAGCTTCCTGCAGCTCAACACAAACTAAATCAAGAGACAAAACCACTGATATTTCTGATGAAAGAGCAGCAGCGACCGAGCGAGAGAGAGAGAGAAGGAGAGAGAGACGAGCACATCTGGACGCATCTGTGCTCGGTAAAATAAAAAGCTCTGATAGTAAAACCTGTGAAGAACAACTGGAAGAGTTCAAACGTCAACGTGTAACCTGTTATATGCTACATGCAAACAGATCACTGACAGTATATTAGGGCAAAAAAAAGGATGGAAAGCTCACTTTGCGTCTTTTTAACGCAAATTTACAAGAAAAAATTGGAAATATTATGAGTCAGAAATTTGTGAGAAATAAACTTCCCAATTTATGCAAAAAAACAGAAACACAAATTTCCAAGAAGGAAAAAACCCCAACAAAAAATGGTTATTTCTGTGAAAAAAAAATGCAACTTTCAAAAAGAAAAAACAAACAAATACAATTTTTGGAACAAAAAAAGAGAAAATTTTCAAGATTTTTTTTTGCAAATTTATAACAATCTTTTTTTTTAACAATTTGCAAATTTGCATGAAAACAAAAAAAATTGAGAAAAAAAGGAAATATATCGTTTTTAATTTTTAAAAATTTGCAAGAAAAAATGTGACATTTTTCGCACAAAAAAACCCAAATAAAAAAAATAAATTACGAGAAAAAGGGATATTCTCTGACACAATAAAACCAAGAAATTCGCAAAAAAAAAGTTAAGCTTGAACTGTTTCTGAACGTATCTCGGTATCGGTATCAGGTCACGGCTGTCTTGTGAATGAGAGTCACATGACCGGAGCGTGAACCAATCAGAGAAGGGGACACGTCTTTGTTTCTGTCTGGGTGTAGAAACCAAACGTACCCTGTAGGTGAAGAGGACCTGCGACGTCCCGCTCCTCCCTCCCTCCACCTCGATCTGCACCGCTCCGCTGTTGGTCGGTTCAACCGGGAGGTCGAACGGAGGAACTCGTCTCGCCGGCCCGATCTCACACACCACACTGTGGGACAAGCGGTCAATCAATCAATCATTAAATCAATCATTTGCATTGATTAACCTGATGATATGTCTATTGACTGGGGTTTTCTGGAGCTTTCGACCACCTCGGAGAGATTTTCTTCACCTCAGAGACTCAAACTGTCCTTGGAAGAAAGTTTCTTCTGAGTTTCTCTTCCATAAACCAGAACTCACCACAGAAAGTCTCATAAAACTTCGGAGCAGATAAAGGAAACACAGCTCCAGATAAAAACCTGGAGCGAGCGCCGTTTAGAAAAACACCGTCAATCACTGCACTATGAGGCGTTTGAGGTCAAAGGTTCATGTAGGAAAAGACATCTTCCAACACTTCATTTGTAAATCTGCAGTTTTCACCTTCAGGATTCCTGCACTTTAACCAGATGATATTTAAAGGCATAGTTCAACATTTTGGCAAATTGGCCCATTGCCATAATTCCTATAGTCATAGCAGCAGGTTCGTTACATTTAATTGTCGGAGGCTCATTATGGGATTTCTTGGTTTTCCTCATCAAACTCATAATCCCAATAGTCATAGCAGTAGGTTCGTTAGGGAAATTCATGCAAAACCGCTTGATGCACGTTGCCTTCAGGGACAGTTTTTCATCAAGAAGTCTCTGAATTTCCCTCTAAAACAACTCTGTGTGGTAACGTTGTGTTATTATCTCATAGCGTGGTGAATGTGCAGGTCACAACTTGTCCACCAGAGCGTCGTGGAGTTGTTGGATTGTGTATTTGATGAGTTTGATGAGGGAAACCAAGAGATCCCATGAGCCTCCGTAGCGTAGCTCTGAGCAGCTCACAGCTCTGCTTCACCGTTCTAAAAACAGCTTGCATCGACAATTAAAAGTAACGAACCTACTGCTATGACTATAGCGATTATGGCAATGGGCCAATTTGCCAAAATGTTGAACTATCCCTTTAACGGCTGCAGCCAGAGAGCTCCGTGTGTAACGAGCTGCACATGAACGCATCGTGTTTGATGTTATTTACCTGGTGGAGACGGAGTATCTGTCCTGCTGGTGGACACAGTCGACTCCGGCCACCGTGATCTTCTTGATGTCCTCCTTCTTGATCCCCATGTTGGAGCCTTTGATCGTCACGGAGATCCGGCCGTTCAGGGGCCCGAAGCGAGGGATGATCTGCAGGAGGACGGAGGGAAGGAGGAAGAGACAATATTAAAGGAAATAGTTATAAAAAGAGATGATTAAAACAAAAGAGAGAGCGTTAATGTTTGTGTTTCTGACTCTTTAGTTGTTTATTTTAGGCTGTCTATCTATCTATCTATCTATCTATCTATCTATCTATCTATCTATCTATCTATCTATCTATCTATCTATCTATCTATCTATCTATCTATCTATCTAATCCCCCCCCCCTACTGTGAAGTCTGACACATTTTCTATCTAGTTAATAATTCAGTTCCTGTAAGTCTTACTTATAATTAATAGATACGGATGCTTGTTTATGATCTATTATTCACACTGTGTAGTTAATAAGTGTAGCAGCTAAAACTTTTTCCCATTTCCTTTATAATAGGCTCCAAATTTGCAGCTAAATATCAGATTTGTTGTTTGTTTGTTTTTTTTTAGAAGGATTATGAGAAAACATTTCCAGGAATTTAAGCTGCAAGAAATCGAACCGGTAAGATAAAATGTTTTTCAATCTAATCAGATCTGCATTTATTATAATTATCAGACTGAGTGAACTAAAGTTATCCAAGTTGCAAGAGTTAACGTGTGCATTTCTTTATTTTTTCCCCTCGCTCTGCGTCCTGTGAGATCAGAATAACAATATTCATTAAAAGCATCCTGTGGAGACAAATGATGTACAAGTGCGAGTACATACAGTGCGTTGCTGCCCGACAGAGAGAGAGAAAGAAAGAGAGAGGCTGCGCTTATCTGCCACAGTTTGGGCCCAATTTAGCTCCGGTCTGATGTGGCCACATGAGAAGTGAAAGTAATTTCAGTTGTTCCATCTATTTAATGTTTCTTTTTTTCCCCCTCGCGAGTTAAAAGCCCTACACAACAAGCTCAAATGTTGATGAGCAACAACTAAAAACTCTTGACCTAATCAGCCGCCAAACCCAAAGGAAATCGAGACGCGGGGCCTCGAAACAAATGACTGATGTTGCAGAGAAAATAGGAAACATATTGAAGTCGTGCAGCGGGATGGGAACGAACGGTGAATACGATATGAGCGAGTGGGAAGAAAAATACGAGTCGGGACGAAGACGACGAAGAAGAAAAGAGAGGGGAGGGAGGATTGACTGAGAAATTGTCTTGTTTGTGTTGAGACGCTGTATGGATTTCTATAAAAAGGCAGGATTTTAATCTAAAAGACGAAGATGAAGCTTTAAAAAAGAAAAATGAACGGGGGAAAAGTTAGAGAGGAGGGGAGTCAGTCGATCTCACAGGAGAAATCTAATGGAGCCGAATTCACAATTATCCAAACAGATGGAGGAGCTTCCATTTATCCTTTATTCATCCCCGATGTCACATCAACACACACCAATGTCAAACCGGGGAACAGTTTCATCGAGCTGCTGCTGCTGCTGCTGCTGCTGCCGGTGATGGTGGAGGAAGACGACGAGTGCACAGCCATTTTTTTTAGGGTTCATGTTCATGTTTCTCTGGACGGTTCATCCTCTGGAGATCATGAACATCCACAGTGGACAGTAGAGTTTATCTCTGTTGTAAAACTTGCAATAAAAGCTCTGTAACCAGGTGTTTCAAACAACGTCTAATGAAGGTTGAAGTTTTTATGGTAAAATCAGGGTGAATGCACCGACAGTTCAACCTCTGGAGATCATGAATATCGACTGTGGATTTGAAATTAATCACAGCAGTAGAGTAGAGTTAATCTCTGTTGTAAAACTCAGTGTTGTTTAAGTGAAATAAAAGCTCTTGAGCCAATATAAAAATCTTAAGGGTCATCTTCTGAGGACCAGGAACATCCAGAGCAAGTTTTTAAGGTGCTCTCAAACAAATTTAAGTTTTTTCCAGACAAATAAAATAAAATAAAACGACAGCAAGAATCAAGGTGAATCCACGACAGTTCATCCTCTGGAGATGAGGAATATCCATAGTTTATCCTTGTTGTACATCTAAGTTTTAAGTTGTAAAGCGGTGACAAACCATATGGATCATCCTCTGAGGACCAGGAACTCTTTAAGACACTGTGACCAAGGGTTTTTTCGAGTATCTAATATCTCTCTAATAGCTACTTTCAACATTTGCAGTCATTTAATTAGATGTTTATCAAGACCTTAATCTTTCACGTGAGGAGAAAAATGTTAAAAACCTAAACTTGAGGATTGTTCAGGAACAGAAATGAACATGATTCATCATCTGGGAACCAAGAATGTTGACAGCTAATGTGATAAAAAATCTGACGTATTTCAGTATAGATTATTATTATTATAGATTTATCCCTAACCGTAAAATAGTTTATTACAGTAGATCCTTTGAGGATAATGAATGTCTAGTGCAGGTTTTTCATGGATCATGGTTCTTCCTGCTGGGATCATGAATGACGTTTCATTTCAATCAAATCAATGTGTAGCAAATTAATACGTAAATCAAAGCTGTCAATGTTTTAATGGGGAAAAATCTGCGTGGATGATGAAGCTTAGAGAACATGAAGAAGATGTTCTTTGTCCTCAGAGGAATAACAACTGCAAATTTAATGAAAATGTCACCAGAGTTTTGAATTAAAACAAGATGGAGGCTCTACAGGAAAAAAAAACATCCCACAGTGCATCACAGTAGGTTATTGTAGGGCTGCAGGTTCCTGTCCGACCCGCTCACTGATGCATTTAAAACCCGCTCCCGTCCGTCCGTCCGACCGTCGGCGGTCGGCGGTCGTCCGTGTGATTTCTTCTCTGTGACTGTGACACATTGCAGCAGGTTGCCGTCAGCGCGCTGACAAGTTCCTCCTCAGTAATTCCTTTGAAACCGGCAGATTGTGTTTTTTTTTTCTTTTCTTTTCTTTTCTTTTCTTTTCTTCTTCACCACCACAGAGGAAGATGAATTTCAGACGAGCCGTTGTGATTCATGTCAAAAGGTTGTCTGGTCTTACGTAACACCGCGAAAGGGAAAACGCAACTCAACGACCCGAGAGATTTAAACGTTTAAACGCTTAAAGGTCACGCCATCACATTATCTCTACTGCACACAAATAATACAGAATGAACACAGTGTATTGCTGGTGTAATAAAACTAATAATAATAATAACAAAAAGGGGGCGTGGCCTAGGGGTGTCACAATTATATATTTTCTTGGTACGATTATTGTCAGAGAAATAATCACGGTATTACGATTATCATGATTATTATGCATTAATTAATTTCACAACACTATGAATGTGTAAAATCAAATATAGTCAAAATATAATTAATTATACATATTTCAAGTATCTAGGACCAATTAAACGGACTTATATCTGTGCATTTACCTTTATTTTTCTGCACATCTGCCGATTATGGCTCCAACATAATCTTTTTGGGAAAGTAACGATATTTAGGAATCTTTACGATTAATCAATTGTGGCGTTTAATACTACGATTAATTGTGAAAACAAGTAATTGTGACATCCCTCGTGGCCTGCTGTGACTCACATCAGTGATCTCCGGGTTGGGACACTGGGCCGGCTGCGGCGCCGGGCAGAGCTCCCGGTAAACACAGGTGCGGGAGGCGGCGCACCAGACACACTGGTACTTGGCGTCGGCGTGTTTACACAGACTGCAGTCCTCTCTTCCCACGGAGCAGTTATACAGCACGACTGGAGGAGGAAGAGGAGGAGGAGGAAGAAGAAGAAAAAGAAGAAGAAGAAGAAGAAGAGTAGCGTAATTACCATAATTTAGCTGGAACTGAATGGGAAATAAGAAAAAGAAACTCAAACTGCACTTTGACGCTTCATCTTGCTGTTTGTGAAACTGCATGTGCAACTTATGAGTGTAAATCTGTGTGTGAATGTGTGTGCGTGAGATTAAGTGTGTGTCTGTATGTGTGTGTGTGTGTGTTTGAGTAAGTGACACACCAACCTGTCAGAGTGCTGTCAATCTTCCTCTCAGTGTCTCGGTCTTTTATATGGAAGGATACGTTCACTTCCTGCTGCTTGTCGTAGGCAAACTGCACACAAAAACACACACAAACACACACCATTAAAACACACAAACACACACACACACACGGACACACACATCCCATCAGGTTTACATTAGCGCAGCGTAGAAAAACATTCCTCCCTATTTGCACCTCAACAGTAAATTACCTCGCATCTACGCAAACTGTGAAGGTCAGTACACGCATAAACACACTCAGACACACACACACACACACACACAGACACACACACATTCGTACGTTCCTGTAGTCATAAATCAAGGGAGCGTTCCTCTAAGGCTGTGTGTGAGTGAGGAGAAGAAGAAGAAGAAGAAGAGTGAAGGAACAAAATAAATGTGAATGTCGACACAAACACCGGAGATAATGAGTGTGTGGAATCAGCAGCGCACACACACACACACACACACGTGCACATGCACACACACAGACACACACACACACACACACTTTAACTACATATTGGCAGTCTCAGACTCGGCATGTGGTGAAGATCAATGGAGGCAGAGAAGAGGAGAAAAAAAACGAAAAAAGGGTGTGTGTTGGAGAGAAGACACACAACAGAGTCAGTGACACACACACACACAGACACACAAACACACACACACACTCACTGCACTTTAGTGACTCAGGGATAACATTATAATAGATGGATCTTTGTTTCCAACCAGCAGGGGGCGCCAGCAGACACACGAGTCAATGAGTCTAATCAAACTAAAAACTCACCTGATTGAACAGGAACCACAACAAATAAAAACACACAAACACGCACACACAGACAAACAAACACACACAAACACACACACAGCAAGGGCCTGAGTCACCGTTTACTCACAAATCAAACGCTAATGATTCTCTAATTCCCTAATTATCATTAATGATAACACTTCTGTGACTGTGGCAGCGTTTCACCGCCGCCGCCGCCGCCGTCGACAACAAGAAGAAGAAGAAAGAAAGAGAACAGGGAGGATTTATTCTGAGCTGCGAGGACGACTAATGGACGCCATGACAGAAACATTGAGTGTTTTATTAAGAGCAGGAAATGGATTTAATTCAGACGCTTGTTTTTGAAAATAACAAATGAGTCACCTCAAAGACAAACAGATGCTGTTTTTTATTCAAACACCTCTTTTCCTCTTTATTTCCTCTTTGTTTCACATGATAGTCGCTTTTATTTTGATAAATAAAAACCTTTATAAAGGTTTTTAATATCCGCCACTGTTCTTTATTCATTCCTTTTTTTTAAACAACATGCTTAAATTATGGCCTGCTGCTTTTGTGCATTTATTTAACTTCATGATTAAACGTTTTGATCCATTAAACTGTTGAACCGGCTCCATTAAAAACCTCTAAAGTGTTTGACGGGTCACGTTCAACAACAGAGGTAAAATTATGTTTAGTCATTAAAGTTGTTTTCAATGACTAACGTGACAAAAGAGCAACGCTGAGATCTAAAAATATAAAGTTTTAAATGTTTTTAAGGAGGATATTGTTTGAATTTACCATATAAAACAGTATTTATGTTGCATTTATCTGTTGTGTTACCTTCACTGTCCACTAGTGGGCCTCTGCTCAGCACTAACTAAAGAGATACAGCTGATAAAGTTGCAGGAATTAACAACAAGCAGAGTGGTTATGAATTAAGTATGTGAATAAATGACTGAATAAAATGTGTTTTTTATGATTAAAAAGGTAACAAAAGAAGAAAAAAGAAACTAAATATACAGAGATGTGACTCCTAAATTAAACAGCGGCTGAGCTGAATTAATGCTGCACACGGGTTAATGCACTTTTTATATTTGCAAATAACCTCAGAATAAATAATTTAATTTGTGTAAAGACACAAAAAAGTCTTGTTGACATCGACCCCGAACTGATTAAAATTAGTCGTTTTTACACAAACAGGATTCATTCATATGAATATTGTGATTTACTTAATTGATGTTAAACAGTTTTTTTTCTAAAACTTTTTTTCCAGCTGAATCACGTTAAAGTTAAAGTTTCAGCCTGGATGAACTCAGGTGTGCGTTTCCTCCTCACTGACCTTGTGACCGGTGAACTTGAACTTGGACATCTGCTCCTGCAGGACGTCGTCCTCCGTCTGCTTCATCAGCTCAGTGCCGATGACGAACGTGTGGCCCTGCAGACAGAGACGGAGAGGTTGTTGACTGTGTTCAGGTGTTCTTCAAGGCAGTGGTTCTCAAAGTGGAGTCAAGGGGGTTTACAGTTTTTCTTGAAATTTTACCACTATTTCTACTTTTTGCCAGTATTATTATTAAATTCTTAAAAAAAAAAAATTCAAGAAATTTTGTTTTGAGAAATTTTAACCAATTTTTTCTAGAAAATGTTTAACTTTTTTTAAAAATCTTACCATTTTTTCCCCTTTTTTGAAACCTTACCACATTTTTCTAAATTTTTTAAAAACTATTCTTAGAGAAATTTTACCACTTTTTTCTACCTTTTACCAGTTTCTTATTAAATTCTTAAAAACTTATTTTTTCTAGAATTTTCTTTTTTGAGAAATTTTACCACTTTTTTCTAGAAAATGTTAAACTTTTTTTTAATCTTACCATTTTTTTTCCTTTTTTTTGAACCCTTACCACATTTTTCTCAATTTTTAAAAAATGATTTTTAGAGAAAATTTACCACTTTTTTCTACCTTTTACCGGTTTCTTATTAAATTCTTAAAAACTTATTTTTTCTAGATTTTTCTTTTGTGAGAAATTTTACCACTTTTTTCTAGATTTTTTTTTTTTGGGAGAAATGTTATTGCTTTTTTTCTTGAAAACTTTTTTGGGGGGGGGACAAATTGTACCACTTTTTCCCAGAATTTTCACGCCCAATTTGTACATTGGCAGAGTAAATATTTGTGTATTTCTGATATTTGTTTCAAAATTTTGTCCGATGGGTGTGCGTGGTCTAATTTGTGTAAATGTAGGGGTCCTTGGTGTAAAAAAGTGTGTTCAGGAGTTAACGAGCAGCTGTGGCTCCGCCCACCATGTAAATGTCCAGGTTTCGCCCCTCGAAGCCGATCGGGATCTCGTAGCCGACGGGAATCAGCAGCGGGTCCGGGGACTCGAACTGAGGACAGCTGCCGGGCTGGTACAGGGAAAAATAAAGGTGGGAATATTGATTATGATGATGTCATCTTCTGTTAATTTGAAAACACATGAACACATACACACAAACACACCTGTTGTGGTTTGATGATGTGATCTCCATCCACGGTGTCGTCGCTGTCGCTGCAGCTGTGATCCTGAGCGTTCCACTGACACCCCCACTCACTGGTCACACACGCTATACACCTGAAAACACACAATGCAGTCATGTATGTGTGTGTGTGTGTGTGTGTGTGTTATACAAGTGTGTAGCTATATCTATATATCTGTGTGAGTATGTGTGTGTCTTACGGTGTGTTTTGGTTCTTCCTGACGGTGGCGGCGCAGTTATAGAAGTGATACTCTCCGGACGTGACCTCAATTTTGTTGTTTACCAGAACCTTGACTGGGACGGACACGTAGTCTGGACACACACACAAAGAAACAAGGTAAGTGCATCTGTAACATAAAAAAATAATAATATGTGGTATAAAATGAATCCCTGAGTTTCGTCTTGCAGGCTTTGCTTCTTCACAGGTTCAAACTGTTCACATAAACCAGTCCAGGACGAGGGGAAAACCAATAAAAAAGACTCTATTATGTGATTATTGCTGCTTTTTTAAGTTTTATATACAGCTCAGGACCACTTTCACAAATGTTTCTTATAAAGAATGTGTTTTAATACCAACACAAACACAACTTGATTTTATAAGAACATTATAAAACCCACTGCTGGGATTAAACACTGACATTATCCCACAAAAAGTGATTTATAAACTCTTCCTTGGTTAAAGTATTCGTGTTGTGTTATTTAGGAATGAATATGAACATGTTTTCTTTGAATTATTATTCTTCAAGGTCTGAAAAAATGTAATATATTTTCTTATTTTGACATTTTCTGCCAACAAATCCTCTAAATGACGATATTTTTAATTAGGTTTTGGGAGAAATGTTGTCAGTAGTAAATAGAATAAAACAAAAATGTTCATTTTACTCAAAACACACACACATATAAATAGCAAAAACAGAGAAACTGATCATTTTGAAGCCTTTTTCCAGAGCTGTGATGTTTGTCATTCATGCAGCACCTTCCAATAATTGCACATTACAGTGAAATTGGCTGTTATTTCTAGGCTATTTCTAGACATTATGACACAATTAATTGCTAGGCTATTTCTTGACATGATCATGTAAGCAGTAGCAGATAAATCAGGATTTTAACAATATTTGATCGGCTCTGTTGCCTGTGGAACTCAGGGAACGACGACGACGTGCCAATTTCTGTTAACCCCTTTTTTCGTGACTCCACCTACCCTGCTGGTCGGGGGTGGGCGGGATCTCCCCGGGGTTTGGCAGCGTGCAGGTGACCAGCGTCTGGTCCCGGCCCGTCACCACGGCGCCTCGGACGAAGGAGCCGAAGTCACATTGGATGGAGTCGGACTGCCGCAGCCTGGGGAGGGTGGGGATGCTGATTTCCACCTGGAGGAGAAAGAGGGGCGGAGTTTAAAGGTACATTGTGTAGGAATTACTCCCATCTAGCAACTCAATTGTATTTTTCATGCTGCATTCACGTGAAATTGAACAAGATAAGTGATTTTCCTGAATAGATAACAGGAGAAGTTACACAATGTCCCTTTAAAGAAAAAACAGGAAGCAGAGAGATTGATTTCCGATAATAATGATAAATGAGAAAGCAGCAGCTGTCTGACAATACTCGTGGCGTATGTGTGTGTGTGTGTGTTAATGAGCAGCGTCGACTCATGTGTGTGCGTAAAAGTACGACCTTAATGAATCCTATGAATCATGCATCGTATGTGTGTGTGTGTGTGTGTGTGTGCGTGCGTGCAGTGATAATTACTATTCGACTGCGTGGTGCAAACATGAGCTCGTTAGTCCTCGCTGACCTCAACCGTTTTAATTTTACTGCTGAAGTTTTAATTTTTTAACTTCTTGATCCGGTGAAACTCTGAGACCCTGAATGAATTCACCCCAGACCTCCTCCTCCTCTTCCTCCTCCTCCTGGAGAATGTTTTAAAGCCAAAGTCCTACTGTCTTATCAGATTAAAATCACGAACTGCGATGCTGCAACAGAGGCCGAAGTCCCAAACTCCCTAATTAAGATGCAGCACATTCATCTACTACACGGACCCAAAAGAAATTCTGCCGTCTCTCTCTTTCCGCTGAGGTCAAAAACTTAAGCAGCCGTTTGTTCGAAAGGAACCTGAACTCACCAGGAACTTGGAGGATTTAGTGCTAATGAACGCTGAGGTGCAAAAATTTCTTAATTTGCAGATATGAATATCTGATTTGTGACTTTTAAGAGTTTTGCTACGTGAAGCACATTGTGAAACACGACGGGTTCAACAAGTCAGACTGGATCTGATCTGAGGTCAGCGACGAGCAGGACTCGTCTAATTAAATTATATTAAATTATCCAGTTTACGCAGTGGAGACTGTCTTCACAATGAAAACAAACTATGATTAACAGTATAAAGGTTCAGTAAATGTTTGTGTTAAAGCTCCTTCAAAATAAAGTTGTGTATTAAAGCTCCATACAGTATAAAGGTAGATGTTTGTGTTAAAGCTCCTTCAAAATAAAGGTAGATGTCTGTGTTAAAGCTCCTTCAAAATAAAGGTAGATGTTTGTGTTAAAGCTCCTTCTAGGTTCTATATTAATACTGTGAAAGTATCAAAGCCTCAGTCCACAGAGAAATGCACACAGTCTGTATTCAGAAACTGAGCCTTAAAACCAGCCGTCAGGACTTCCTGTCACTTTGTGATGTCACAACTAAAGCCCCACCCACCACCTCACCACAAACATCCATCCAATAACTTTGCATGATTTGGTTTCTCTTGGAGTGTTTTATTCTGAAATCTGCTCTATTTTTTATTGGATCACTTTAGAAAACAATCAGCCAATCAGAAGAGAGTCTCAGAGCCTCCTCCTCTCTTCTGATTGGCCGACACCGACCTGTTGTTACTCGAGCTCCAGAGAGAGGAGAAGGAAAAGGAAAACTATACTGAGATGTTGTTTTTTTACCTTCCTCCTTCTACTTTGCATCTTGTTTATCATAACTCTGCCCTGATTATTGTCATCACACACCGACGCTGTTGTTTTGCTGCCTCTTCCTCCTCCTCCTCCTCCTCCTCATCATCATCATCACGTCTGATGAGAACCGCGTTCACAAAATTCACCAACAACAATCATCAACATCACAATCTACAATCTACATACAGAACAAAAACCCATGTCCTCGCATCAACCTGAGCTGAAGCTCTCACTTTTCTTTCTCTTTCTTTTATTTTATTTTTATTATTCCGCTCAGACTTTGTACAGCAGAACGTCTTCATCAGCAGAAAAAAATTTCACGACAAACAACTCTTTTTTATTATTCTGCTGGTGAAAGAAAGGCACGATGGGAGGAAGGAAGGAAGGAGCAGTCGATGGTGTGGTGGGTGTTGAATGAATGAATGGACATGTTGAAGGACGACGGCGTCTTCATGGCAGCAAATCGATTTCTCATTAATTCATAAAGTTGATCCATCAGGTTCAAAGAGAGATGGAAAAAAAATAAAATAAATAAAAAAAGCACCACACTTTATACTTTTAAAGAGCCTCTCCATTTCTGCCTTTTTCTGAGTTTATTCTGATTCTTTGTGAAAGGAGGAGAAAACATTTTAAAAGAAAAAGAAAAACAGCAGGAACACGAACCCGTCTCATTTATTCTGTTCGGGGTCGTTAGGGTCCTGGTTCTGTTCAGGTTGTAAAGACGAGCTCATTAAAAATCCCTCGGAGGGTTTGTAGCTACACTAATAACAACAGCGCCTGTTTACACCTGGAAATTAAAGTGGGATCTCGAATCCAGACGATTAATCAGGACGAAGCAGGAGCAGGAATCGATCTGGAGGGAGTTCAGGTCCGTCGGTGAGGGAGTTATCTCATGTTGTTAACACAGCGACGACGATGATGATGATTTGTTTCGTTGGGTTTGTTTTTGTTCTGTACTTCTGAACTTACTTAATTTGACAGAACAAAGAAACTTGTTGCACAAAGTTTTTGGACATTTTTGAGGCATTAAAAAAAAAATCCAATTAACGAATTTAAGCCAAAAACAACAACAACAACACCACCTGTCATATCAGTCTTGAAGCGAGAACCAATGTTTTTACTCTCGCTTTTAACTGGATTTCACTTTTTTTTATGCTTTTAGGTTGTTTTAAAATGATTTGTTTATTTGTGTATTTATTTCTTTGACCATTCATACTCATTTTATGATGCTACATAAAGCTCTTTGGAGAGAAACTGTTTGTAAAAACAGGCTATACAAATAAACATACCTTGCTTTGCTATAGAAATAAAGTCTGACTGATTGATTGAGAAACGAAACATTACAAGTATTACTAAACTTTGTAACAATAGGATTGTTATAAGTAGCATTGTCCCAGGCAACATTCTAAATGGAACACTGCCGTTGCTTGGTAACAGTGTTAACTGCCAGCTGATGTGTGGTTACATTCTGAGTCTGTCAGTTATGTGGATCGCCGGTTGACAATAAACAAGCGAGTTGTGCTTTAACCGTTAGAGGCAACAGGACAGGATGAAGGATTTAAAAACGCTCTTGTTTTGAAAAAAAACGTGTGACGTGTTACCGTGTGTTAACTGGACACATATCACATTTTAACAGCAGGTGAAAAGATGCAGAGATCCAGTGTTCGGGCTCAGACCTCGGTCTGGTTTATATGAGGACGAACAAAATGAAATCAGGAAAGGAAAAAGAAAAGGAAGCTCAGTTTCTCGAATCCAGAAGTTGTGCGTTATAGAGTAAGAGAGAAACGTCTTTACTCCCTCCTTTCTCCCCCCTCGGCGTCTCGGGGCCCTGGAGGTTAAGAAGCTGCTGCAGCAGAGACACTCAGAGGAGGAGGAGGAGGATGAAGAGGACCCGACTGGTTTGAATTAAGCCGAGCTCAGCGAGAACCGATCTTTACCGCCCCCGGGGGACAGAAGAGGTTTTCAATTATCGTGGTTACCTGCTGGGTTTTCCTGCAGCTGAGGTTGGGGGGGTCGAAGGCCTGGATCTGGACACACTGCTGGTTGGGCGACCACAGCCAGGTGTTGTCCTCCCTCCACCGGCTGCACTCCTGCTTCCTGGTGCACCTGGGGATCAATCAATAGATAACTGATCAATAAAGTCAGATTCTGCTTTTAGACTTCAATGTTTTTACTGTTTGTTTGAAAAAAAAAACGTTCCTTTTTTTTTCATGGACACAAACTTTTAAGACGTCAGCCAAGTTTTTATACGTGTTGAAGCTTTTATAGGGCAATAATTTAATTTATGTCCTGGACCCTGACTGCAGGAATTATACAAGTTTTTATGTTTTTATTTATTTATATTAAAAAAAAAAAAAAAAATCTCCCCAGAAATCAAGGTCAGTGGTGTTATCATATATAAAAAGGTAATATTTTTTTTTACAAAAAGGAGTATTTATAAAAATAAAAATGTGAAAAAAAACCCTTTTCTTAACTTAAGGACTTTATTAATGTGAATAATTTATTTTATTAATCACAAATAAATTACTGAATTTGCCTGATAAAGGGTTAAAGACGCCTTGAAACGTCTCTCAGAGCACGATGCAGGACTTCGTCAATATCTCATGGAGTGAAATTTGAATTTTTTATTTTTAAAAAATACATAAATATATCATAAAATATATTTAAAGTGATAACATCTGTGACTGTTTACAATCTGGACCAGATCCAGAGGATTATCTTCCCAGCGTTTTTCCAGAGGACACGACTTTTCACTGGATGAACCAGTCGACCTCCTGAAAGAGTTTATTCAAAACACACATTTGTACGATCGACTCCTGTCTCATAACCGCCGTCAATAATATCTGATGCTGCCGCTCAGATAATGAGCTACAGAAGAAGAAGAAGAAGAAGAAGTAAAGGTCACTTCTATGAAGTTGGTTAACTACTGAGTCAATATGCAGCCAAAGTCGAGCCTGATGTGAATAATTTTTTAAGGATTATTATCTGAGATTAAGCGATTTACAGCGGTTTGCCCTTAGAGAAAAAACAGATATAATACATTTTTAAAGATCTGGCAACTTTTTATTGAATATATAGAAACATTAACCCGAAATAAAGTGTAAAAAAGAGGCGTTTTTGAACTCACCGTCCCTCCAGGACGCACCAGCCACAGTACGGGTCCTTCATGGAGACGCAGGAGTGACAGTCGGTCTTCAGGTGACACGCCTGGACCGGGACCTTGGTGATCTGCAAACACACACACACACACACACACACACGTAAAGGAAAGGCTTTTATTGTGAAGGAGCTCGGTTTGAAGAAGAAGTTCAGCTGTGTAAATAATTTCCCCGTCTCTCTGACAGGAAGAGGCCGGGGTAATAAATTTAAATCAGCAGATGGAACGGGGCTCGAGTATCGTCACTTGACTTGATTAAAGTGAATTGCCCTCTTGAAGTGCATTCTAATTAATTCATTTCTGAATCAATAACATCATTTTCGAGGCTCGGTGGCGGAGAGCGATGGCCGCCTGAAAGATGAAAGGACAAAAAGGGGAAAAGAGAGACGGATGAGGAGGAGAAACAAAGAGATGGAGGGAGGGAGGAGGAGGAGGAGGAGAGAGTGAATCAATGAGCGGCTCCTGTGTGTGGTAATGTAGACGGATGTGTCGTCGAGCCGATGAATAAATGATCAGATGAGACAGAACCAGTAAATTAAAACACTCATTAAATCCATGACCTGATGGATGGAGGGGGGAGGAAGAAGAAGAAAGTAGAAGTTTGAGTCCGTGTGACCTTCTTCACATGTTGGATGAAGAGAAATACATTTAATAATTTGAAGGAAAAAAAAAGAAGAAAAACAGGAGAACTGATCGATCAGTCGACGGTGACGGCGGCGGCGTGGCGTCGATGTCATCAGTCTGACCTTTTTCTCCGTGGTGATGTACAGGTGTCGGAGGCCGGAGTCGAACAGCAGGTTCTTGTTGACTTTGTCTCCCGTCACTTCGGCCGGCGCTCGACCGTAAACCTCAGGATGAGCCGACAGGTGAACCTTCAACACCTGGAGGAGAAACAGAAAGAAAACATCTGTATAAATCCATGAAAACACAAAGTTAACAAGGAAAATCTGAGTTTTGTCACCGTTTAACGGAAAATTATTTGGTTTTTAGTTAAAAGACAAAAGGTTTTCATTTCAGAATGTCATTTTCTACAATTTCTAGAAACTTTAAGAGACGTTTATTGAGTTTTATAAAGCCAATGAGTCTTCTTTATCTTAATTTAAGTAGAGTTCTGTTCATTATTTATATATATATAAATTGTATCGCCCTTATTTGTTGAATTCGGTATTTGCCAGAAGACATATTTATTCTCTTCTTTTAGGAGCTAATTATCCAAGAGTTGAGTTTATAATTAAACATCAAGTCTGAAGACAAATGAAGTCACGGAGTTTCATCTGACTTCATTTATACTTTTGCTACTAAAGTTTTATCTAAATTTTATATTCAGATATAAATCTCAAATCTCAAATATGCAACTCATGTGACAAAAACTTTTGAATTATCAAAGATTAGTGTTTTTCATAAATAAATTATTAATTTTTCAAAATCCTTTGTTTGTATTATTACTAAAACTTTTTTTTATTATTCTTATGGTTTTTATTTATATTTATATAATGTGCAAATCAACCAAACTGACAGGATCACATAATGTTACACATATCTTTATAAATCCAGTTATGTTTAGGATGAAGGGAACGGAAGGAAAACGGTAACAGTAACAGCGACATCGTTACCTCTCCGGTGGCGGTGCCCAGAAACGCCACAGCGTGCTGCATCTCCACGGCGACAGCCACCGCCGTCATGTGACCTTTCCGCACCAGCGAGGGCTCGGAGGTCAGGGCGAACTCGGCCTTGCTGGCCATCGGCGACGGCAGGAACTCCGCTCCACACTTGTATTTGGTGGCCATGTTGTTCTGACGGAAACAACAAACAATAACAATATGACATCATAGATAAAAATAAACTTTTTATTTTTTAGTTTCAGTTTCAGTTTCAGTTTCATCCTCTCACCTGGTTGTTGCTGCTGCACAGCTCCTCAGACTTGGAGGAGTACGGCGAGTAGACGGCGGGCTTCTCGTTAATGATGCCGTTGTTGCTGTAACAGGCTCCGATTATCTCCACCAGCCGCTGGTTGATGGAGCGCAGAGGGAACATGCCTGCAGGCGGGAGCAGAAACACACACTGTTCAACACACAGGAAACACCACGACAATCACGACAACGACATTATTATTTCTCCTGTTGGTCCGGTAAAAGAAAAATGTGCTCCACAATTACGCTGATTCATGGTGACCGCTGGAATTTAGCAATTTATTTGCATGAGAATGAATAATGTAAAATATAAATAAAGGGATTTAAAGATTGATGCATCCACCGGTTAAATTGACCCCAGAGCTGCATCGACTGCAGAAACACATGTTCATCCTGCAGCTCGCCGTCATTAACCCTTTAAATTAATCAATATGTTGATTGAGCATAAGACAAAACGACCATTAAAGCTTTCCAGCGTCTCAATGATGATGATGATGATGAAGATGGAATAAAGCTGAAAATCTTCACTGTAAATAAACAGGAACACAGACGTTTGAGGTGCTTTTAACCTGAAAAGTTATAAATAACCAATCAATCAATATAATCCTATGGAATAATTGGCTAATTCAAGACCGGTTGTGTTATATTGATATTTTTGTCACTTCCTGTTTCTGCAGCACAAACTCAACTAAAATCTGAGTTTTCATTTTGTGAATTTAACAGAAACGATCAATAAAATTGCCTCCGGTGCAACAAGTTATAGTCAAATTAGTTCTGCTGCTAAGAATCTGACGACCAATAAAAACCCACTAGATAAGATTTTTCTGACTTTCTGATCACTCTCCATATTGATCAAGAATAAATCCCGAAATGAATTTCCCCTTCAACTTTTATCAGCTGCTCTGAAGTTGAAGTAAAGACGTTCGGATTTCAGTTTTTCTGAGCTCGTTTCATCCGTATTTACTTTTTAGATCGTTAAAGATCAGGACACAGTTTCTGTCTGTTGATTAGGATCAATAGATACGATCAGTTTCATTAATTTAATGAACCTGGTGGAGCCGGAAAATAAACTTCAAAAAGTAAATATTCCTGAACTCTTCGTCGTTAGTGTGGACACCTACACATGGCCGAGGTGGACGGGTCCTCGTAGGAGGTGAAGGTGACGAACAGAACCTTGTCGGAGCCGGAGACCGGTCCGTACCGGCCTGATGATGTCATCGTCTGGGCCAGAGCTTCACCCGGGGCTGCGACGTAGGCCGCCTGCAGGAGGAGGAGGAGGAGGAGGAGGAGGAGGAGGAGGAAGAGGAAGGAAAAAGAGGAGGAGGAGGAGGACATAGAAGGGGGAGGGGGAGGGAAGAGGGGGAGGAGGAGGAGGAGGAGGAGGAGGAGGAGGAAGAGGAAGGAAAAAGAGGAGGAGGAGGAGAAAGAAGGGGAGGTGGAGGGAAGAGGGGGAGGAGGAGGAGGAAGAAGAGGTAGTAGGAAGAGGAGGGAGAAGATGATGAAGAGGAAGAGCAGGAGGAAGAGGAAGAGTTAGGAGGAAGAGGAGGAGCAGAAAGAGGAAGAGGGGAAAGAGGGGGAGGAGGGGGAGGAAGAAGGGGAGGGGGAGGGAAGAGGGGGAGGAGGAGGAGGAGGAGGAAGGAAAAAAAGGAGGAGGAGGAAGAGGAGGAGGAAGAAAAGGAGGAGGAAGAGGATGAAGAGAAGGAGGAGGAGGAAGAGGAGGAGGAAGAGGATGAAGACAAGGAGGAGGAGGAGGGGGAAAATAGGAGAATAGGAAGAGGAGGAGCAGGAAGGTGAGGGGGAGGAGGCGGAAGAGGAGGAAAAGGAAGAGGAAGAGGAGGAGGGAGAAGAACAGGAGGAGGAAGGGGAGGAAGAAGATGAGGAAAAGGAGGGTAAGGAAGTGAATGAGGAGGAACAGGAGGAGGAAGAAGAAGAGAACGAGGAGGAGGAGGAAGAGGTGGTAGGAAGAGGAGGAGAGGAAGAGGGGGAAGGAGGAAGAGGAGGGGGAGAGGAAGAATACAAAGAGGAAGAGGAGGAGGAAGAAGAGGAGGAGAAGGAACAGGCGGGGTAGGAAGAGGAGGAAGAGGAAGAGGAGGATGAGGAGGAAGAGTGACAGTGAACACCAGGTGCTAAATGTTCATCTATCTGTTACCACGGCGCCGTGAGAGCAGCGACCTCAGAAATTGAAGCTATTTCAAGTTCAAGACCGAGTTAAATCCAATTTATCTAAATTTCTCCGGGGTCAGAACGAAAACATTCAAACTCATTCAGACGGAAAAATCTCTAAATGTGTTTTTACGACTCCGTTTTAATAATAAAAAACGCCACCGTCGACGACCCGGAGGGATGGCGTCCGTCGTCACCTGAGCTTTGTTGTACTTGTTGTTGACGCTGCAGTTGAGCTGCAGCTCCGTGTACGAGTAGTAACCCTGGTCGTCCTCGCACATCCGCGAGATGAAGGTGAAGGTCTTGGTGTCCTGGGCCCCCAGCGACCGCGAGAACAGGAAGTAGACGAAGCCGCCGTCCTTGAAGGCGAAGCGGAAGTCGTGAAGGTAGCGCAGGAAGAAGGGGTTGGCCTGGACCGCCGAGGCCTCGATGATGCTGTCGAACACCACCCAGTCGTTGTAGTCCTCCAGGATGCGGGTGGAGATCAGCTTGGTGCTGTCATGGCTGCCGTAGCCTTTACCCACCTGACGGAAGGAAAGAATTCATCATTTATAATAAAAGTATGGAGTTCATAAAGGGATAGTTCAACATTTTTAACCAATGCAGTAGGTTCGTTACCTTTAATTGTCGGTGCAAGCTATTTTTAGAACGGCGGAGCAGAGCCGTGAGCTGCTCAGAGCTACGCTACGGAGGCTCATGGGATTTCTTAGTTTCCCCTCATCAAACTCATCAAATACACAATCCAACAACTCCACAACGCTCTGGTGGACAAGTTGTGACCTGCACATTCACCACGCTATGAGATAATAACACAACGTTACCACACAGAGTTGTTTTAGAGGGAAATACAGAGACTGTTGATGAAAAACTGTCCCTGAAGGCAACGTGCATCAGCAGTTTTGCATGATTTTCCCTCTAAAACAACTCTGTGTGGTAACGTTGTGTTATTATCTCATAGCGTGGTGAATGTGCAGGTCACAACTTGTCCATCAGAGCGTTTTGGAGTTGTTGGATTGTGTATTTGATGAGTTTGATGAGGGAAACCAAGAAATCCCATGAGCCTCCGTAGCGTAGCTCTGAGCAGCTCACGGCTCTGCTCCGCCGTTCTAAAAATAGCTTGCACCGACAATTAAAGGTAACAAACCTACTGCAAAGACTACAGTATAGGGATTATGGCAATGGGCCAATTTGCGCTGGACAAAAGGTCAAGGGTCAAATTACAGGGTGATAACATCAACATCTGCACCAGGTGTTACAATGGAATCAATCCACCTGCACATAACTTATTGTAAATGGCTTGAAAAACTATAAATGATGTTATATAATGTTCATATTGAATATTAGGAAGGGGTTATATTCAAAACTAAAGTCAAATATTCACTTATAATAGAATATGAACCACCTGGATTTCTAAAAACTTAAAAAATTAAGTCTTGTGCAGATTTAAAAAGGGAAAATATTAAGATGCAATGAACATCAAACTGAGAATGAAATGAGAATAAAATATGTATAATGACGCTCCACAGTCATGTTCCTGTCTGGTTCCTGCGGTGCTGAAGCTGCGGGTGCTCACACATCAGGAAACATCTGTATCAAAAGCTTTTAGACTAGTTTAGAGGAACATCTTGTAATTCTCCGACACTCTGATGTAAAAGGCTCGTTGTCGTCTCCCACGCGGCCGCCAATTTAATTTCTACCGTTCTTGACAAATTGGTCTTTTATTGTGTTTGTTCACACAGTTTTCACAGACGGAGGTGATTCATTCATATTCATCTGATTTACCGCAGGAAACAACATCAAGCCTCTGTGCATGTGTGTGTGCGTGCGTGTGTGTTTCCTACGGTGGCTGACGAGGTCAAACATGCAGCAACAACCAAAGACTGCAAATAAAGGAACAATGCAAAACGAAAAACACATGCAAAAAGAGGAGGAAGAAGAACAAGGCGCGTTTGTTGCAGCCCTTGTCGGCCACCGTAGTGTTTTTTCCTCCTCACCACGAACACGGTGAAGTTGTCTTTATCCTTGGTGGAGTATGACATCACTCCCACCACGGACACGCCCTCCTCGGCGCTCGCCACGTACGACTTCTCGCCCTTGCTGTCGCTGAAGTAGAGGAGCTCCTCCACGTTGCTGAGGTTCCTGAGGGAGCAGATCCCCCGGAAGACGCTGCCGCACACCACCAGCACGTCTCTGCTCTCGTGCACCAGCAGCAGCTTGTTGTGGTTGTCCATGTCCGTCGCCTCCTCGCACGTGTCCGTCACCGGCGGCGTGCACTGCTTGTTGTCCCGCTTGGGCCCCGTCTCCGTGCGCGACTCCACCCTCAGCTCGGGGTCCAGCTGGTAGAGCGCGTTGACGGCGCCCACGTACAGCCGGCCCGTGCGCGGGTTCACCACCACGTTGTTGATCAGCGTCTCCGATGGGAACTCCTTGTTGTGGCCGTGGGAGGGGCCGAGGTAAATGGTTGCCAGGGCGACCAGGGTAAACTGCCACGCCCACCACCGCTCCATCATGTCTGGAAAAGAAATAACAAGAAAGATTTTTTTTTAAAGGTATTCAGAAAAGAGTTAGCAGCATCCTGTGGAAGGAGGCGCGACAAACAGCCATTAAGTCTTTTTAAAGGAATAGTTCACCAAAAAAATGAAATCCAAGTGTCCTGAATGTCCAGAGTTAACTGGAAACGACATCATTTAGGTCAGGACACTTGTACAACCTAAAGAGCCCTGGATTTAATTTGTATCTCCCTTCAGGACACTTGGATTGCAGTGGACGAGCAGTGTGGAGGAATATTAAATGGTTGTTGTGTAGTTTTATGGGCGTTTTTTGTGTCGGGCGCTATTGACTCTCATATAAAGTTTTGGTTGGACTAGGAACCGGCCTCCCGGGTCTCCAGATGCACTTTGAGGAATAAAAAACTACTCCAGAGTATTCATCATCATGAGGATTGGACTGGATTTCGTTCTTTGGTGAACTATTCCTTTAACTCAGTGGAGCTTTTATTTCTTATCAGTAATTAATCTCAATTATTTTTCTCTATTGATGAAAATTGTAAAAAACGCCTTGAACAACTTCAAAAGATTTTTGTTGTTGTTGTTGTTTGTTTGTTTTGTTTTTTTGGTTTCAGTCCAGTCAACCAGAAGTTATCTAGTCTCCAGCAGAGTCGGCCCCCGGCGGCCCCCCCTCATCATGTGTTTGGGCCCCGAGATGCAGAAGCAACAGAGCCAGAAATTCCTCCATCCCACCGGCCATGACACCCGATAACACACACACACACACACGCACACACACACATTTGTTGACATTCATTCCTTTTGCACTGCAGCTCAGGACTTTTATTCTGAAACTTGTTTCCTGCCTCTGTGCCCCGTCTCTGACCTCCGGACCACAGGAGCCGATGTGAACCCGAGAACATCCTCCGAGGTCACGACCCCGAGACCGAGCCGAGCCGTAAACAGCCTCGGGTAGTTTCACAGTTTCCAGCCGCAAAATTAAAAAAAACAACATGTTTTTCATGTTTAATGACTCAGTCGATGTTAAACATCTTTATTTTAAACAGTTTAACTCTCAGGCGGCCAAATTAAGATTCTTTGGTTCAACAGGAATCTGACTCAAACCAAAACAGGAACTGAAGACGACGTGATGTTTAATCAAAGACGACATGTTATCAATAAGAAATAATCAGGTTTCTAAGAGCAGAGTCTAGATGTTGCTTAATTATTATTATAGAAAAAACACAATAAACAAGAAAATTGTGTGATTATAATAATAATAATTAATAATTGCATTAATAATAATAAGTTTATTTTCTGAAACTCATTCATAGAAGGAAGGAAGAAGGGAAAGAAAGAAGGAAGGGAGGGAAAAAGGGTTGTGGAAAGAAGGAAAGAAAGATGGAGGGAGGGAACAGACCAGGTCAATTGGACCAAAAGGGGAAGGAAGACGTAAGGACAAAAGGAAGGAAGGAAGGAAGGAAGGAAGGAAGGAAGGAAGGAAGGAAGGAAGGAAGGAAGGAAGGAAGGAAGGAAGGAAGGAAGGAAGGAAGGAAGGGAAAAATGATTGTGGAAAGAAGGAAGGAAAGAGGAAGGATGGAGGAAGGGAACAGATTGGGTCAAGTTGACCCAGAAGGACAACAGGAGGGTTAAAATTGTGTTTGTCGTCATTTAATCAACTATAATGTTTTAAATTTCTTCTTAACCAATTAAATAAGAATCAGACTGATTGATTTGTCCGACGGCTCTTTTGACAAATCGATCAATTGTTAAAGTCGATGAACCGAGTTCCTCAACATTTATTCTAGTTTGTGTCGCCGTCTGGATTTTGTGACAGTATCTATACCGATTAATGTTTCAAAGTCACATGACACTGAATGGACCAATCACAGGCGAGAAGCATTTACACCGAGGTAAATAAGAGCAGAACCAAATAAACTCAATCAGGAGGTGACTGTATTAATATTTAAACTTGTAAATATATAAATAATTCATGTAAAAAACCCCCAAAAACAGATGTTCAGACATGAATCAGCGTTCAAACCTTCCAGACATGTGAATGTGTCACTATATCTACAGCCCTCGACTGATTTGCGTTGTTTGTTTCTCTTATTAACAATAAACCCAGTGAACTTGAATGCGACACGGAGACAGAGGCGGCTCGGCTGATGTCGCGTTTGTCCTCTGAACAAAGCCGAGTTTGAAACGGCTTCTCTGACTCCGACAGACAGACACGGCACCGTGGGGCCTCGGCGGCAGCAGCAGCAGCAGCAGCAGCAGCAGAAAGTCGAGAAGAAAAGAACCGACGCTGAGAGCAAAAAGACAAACGAGGAGCAATAATGAGCAGCTTCTCATTAAAACCCCCTCCCGAACATCCTTTACTGGAGGAGAACCAGAGAGGAGGAGGAGGAGGTGGAGGTAACTGCCTCAAAGTGAGAGTTGCTGAGCCAGATTAGATTAGCGAAGACAAAAGAAGAAAGTGTGTGTGTCTGTGTGTGTGTGTGCATGTGTGACTGAGTGCAGCAATTAGTCGTCCGACACAGTGACTCTCTCCCTGCATTAGTCTGGATGGCTGCGTTTGATTTTCGCCGTCGCCTGTGGCCAATCGACGACGTCTCTCTGCACAAACGTTCACACCAACCTGACGTGAGCTTTTACGTCATGAACGTCAAAATCGCTGCCTTTTTATTTATTTTTTTTATTTTTTGCAGACGTTATCAGATTGCTTTCTGATTGGTGGTCAATTAACCCGGCTCTTCCCTCTGTGCATTTTTTTTCTCCCTTTAAACTCGCCTCCCAAATTGAATCCACTTCACTTTGCTTCATTGCAAAGGGATTTATTAGTGTGAGAAGACTTATCTCTCCACCCACCTGCTCTGCTAAATTACCTACTATCCACAGATATCAACAGTCAGGTGGTCCTAATGGCTGCAATGCAGAGCTTCAGAGAGGGACAGAGTCGGTGCGAGTTCGAACAGCGAAAGAGAAATACTGAGCAACACATGTACAGTTTTTTTTTAAACCAGGAAACTAGAGCCTGAGACGACACATCACATCTGTCTGTGAATCACATCTGTTCATGAGTTTCTTTTCATTGAGCTACTTGGTGAATTGCAGCAACAAAACGTTTTGTTCATTTCCTTCATAGTTAGGAACAATTTGCAAAAAGCTTCTCTTGTGAGTCACAGCTGAATACAGGATATTTTCTTTTTTTTGTAAGGAAAGTTGCCAGGGAGACGCTAAAAAAAAAAAAAAAAGGCTACAGAACCTCTAAAATAAAGTGGCACCAAAGGCAAAATCAAGAAAACCTTGACTTTAAAGGTCCCATATTGTATACAATGATATTCATCCATGTTGTAGTGTGATAATAAAGCAGCAGGTTCCATATTAATAGCGTTAAAGTATCAAAGACTCAGTAATGCACACAGCCTGTATTCAGAAACTGAGCCTTATAAACCAGCCGTCAGGACTTCCTGTCACTTTGTGATGTCACAACAAAGCCCCGCCCCCTCACCACCTGGACCCAAACATCCAACCGAAACATGCAGGATTTGGTTTCTCTGAGGTGTTTTATTCTGAAATCTGCTCTTTTTTTTATTGGATCAACTCAGAAAACAATCAGCCAATCAGAAGAAGGGAGGCTGAGGCATCAACATGAGCTATTGCGTTCAAAGTAACTCGAAAGTCGGAAAAATACGAGCTCTGATTTGTCAAAAATGAATTGAACAGCGTCAAACTCAGAAATTACAAGTTGTAAACACAGAAATTTTCAGACTTGACATCACGGCAACATCAAAACATGGCGGCCTTCGTCTTAAACGGTTAGAATTTTATTGTTGAGGTTTTAATGCATAGTTTTTGTGTATTATTGCAGTGTATGAAATATGTTTTAAACGGTTAGAATTAAGTTTGTTCCTGTCATACTCACTATGGCCACTAGGTGTCACCTGGAAACAGAACGTCACTATTTACATCGGCTGCGCTCTCCCTCTGTCTTTCTTTTTTTTTTTCCCCTCCAGCCCTGGCGTCTGACGTCTGTCCAGAGGATTTTAATCTAACGAACCAGTTTCCCCCCCCTCGTTATCGAACGCGGCCACATCGTTTGACAGCGAGGCTTTCGGAGAGTCAAAGTCGACGGACACCTCGGCTCTTAACGTGGCTTCATGTTGAGCCGCTCTCTGTCAAGGTGGCGTCCGCTCTCTCATTAAACCTCATCTCTCTCTCTCTCTCTCTCATTGTCCTGCAACGGTGTGAAAGGATGGCAGGTATATTCTCCCTCTCTGTCTGCAGCTCTGTCTCCCTCTCTCTGTCTCTGGGTCTGTTATGGACATGTGCATCTGCCACATCAAAGGAGAAACCAAAAAAAAAAGCAAAAGGATCCATCTCTCTGCTGTGCCAGCCATCTCCCTCCTCTTTTATTTTCTGCCTTATTTTCTCCTGCTTTGTTTTTTTTTCTCTCCTCAGCCTGACTGGTGTCAACCCTTAGAATAAACCAGGTGTCAGAGGTGTGTGTGTGTCACTATAAGAGCAACAGTTTGACTTTTAAATCCTTAATTTTCATGCACAGGTAAATGATAGGAGGGGAGAATAAATGGCTGTCTGAGGAGGATTAATCTAAACATCTCATCATTTAAGCCTGCCGACTCTGTGACTGGCACCGGCTGTAATAAGAAATGTCAACAGCTCCGTCGTCGTCGCTGCACTTAAACCGGCATTAACAGGTTTTTTTTAAAGGTGGCGGACGTGTTTAACCGCTGCCCATTGAGGCTGCGTTCAATGGCATTCAGAAACCACCGTGCTATAATCATTCACAAACAGTGTGAACAGGAAGTAGATCATCAACTCTGCACTCTTGTGCTTCGTTGTCCATGTTGTTTTCCATGATACGAGCCAATCAGGTGCACAAAAACTTTAGCTTAAAACTCCTGCAGCCATGTTCGTGTCCATCTGACAAATTAAACTCCACTTTTTCCCTCTCTTTTTGCTCCATTTTTGGGCTCCACCGCCTCCTGAGGAAAACATCAATGTGCAACTTCTTCTTCTTCTTGTGCAAACAGCCCAAAAAGAACAGTATTACTCGAACCAAAAACCAAAACAAAGACACTGAAACTGTGTTTTTGTAATACTTGTAGACCTTCGAACAACTTGTTTATCGATTAGCTATTGGTTTAAAGTCAAAACATTGAAACATTTCTCTGATTTTATCTTCTCAGTGTGAGAATTTGCTGCGTTTCCTCCTCTTACATCAGCGTAAAAGTTGATATTTCGGAGTTTTAGATCATCGATCTCCAAAAAAAATACAACATGAAGACATCACCTCTGTCTGTGGGAGACCGAGAGAAGCTTTTATCATTAATTATTAATAACTTTCTGTTATTTTATTGACCAAGCAATTCATTATTAATTGCTAAACAGCCTTGTGCACCTGCAGCTGTTGGGTTTCTCCACTTGTATACTGTATCGGTCGGGGGTGGGAGGAGGGTTTGGGGGCAGATTTAAGGTCTGCCATGTTGCTTCCAGTTAACGCTGACACAATGTGTTGAGGAGGAAAAGTCTCTCCTTAAATATAGAGTTACAACTGTCTCTGTGTCTGTGTGAGTGAGATTACAGAAACACTGGCACCGACCCCGCGAGACATAATTTGGGTAGAAAAGGAAGAAGAAGAAACTGCAGTTACACCAACAATGGGGATGAAATGCAAAATGTTGTAATGGAAAAGGGAGACCAGCCTAAACACACACAGACACACACACAATCAGGAGAGAGAACAGCAATCTGTGACTCATTAAAACCCTGAGTGCGTACTTTGTAAAGCGTCTTGAGCTCTGACCCTTCTGCTAAAAAGTTTTGAGTGAAACTAAATCCAGGAATGTCTGCAGAAGCTCCAGCCAGGGGAATAAAGCCCGACTGATTCTCTCCGTCTAACCTCTCTAGGCTTTTTTTTTTCTCTTTCTAACTTCTCTTTGTAATTCACATTGTTTCTCCCTCTCTCTGCCTATATGTCTCCCCCCACCACCACCTCCCCCTTTTCTCTCTCTCCCTCTCTCTCTCTCTCTCCCCCGTCTCTCTTTATACCCTCGCCCGCTGGAACGAGTTCAAACAAAAACTGCTTTTCTGACACATGAAATCTCCCCCGGCACAAAAAACCAGATCAGAAAACTCCCATCATCATCCATGGCTCTGTCTCTCCGTCTGTCTCTCTGTACGTTAACCTGTCTGCACCACGGATCTTTGAACGCTTAAGTTTCCATTACAGCTCATATTTGATGCAAAAATCCACTAAAATTTCAATTAATTCTCCTTTTCTACCTGGAACAAATGATGCTGTTGCACCATCTCCATGTTCCATCCGATCCAAACTGTTGCGCTTCCCTACACCAGGTCATGTGACTTATAATAAAGCTCAGGAAAAACGCTTCAGGAAACAGAAAGTGAAGATAAAAACAAGTGGAAAATGAAAATGAGATGCTGAGTCTGCACCTGAAAAACCCCTGAACAAAGTGGGAGGTAAAATATTTAAATACACATAATTAACATGCGAACACTTCCAGGATTTTAATGCTCTTCCTCTTTTTGTGAACTTTGTGGGAGCTCATGAATAAGTAATTAAAAGTGAGTTTCCCATAATGCACCAGGAGACTCTCTTTTATGGAAACTAAACATGGTCAAAGTGTCAAAGCAAAGAATTACATTTTAAGACTCATAAAACTATAGACTCAAACAATCATAAGGACTTCCTGTAACTTTGTGATGTCACAACAGGTCAAATACTATAAAAAGGTTGTTTTTTTTATTATACACTATAAATTAGAGAATCAAAGAGTCAATATTTTACATTTCATTTCGCTACTTTTTACTTTTATTAGCAGCTATTTTCCAGTGCACACGGCCTGTATTCAGAAACTGAGCCTTAAAACCAGCCGCCAGCACTTCCTGTGACTTTGTGATGTCACAACAAAGCCCCGCCTCCCTTCCTGGACCCCACCATCCAACCAAAACATGTAGGATTTAGTTTCTTTTAGTGTCTTATTCTGAAATCTGCTCTATTTTATAATGGATCAACTCAGAAAACAATCATCCAATCAGAAGAGAGACTCAGAGCCTCCTCTTTTCTGATTGGCTGACACTGACCAGTTGTTACTTGAGCGCCAGAGAGAAATACCTACCTTCTTTTAAATTATTAATTCGATATAAAATGATTTATTTCACCTCTTGGTGTCACAGTGTCTTTATAAAAACATGTTGATGCTGATAAACGACTTGGAAAAACTGTCGATGTTTTGATGTCTGCAGCTTCTCTGTGACTGATTCAGGTCAAACATCAGCGCCGGCGTCCAGTGTAATTTCCAGGAGCTAAATTTAACCTCAGCTTTTAGCACGGGCTGTGAATTGATCTGCATCATTAGAGTTCCTGTGAATCACTCATGTACAGGTGATAATGTGAACTTAATGGCTGTTTGAAGGGTGATGAAAAGGCGATGCGTCCCGACAGCACTGAATGCATCACGACCCTCCCTCCCTCCCTTTCTGTCTGTCTGTCTGTCTGTCTCTGTGGTGCGTTCAGGCTCCTGCACCTTCATCATGTCTCTCTAAACCTCCGAATCAGGGGTGAACCTCACGTCCACACGCTGCAGACGCCACCGACTGAATGTCAAACGACACCTTGTCTTTCCTCTGCAGGGCCCGTCTCCATTTCCTCGCTCCCAAAACAAACCGGCAGAGACGAGCTCGGTTTGCTTTTCTTTCTTTCTTTTTTTTATGGATGAATTTTTTTTCTCTCAGTTACACCAAAAAAAAAAAAAAAGCTGCGACGTGGTCTCATCTGCATTCATGCCCACCACCAGGAGTCATTAGCCATTCATGACATCGGGCTGGAGGAACATTGGAGCTGATTGGCCAAGCCTGGAGGGGATATGAGAGCTATGATTGGTGGAGCCCGGGGGGAAATTGAGTTCTTATTGGTGGTAATGAAGAGGCCTGGAGGAGAGCACGGCTTAGACAAAGTAAGCATAAAACTAAAACACCGAGGAGAACAGAGCACACACAGTCGCTATAACTCATCTATCAGCAGCGCAGCCTCACACACGCACACACACACACACACACACACACACATTCTGCTGCACAAACCTCACCAGACACGAGACAAAAGAATTAAACCGATCAGTTCTCAATTATTCACATATCAAAAAATGTCATGTTGAATAAGCTGAAATGTTAAAGCTTTAAAATCCAACAGGTCACGCAGTGCATAACCCATGAAAAACATCAAATCAACACATTTTGCATTTTATTTTTGCTGGAAAAGTGTTTGTGATGTCATAACAAAGCAGTATCCCTAAGCCCCGCCCCCTTCCTGGACCCCACCATCCAACCAAAACTTGTAGGATTTAGTTTCTTATAAAATAGAGCAGATTTCAGAATAAGCCTCTAAAAGAAAGTAAATCCTACAAGTTCTGGTTGGATGGTGGGTCCAGGAAGGGGGCGGGGCTTAGGGTGACTGCTTTGTTATGACATCACAAACACTTTTCGAGCCAAAATAAAATGTAAAATGTGACAATTTGAAGCTTTAATTTATCACCGATAATAAAAAATACAACTTTTTTCACGGGTTAAGTACTGTGTGTGACCTATTAATATTTCAGCTGTCAATATTAACTGCAAAAGAAAATCCAACACAACATAACATGACATTTAGGTGATAAATTAAAACAACAAATCGGCACATTTTACATTTTTATTTTTGCTCTTAAAGTGTTCAGTATTGATTGAATTCAAAACAGAGCTGCAAAGATAAGCTGATTCATTGATTAGCAACTGTTGTTTATGAGCAATTAATCCGTTAAAGTGCACACAGACTGAGCTTTAAAACCAGCCGCCAGGACTTCCTGTCACTTTGTGATGTCACAACAAAGCCCCGCCCTCCTCCTCACCACCTGGACTCAAACATCCATCCAACCAAAAGTTGCAGGATTTGGTTTCTCTGAGTGTTTTATTCTGAAATCTGCTCAGTTTTTTTTTATTGGATCAACTCAGAGCAGTCAGCCAATCAGAGGAGAGGCTCAAAGCCGACCTGTTGTTACTGGAGCTCCTGGGAGAAGCCAAGAGAGGAGATGGAAAACTACTCTGAGATGGTTTCTGGTTCTTCTCATGCTCCATTCAACCAAAACTTGCAGCATTTTGATTATTTCTGAGTGTTTTATTCTTTTATTCTCTTTTAAAAAGTCAGCCAATCAGAGGAGAGAGGCTCAGCGGAGTCACATTACACTGCTCCGCTGTGTTTTAATCTGAAAGTTCACATTATTACACGATGACAAAATATAAAAGCCTCTAATAACTTGACCTTTGAGAGGAGGATTAGTCTTGTGACAGAGAGTTGAAGAGGTCAGCAGTTATTAAGCACACACACTGACACACACACACCTCTGTATACTGTAGTACCACTTGGTAACGTCTCAGCAGAGCAAGAGACAAACAGTGTCAGGGCAGAGTGAGGACAAAGACGGACTGTCAGAGACACAGAGGACGACTGTGAGGAGACGCCGAACATCGACACGACAACAAGTAAACACGGGAGACAAGACGGAGAAAATCTCATTAACCACTCGACTGGAAATGAACTGGACTCACAGCACAAACGTTGAAAAACTACTACTACTACTAATCTAGACTAGACTAGACTAGACTAGAAATAAGACATATTCTTGGTAAGATTTTGAGTTTTTGCAGTATTTATGGTCGATTTGTAGCGGAAAAACTAAATAATGAAGTGAAACAGAAACAGTTTTTCCAACTCCTCTCACAGTTTAAATCAAGTCTTTGGAAAAAATATGAGGAAAGTTTCAAGGAAAACATCTGGAAAATCAAAGAACAGACAAATATTTCTCCTACAGTAGCCCAGAGAGGACAAAACACACTGCAACTATTTACAACAAATACACACAGCACACAACCAAATACACAATAATACTAAAAATGGAACAAAATACACACACAGAAAACAAAAAAAAAGATGAACTTGTTGCTTTTGCACATGCACAACAAGCGTTTGTGTGCAGTATTTGCAGATTGTGTGTGTTTTGAGCTCTCTGGGCCACCGTACGTTTGCCTATAAATGTGCGTTTCTGTCTCTGTTGTGTGCTTGTGTTTCTCTTTCTCTCTCTGTCTCTTTTTCCGGCTTATTAACCCCCGACAGAAACACATCGTTGCACCTGAACGCACCACGGTTGGTCGGTCCAACGGTCGGGCGCCTGCAGCTGTGACTCGCCACAGAAAAAAACAACAAAAAAAAACACATAAAGTTTGACAAACCCGTCGAGCTACAGCAACTTCTCTACACAGAAAAGTAAATTTATCTTTCACAGCTCGACGAAATGAAGAGAAAATCCTCCGACAGGCGGGACGGGACGGGAGACGGCTGGAAATCAATCTCCTAAGATAAATATGATTTCACGTCGTTGCGTCGGAAGTCGTCCGCGAAAGGTAAAGAAGACGGAGGTAAAGAGACGAGAGGATGGAGACAAAGAGAGGAGGAGAAGAAGAAAAAAACATGATCCCATTTCAAGGCGGTAAACTCACGCACAGATTAATTTTGTCTTATGCAAATGTAATTTAGTGTCTGTGTCCTCGGCGTTGGAGAGAGCGATTAACGAGCGCTTTCTTTCCCCGCTACACCTCCTATTAACCTGACAATGATACACACTGATGAGCCCGAGTGTGTGTGTGTGTGTGTTTCCCTGCATTACAAAAAAAAGCACACACATACACACATCAGCTGCTTTAATTATCTTTCACACTGAAGCAGAAACAAAATCAACGCAATTAAAGCGAGTTTGTGTCATAGGCCTATAGAAGACGATGACGGACGATGCTGCGTTCAAGGTCCTGACAGCTCGCGGGAAACTTCATTTTCAAGTCTTTAAGATGTTGTGACTGAAGTTCTTCTCACTTCTCTCTAAACTTCAGATTTATTTTTTTGATGATGTTGTTTTTGAACAAGGCAAAAAAGAAGAAGAAGAAAGAAAGTGAAGGTGTTTCTGTCAAGAGCTGCTGCTATGTTGGTTTCAGGTGAAATTAAACAGCTCGTCAGCGATGAGACGTTCGAGGGTCTGTGATGTAAACTTGGTGTTTCCCTCCGTCAACAAATCTCACACAGATCAAAACCACATGCAGCTTCAAAGCTTTCAGAAATCCTGACGAGTATATTTTCACTTTTACAGCGACTCCAATAGAGGAACAGTGCATTTCAATAGGGGACTATTTTCTGTGGCGGATTAATCCACATTTTCATCATTTTTATGCTTTTATTTTGATAAATAACTGGATATAAACAGGAAATGAGGAGGATACACTTCCACCCAGTTGGGAATTGAACCTGGAAGCTCCTCCTCAGGCCTCATTACACCACACATGTTCCTGCCGACAGTAAGACAAATGGAGAACATCGTTTCCTGTCGTTACGCTGTCGGACGACAACGTACTGACGGTTCGCTCGCTGCAGCCCTGCGGCGGAGAAACATTAAAGACGATTAAAACCAATACGAGACTAATCAGAGGGATCAATAAGTTCAATTCCAAGTCCATGTGCACCACCATCATCATCATCATCATCACATCCTTCTTAGTGTCGTCATGTTTTGTTTTTTTTTCTTCAAAACTTCCCCTCGGCCTCACTCTGACCCACCGCCATTGCCGCAGCCGTCGCCGCCGCCGGCCTCGCTGCAGACAGGAGCTGCTAATAGCAAATCTAGAGACTTTTAATGGCACCAATTTACCAAAACACCGACATCAAAGAGAGAAAGAGAGGGAGCTGCCTAATGACACCCAATCTGTGTACAAGAGAGAGACAGCACTTCATCAGCACAGACACACATAGGGTAGGCTATACATTATAACTGTATTTTTTATTATTATTTTGTATATATTTGATTCTGTGAGTTGTATTCGTTTTGTTTCATTGATTTTTCATGCTTTGGCAACATAGTTCTCGTAACATTCATGTCAATAAAGCAAATTTGAATTGAATTTGAATGTGAATTTCAGGTTGTTGGGACTCGAACCTGAGAATTTACCCACAATGCCTCATGATAACGTAAAATGTAAATCAATTAAAGCCATTGACCGGTGAGCAGAGGTGGAGACGTTGATCATTTCTTTGTTTTTCTCCACATAACAGGTTGTTGATCACGTGATATTTGTTTTTTTGTGTTTGTTTTGTCTCTGTTTATGAACTCCTTCACTTCTCCACAGAACAAGAGTAAAAAGTCAAATCAACTGCAGAGTTAAAAGACGAGCTGGAAGGTGAATTATGTTCCCGGACGTTAGAACAAACATGAAAACATGTTTGTTTGTTCCTATAGTCACGATGATTATGATGCACGTCATGTTTTGTTTATTCTTCCACTTCCTCCATTTTCACACAACTGTCAGATTTTTTAATACGGAGCCGATAATAAAATAAGTGGCACGACTGAATCTGCTGCTGCTGATTTAAATTACAGGAGGAGCAGCCGGTTGATTGTTACAAAACATTATCACTGAGCTGATAAAACATCTTATAAAAACACAAACAGGTTTAAAATCCATGACCCCGAGGTCCCCTGTGTGTTTCCTGTCAACAACCTACAAAATAAAAGCCTTAGAATATAAGTTATAGACAAAACTGACCAAATCTTAAATAGTATAATGACTTTATGAATTACTTTTTCACTTTATTTGGGGCTTTTATGATCAATAGAGCTCATTAACATAAAAACATGACTGAACTTGGGGAAAATAACAACATTTTTAATAATTTCCACTCCACAACTTTCCAGTTATGATGAAAAGAACGTGTCAGAAGTTCAGTCAGGATACTGTTGTTAACCTTTAGTAGCGAAAACCCCAGCAGGTGGTATGAATTTGAATAAAACTCACAAATTTCAATGAAAATACAGATAATTAGTTACATTTTCATAAAATGAAAGAAAAAGTATGAAATCAAAATCAGATTTCTGATGTAAAAACATTCAAAACAGGTCGTATTTGCCTCGAAGTGGCCGACCTCATGTTGAGACTTCTGAATGGACCTTTAATTATAGTTATAGTGTAAATCTACGGTGGCCTGCAGGGGGAATCATTCACTCACACACAAACACACACACACACACACACACCTGCTCTCACTGCAAAAACTCTAAATCTAAAAAGAATATTTGTCTTATTTCTTATCAAAATGTCTCATTTCTAGTCAAAACTAATCTCTTTCCACTTAAAATAAGACTCATCACCTAAAAACTAACTTGTTTTCAGATCATTTTCACTTGTTTCAAACTAATTTTCAATTGAAATAAGTAGAAAAATCTTATTTTGAGTAGAATTACATTTGTTTTAACTAGAAATTACATTTTGACTAGAAATAAGATTCAGGTCGCTTCAGTAATCGAGACGCCACCGGCTGAAAAAAAAAGAAAAAAGTAGCTGAGATATCATCTAAAAACCAGGAGGAGTTTGGAGAATAGGATTAGAAATAAATAACCCTGTAATCAGACTAATTAGGTATGGGGGGTGGGAGGAGGGGGGGCGGGGAGGTGGGGGGGGCAGCTCCTCTATGAAGGTGAGAGATAAACAAGTTTGTCTTTGTGGTGTCTGTGTGTGTGTGTGACTGCAGATCCTGCTGTCGAGTCATTATGTCTGGACCGGATCCAACATTTACCCCCCCACCCCTCCTCCTCCTCCCTCCCCCTCATCGATAACCCCCCCCCACCACCACCACACACACTCATCACACACTGGAAATTAAAGCAGTCGTTGGTCTCTAGGCAGCGAGAGGAGAAGAAGAAACGGAGCGAGAACTGGATGTAAAAGCACTTTATTAAAAAACTGCTTGTCTCTCTAAAGTCGTATCAAAAAATAATTAGCACTGACTGCGCACATGGAGCGCCGCCAAACCCTCACACTGCATTCAAGTGTGTGTGTATGACTGTGTGTGTATAAGTGTGTGTGTGTGTGTTTCTGCTCGTGTCCAAATGTTTGAATCCATTATTGTGTAAAAGTTTTTTCCCAAAACTTTCCCCCCAAAAAAGCTTTGAACTTCTGCTGCACAGCTGCTAACAACATGAGCTAAATGCTAACAGCTCATTTGGCTAACCTCTGTGGTTTTGTTGGTGTGTGTCTGTGTGTGTGTGTGTGTGTGTGTGTGTGTGTGTGTGTGTGTGTGTGTGTGTGAGAAAGATAGAAAAATAGAAAAAAAGGAGAGAAAGAGCGATAAAAGTTTATCCCGAAACTTTTCCTTAAAAGCTTTTAACTTCTACAACAACATGAGCTAAATGCTAACAGCTCATTTGGCTAACCTCTGTGGTTTTGTTGGTGTGTGTCTGTGTGTGTGTGTGTGTGTGAGAAAGATAGAAAAATGATAAAAGTTTATCCCGAAACTTTTCCTTAAAAGCTTTTAACTTCACACAGCTGCTAACAACAACATGAGCTAAATGCTAACAGCTCATTTGGCTAACCTCTGTGGTTTTGTTGGTGTGTGTCTGTGCGTGTGTGTGTGTGAGAAAGATAGAAAAATAGAAAAAAAGGAGAGAAAGAGCGATAAAAGTTTATCCCGAAACTTTTCCTTAAAAGCTTTTAACTTCACACAGCTGCTAACAACAACATGAGCTAAATGCTAACAGCTCACTGCTAACCTCTCAAGCCTCTGTCTCAGTGGTTTTGTTGGCGTGTGAGAGAGAAAGATAGAAAGATAGAAAAAAAGAGAAGGAAAGAGAAGGAGAGATAAAAGTTTTGCCCAAACTTTTCCTTAAAAGCTTTGAACTTCAACTTGTGCTGCACAGCTGCTAACAACAACATAATGCTAAATGCTAACAGCTCATTTGGCTAACCTCTCAATTAACAAGGCAGCCTCTGTCTCAGCAGTGGTTTTGTTGGTGTGTGTCTGTGTGAGAGAAAGATAGAAAGATAGAAAAAAGAGAAGGAGAGAGAAAGAGAAAGAGAAAGAGAGAGGGAGAGCCAGAAGACAGAGATCCAGCCTTCATTCCTCCTCAGATTAAAGGATTTGGAGCGAGGAGCCTTATTACAGAGGCACAGAGAAGAGCTTCCCCTCCTTCTCTTCCCTCTGTTCTGGGCTGATTAAAACACAGATAACTCTCCCTCCCTCCCAGGCCGAGAGCTGCTGGAAGCCAACTCCAAACACACACACACACACACACAGACAGACACACACACCTACACAAAACACATGCACGAACACACTCATTAAAATCAAGATTTAACAATGGCTTTTCTGAGTTTCGAGGGATTTTGACCTGTTGGACGTTCAGCAGCCTCCTTATGCATAAAGCTCCACCTCCACACTGCTATCAGCACTTAAAGGACTCCTGCTGAGTGTATGTGTGTGTGTCTGTGTGCGTCTGTGTGTGTGATGACAGACCGTCGTCTGCATGCCGATGCCAATCACTTAAAGGTGGAGCGAGGAATTCAGGATGCTTGAACTTGAAGAGCTAAACAAACTCAACCCCCCTCCTCCTCCTCCTCCTCCTCCTCTTCCTCCTCCTCCTCCTCCTCCATCCTCACTGCTCTTTCAGAAGCTACACCCATCAAATTCATGGGGCCCTTTATTATTACCACGGCAACGACACCAAAGGCATCTCGAGTGAAGTGGTTGAAGCAAAGCAAAGCAAAACAAACCTCATAACATCAGAAGTCAGGTAGATGTTTGTGTTAAAGCTCCTTCAAAATAAAGGTAGATGTTTGCGTTAAAGCTCCTTCATAAAGGTAGATGTTTGTGTTAAAGCTCCTTCAGAATAAAGGTAGATGTTTGTGTCCAAGCTCCTTCAAAATAAAGGTAGATGTTTGTGTTCAAGCTCCTTCAAAATAAAGGTAGATATTTGTGTTAAAGCTCCTTCAAAATAAAGGTAGATGTTTGTGTTAAAGCTCCTTCAAAATAAAGGTAGATGTTTGTGTTCAAGCTCCTTCAAAATAAAGGTAGATGTTTGTGTTCAAGCTCCTTCAAAATAAAGGTAGATGTTTGTGTTAAAGCTCCTTCAAAATAAAGGTAGATGTTTGTGTTAAAGCTCCTTCAGAATAAAGGTAGATGTTTGTGTTAAAGCTCCTTCAAAATAAAGGTAGATATTTGTGTTAAAGCTCCTTCAAAATAAAGGTAGATGTTTGTGTTAAAACTCCTTCAAAATAAAGGTAGATATTTGTGTTAAAGCTCCTTCAAAATAAAGGGAGATGTTTTCTGTTAAAGCTCCTTCAAAATAAAGGGAGATGTTTTGTGTTAAAGCTCCTTCAAAATAAAGGTATCATTTTTTACTAAGTATTGAACTTTAACTTCAAATCTTCTTGAGGAGGGAAAGTGCATTTATTAGGGACTACACTTCAGCGGCGGATTAATCCAGATTTTGTTGCTCTGGCCTGGTTGTTTGTGTGTGATTAAGTGAAAATAAACTAAACTTCACTGTGTTTTCATGGAGATTAATGAACTCTATGCAACAGTGTTTGTGTCTTTTACTGTTTTTTGACCTTTCTCAGTTCCCATAGTTTAATATGATTCTCATCTCACTTTATTTATCCTAAAAATTCATTTCCCCTCCGTCCAGATGACCTTTGCCGTTTACAGTGATGAACGTGTAAAACACACCGTTATCGTCAGCGCTGCCGTTACTCAGGGAGATAAACAGAGGTCGTATCTTCTTTAAGTGAAGCTTTGCTGTGGTTCAACCCCCCCCCAAAAAAAAACTAAAAAAGAAAAACTTTGAGCCCTTCAAAGCAGCTTTCCACCGACACACTGCAGCCTTTATGCTCCGATCCCAAGTGCTGATCATATCTAATTCTTTCTGGGTGACTGTTCACATCTATTTTTAGTGAGGAGCTGTAATCCCGTATCCAACACCTCCGCACAGACCGAGAGAGATGTCAGCCGGAGTCACAAGAGCAGGAGTCACGTTCTGGTTACGGCTTGAACCGAGCCGTCGCTCCAGATCCAAATCAAACCTCTTTTATTTATTTATTTTTTAAATTCTTTGGTCTGGACATCAAATCAGTTTAAACTTACTGTTAATTAACCAGATTAAACTTTCTTAACGCTACAGATCGAGGGCGGAGACTCACTTTCAGCTTCTGCCATTAAATGCTCGTTTTGATTATGCTCAAGTTAAAGCAAAACAACCACAGTGGCTATGAATTATGGAGCAGGAAACGCAGCCCCGGTGTAAAGCAGATGCTGCTGATGTTGCGTCCAGTCGCCGAACAGCTGCTGGTGTCTGGGTGTTTGTGAATGCAACAGCAGCAGCAGCAGCAGCAGCAGAGAGGAGCTCAGGCCTGATTGAATGAGCCATAACAGAGCTGTTCTACTTTACCACTGCACGTCCGTCCATCCATACAAACTGCCTTATCAACACCCGACAACACACAGGCTGCTGCTGCTGCTGGGAAACGCAGCATCAATACTTGGGTTGCCACGCCACAGTCTGAAGACAGAGGATGAGGAGGATGAGAGTGGGGAGTTAAGGTGCTTTAGGATGTTTTGACTGGACTGTAGCAGCAGCAGCAGCCGCCCTGTAAACACCGACTGAGTGATGAAGTTAAAAAGTAAAGTTATAAAGTAGTTTGAATTGATTCAAGACTTTTGTCATTATTCATTTCAAAGAACAGCATCTAATGACAAATCAAGCATCTTTTTAAGCATCTTCAGGTTTAAAACCAGTGACCCTGAGCTCCCCTGTCTGTTTCCTGTCAACATCCTACAAAATAAAAGCCTTCACCTTTGTATCGTCTTCTCAACTGACGCAACTGACCAAATCAGTTCGTTTATAAAATAGCATAATGATACTTTTCCATGACTTTTACACTTTATTTTGTACTTTTATGATCAACAGAGCTCATTAACAGAAAAAACATGTCTCATATTGGAGCAAAATTACAACATTTTTAACAATTTCCACTACAGTCATGATGGAAGGAGTGTGTCAGAAGTTCAGTCATGATACTGTTGTTCAATCATTTCATACATGAGACCTATTCACCTGTAATAGTGAAAACACCAGGTGGTATAAATTTGAATAAAACTCACAAATTTCAATGAAAATACAGCAAAAAATGAAAGAAAGAAAGCTGTTCTACTTTTCTACTGCACGTTCGTCCATCCATCAACCTGCCTTATCAACACCTGACATGTCAAAAAACAGCATCTAACAACAAATCGAGCATCTTTTTGGACAAACCTCAGCTACTTTCTGCAGAAACCCCAGTATTTTAGGCCACAACCTTCATTTTTAAGACTGATAGCATCACAGTGGTGCAGCTGCTGCTCCATCCTAAAGGTCCTTCCAATCTAACCCGTCTTCCTTTTCCTGGACAATTCTTCCTCAGGACATAAATGATGCACAACAGTAGATACAGTTTGGTTTTGCAGAACAACATGAGATCATATCACTCTAATAACAATCTCCATATGAAACACTTGTTTTATATCAGTTTAAATGTTAAATTCAGGGGTTTTATGTGCAATAAGTTCCATCAAGTTGTCGAGACAGAAACAGCTCATAAACAAAGTTAATTTTAATAAATCATCTCGTTTCTCTGCCACCTTCGTAGGCGACGCCCTGCAGAGTTCAATCACTGCTTCACAGCTGTCCTACTCGTCCCAGGTGTGACGTTTAAATAAACTGCTCTCCGGCCGCTCAGACTTTGACCCGGTCTGGACCGTAAATCCTCTCTGAGTCTCAGTCTGTGGTTCCCTGGTGCAGAGCTGCTGTCGTTATGATCTCTGCTACCTGGAATCCTAAACTTTGGATTTGTTTCTCTCCATAAATAAAAAATCCGGTCATTTCTCACTCGCTGTCTGCAACTTATTTATTTATCTGCAGATATTGGAGATCGTATATTCTGAGGTGAAGCTGAGAGGAGGAGACGTTTCCCCCGACGACGACGGCGACGACGACTCATGAACCCTCCGGTGCTTCATCCTTACAAACTGTACATAATAAACTGCAGTGTCTACCTGAAGGCTAACACACACCTTCTTCTTCTTCTTCTTCTTCTTCTGCGAGTGTGTGTGCGTGTAGAAAAAAGTGAAAGGAGACAGAACAAAGACAACAACAAAGAGGTAAAGAACACCTTGCATATCAATGTGTATTTATGAGGCAGCCGGAGATAAAAGGGGGGAAGAAATGAAGAGTCAGTGAAAGAGGCAGATCACGCCGTCGCCGCTAAGTCGCTGCATTAAAGTACCGAGCAGTGCATTCTGGGACACGCCAAGCACTAAGCCCTAATGAAAGTAAGCCTGGAGAGACAGCCGTACGCTTTCTAACCACAGACACACTCACATGCACACACAATTAACTCTAATTTAAAGCTCCTTTAAAGTTACAGTTGTGATGTTTGACACGAGTTCGATCGATTTAATTCACCGATGTTGCTACGACGACAGATTATTACTGATTCATCTTCCAATACGTCCAATTAAACATTGGAAAAACATGAATAGATCAATGTGACGGTCACATATCACATGGAAAATCACTACAACCGACAAATGTTTTGACATTTTTACATATTTTACTGTCAAATTAAAAAATAAGTTTAATTTTCTGTCATTTAATTGATCAATTCATTAACTTTTTAATTATTATGAATTTATATAACTCAACTTTAACAGAAAGCAACTTAACTGATTAATCTATAGTGAGAATAGTTACATGTTGCCAGATTAAAAATGGCCGCCACACAGCTGGAGAAGAAGCAGCGTGAGTCATTCAGAAATCATCTATTATTTATCATCATCATCATTATTATCAATAATCTTATTATTAGGACTAATTATAATCATTTTTTAAAATTTGGTTACTTTGTGAACTTTTGTTTAACTAAGAACTAAATCCTCGGCTGCTTCACGTCCGATTAAAACTCATTTTCATAGTTTCGTAACTTTTCCAGACTTTCTTTCTGGCACAAGCTCCATGGAAACGACAGCGGCTTCCTGGAGCTGCATGCAGCACAGAAACAAACCCAGGTACGATAACACACACACACACACAGAGACACATGCACATGCACAAACGCACACAAACACACAAGCCTGCCTTTGTGCTGCAGAGAAACCAACAAGGCTTTGATATGTACATAAGAAAGAGTGCGTTGTTTGTTAAAACTATTGGGGTCAGTGGGGAGTTGGCTCAGCAATAGGAACCGAAGGCGCACACACACACACAGACACACACACACACAAATACACACACAGACACACACAGAGTCCCACAGAAAGTGTGTGACCCCGGTTTAGAGCCGAGGAAACCGAGAGGATTAGCAGGTATTAAAAGTTGCACTCTCTCTCCCTCACGCACACACACCTGCACAACCAGCTGCAGCGTGCACAGACATATCGACAGGTGCACAAACACACACACACACACATGCACAAACACACACAAAATGCACACACACACATACACACCCCCAAACAGTGAGTCCGACCCAGTTCATTACAGGGTGTTAGGAGGGAAATCCACATTATTAATATGCAGTGTGACTTTAGAGGCTATTAGCAGCTAAATGGTTCTCTACCAGACTCTGGGTGTGTGTGTCTGTAGTGTGTGTGTATGTGTGCGTGTGTGTAGTGATTTCCCCCAGCCTTGTAACAAAGTGTCTTTCACAGTTTTTGTGCGTCTGTGTGTTTTAAACTTCCATCAGTCTCAGTGAGAAACAAACAAACAGAAATGTTACAGCAGCCTCGAGCTTGTGTAAGAGTGTGTGTCTGTGTGTTTAATGTGCGTGTGTGTGTGTGTAATAGTGTGTGTGCAGCAGCAGCAGCAGCAGCAGTAGTAGTAGCTGTTGTGTTGTGGTATCTGAGCCAGTGACAGCCGGCTGCTGCAGAGCGATAGAGAGACCTTTAGTTTACATCTCTCTCACTCAGCCTGGAGGATGTGTGTGCGTCTGAGTATGTATGTGTGTGATTGTGTGTGTGTGTGTGTGTTAATAGTGAGGAGGAAACAATTACACGACATAGAACATTCATTGTCTAAAAGCAAACACGCACACACCCATACAAGAGAAGCACACACACTGTAAACAAGACAATCAAGTCAGAAGTGTAACTCCCAAACTGTGTGCGTCATCATTTCGAGGGAAAACTTTCAAAATAAAAGTTTTACTGTTTAATTAACAGCTCTCTCTGGACACTGGGCTCTTAAAGGGATAGTTCAACATTTTGGCAAATTGGCCCATTGCCATAATCCCTATAGTCATAGCAGTAGGTTACGTTGCCTTTAATTGTCGATGCAAGCTATTTTTAGAACGGCGGAGCAGAGCCGTTATGAGATAATAACACAACGTTACCACACAGAGTTGTTTTAGAGGTAAATTCATGCAAAACTGCTGATGCACGTTGCCTTCAGGGACAGTTTTTCATCAACAGTCTCTGTATTTCCCTCTAAAACAACTCTGTGTGGTAACGTTGTGTTATTATCTCATAGCGTGGTGAATGTGCAGGTCACTTGTCCACGAGAGCGTTGTGGAGTTGTTGGATTGTGTATTTGATGAGTCTGTAGCGTAGCTCTGAGCAGCTCACGGCTCTGCTCCGCCGTTCTAAAAACAGCTTGCACCAACAAATAAAGGTAACGGATCTACTGCTATGACTATAGGGATTATTATGGCAATGGGCCAATTTGCCAAAAATGTTGAACTATCCCTTTAATCTCTCTCTCAGCAACATGATGTCATGACGCCGAGCTGAACCGTCTCACTCTGTTGCTGCTGCAGCTCTGTTCAGCTCTGTGGGTTTGGACTCCACCTGATCACCCTGGTCACTGGTTGTTAATCCCGTCTGGAGTGTGTGTGTTGGCGGGTAATTTCTCACCCCCGCCACACACACACACACACACACACACCACACTAATAATTACAGCCACAATTACCCACTGTTTCTGTGTGAACTCACTGGCCCTGCTGTAATTTAAATCTCATCCAGAAGGACGTGTTCTGCTAATTTAAAAAGTTTCTTCTGCCCAGAGAAAAGGAGGAAATTAAAAAAATATAGACGTGTACTCCTTTTTGCTAAGGGTCTAAATGCTAGATGTCATGCCCCCCCCCCCACTCATTTTACGCACTGGACCTTTAAGGGTAAAAAACCCTGAAGATGTTCGAGCAGAAGATCACGAAACAATCAGACTATGTCGCATTCAAAGTCACTTAAATCACCTTTGTTGCTCATTCTGCCTTGTGATTGGCTGATTAGACAGTTGCTTTAACGAGCAGTTAAACAGGTGTACCTAATAAAGTGGCCGGTGGTTACAACACTCAGTCTCTTTGAAGTATGATCCAGACAGAAAGATCCTATAAAAGCTCATCAAATGCTCTGTAACGTCGCCTACAGGTTGGTGCTGATCGTGTTTATATGTTTTTTTTTTGCTAATTTGCATAATTAAAAGCAGCTGAATTAGCCGTTAGCGCCTCCTGTTTAAATCCATACATACACAATAAACACCGAGTTACTGTGACACTGAGGAAAACTTCTAAACAAACTCACTCCCATGAGTTCAGATTTGACTGAGTAATGACTCAGATTCACCTCACGCAGTGTCACCCCCTCCCTCCCCTCCCTCCCTCACCCCCTGGGGGAGGCTTTTGTCTCCCCTCTCTTGGCTTTGGGGGGAATAACTCCATATTTCTCTAATCCCCCCGGCCTGCGATTACAGTAACCATGTGTCTCGTTAATGTGGCATTTAAAAGCTTAGTGGAGGAAAAAAAAAAACGCAACTGTAACCTTGTTTCTTAAGAGCATGTAAATGCAGGAGATGAATAGTGATGAAGGTGAAGAGTGAGGAAGGTGAGGTTAATATCTGAACAGACAAACAGGAGGTAGTTTCATTTTCTGCTGCTTTAACTGCACATAAACACAACTTTAGTTATTCTAATCCAATAATGTACGTTATTTTTTCTTTTTTTGAGTGTGCAACTTCTATTTCTGAGCCCGAGTCACATTTTAAATGCAGGATTTTTAAAGGGATAGTTCAACATTTTGGGAAATTGGCCCATTGCCATAATCCCTGTAGTCATAGCAGTACAGTAGGTTCGTTACCTTTAATTGTCGGTGCAGGTTATTTTTAGAATGGCGGAGCAGAGCCGTGAGCTGCTCAGAGCTACGCTACGGAGGCTCATGGCATTTCTTGGTTTCCTTCATCAAACTCATCAAATACACAATCCAACAACTCCACAACGCTCTGGTGGACAAGTTGTGAGCTGAACATTCACCACGCTATGAGATAATAACACAAATACAGAGACTGTTGATGAAAAACTGTCCCTGAAGGCAACGTGCATCAGTGGTTTTACATGAATCTCCCTCCAAGAAACCAAGAAATCCCATGAGCCTCCGTAGCGTAGCTCTGAGCAGCTCACGGCTCTGCTCCGCCATTCTAAAAATAGCTTGCACCGACAACTAAAGGTAACGAACCAACTGCTATGACTATGGCAATGGGCCAGTCACAGTGTTTGGTTTTTTTTGTCTCTTTGCTATTTTTACTTTCACTCAGAGATGTGAGTGCTTCTTCCTCCAGCGCTGGTCACCAGGCAGCGAATGCACCACCGCGGCGGGGCTGCATGAGCACAAAGAGACTTCTTCTAAAAACAGGCTTTTTCTGTCCCGTCTAGACGGCGGCACGGCCTCGGTTCAGCCAGAGACGAGACAAGACGAGACGAGACGTGACGTGACCTCGGCTACCAGGCTGATGGATGACGTCACCTGCTGCAGCCTCTGCAGGTGAGTACAGGTGTGTGTGTGGTCACGCTACGGCTCGGTACGATGCAGAAGAAGAATCAGAAGAACGGTGACAAAGTGCGACGGCGTGATGGAATGAAAACAGTGGGTGAGCGGCAGGAGGTGGAGGTGGAGTATGATAATATGTTGTTAAGTGAAGCTCTGCAGTTATTAGGCCGTCATAGTTAATTATAAAGGAGCTGCTGTAAAGTATGATAGAAGAAGAGAAGACGCCAATTATAGAGGTTCAACGCTGCTGCTGCTGCTGCAGGTAGCACTTTTCTATATTATAACCATGACTATGTGTGTGTGTCTGTGTGTGTGTCTGTGTGCGTCTGTGTGTGTTACATCAGACCTGTGCTAGCTGTGCTATCTGACAGGGCAGATTGTGATTTTTAGCTGAGCAGCGCTAATCTCTTGTTACAATATGAATCGCTGATTACACCACTGCACTCTGTGGGAACAAGAGAGAGAGAGAGAGAATGAGAATGTGTGTGTGTGTAGTTGTGTGTGTCTGTGTGTGTGTGATAGAGAATATAAAGGGCAGATAAGAGGACAAGGTGAAAACTGGAGACAGAATTAAGTTTAGAAGAAGGACGGAGGAGAGTGAGTGTGGGTTTCAGAGGTGAGATGAGGTTATCTTGGGTTATCACACACACACACACACACACACACACACACACACACACACACACACACACACACACACACGGACACACACTCAGACACACACACAGACACACTCAGACACACACTCACACAACTAACAGCACAGTATTTACAGCAGGGATGTTATGAATAGCACCTGCCTCTGCACTCTCCTGTTATGCTTGGCCAGGGCTATTATACCCTCAGAGTGAGTGTGTGCGTGCGTGCATTTGTGCGTGTGTGTGCATGTGCGTGTGTTGATGTTGAGATAACACAGCCAGAACAGTAGACTGGAGGAAGCACAGACGCCTGAACAGGGAGCATGGAAATGAATAGGTGACATACACACACAGACACAGACACACATGCACGCACATACGTCTAATAAGGAATCAACACTTTGAGCCAAATCTGATTCAGAAGAGCTGTTTCTCAGATTCAGGAACTAAAACTAACGATAATTATTGTATCACACGTTTCCCAGACAAGGAGCAGCTTCCTCCGTTTGTTGAGCTCTCCAAGAAAATGTGTTCAGACTGACAAAAAGCTGTGTGTGTGTATGTGTTTGTGTGTGTCAGTGGGTTTAAATAGAGAGAGTAGCTGCAATGCATGCAAGTGTACGTGATAATTGATTATCAATATTTGTCAGACTAAGGAGAAGGTGAAGAATGAGGCGTTTCACAGTGAACAAAAACTGATACTGGGATAGATAGATAGATAGATAGATAGATAGATAGATAGATAGATAGATAGATAGATAGATAGATAGATAGATAGATAGATAGATAGATAGATAGATAGATAGATAGATAGATAGATAGATAGATAGATAGAAGTACCACAGGGTTCGATTATTGGCCCACTTTTATTTTCAATTGGGGTCGAAGGGACTTTTTTCTGTCATTGACTAATCTGGTGACAGTTTCTATGAATTAAAGATTAATTATTTAAATCTATATAATGTCAGAGGTTAATGCAAAATGTCCTCGCGTCTTCCTAAAGCTCAATTTCATTGATTAAATTTACCTGTTTTGTTTGATCCACATTTTTAAAACTCACATTGTTTCATGGTGAAACCAAGTAAGCCTTTGATATTCAGACAAATGAATAACATAATGACTCAATTAGCATAACTGTAACTAACCGGCACATTTTTATTATTCACTAACTATATTTACTTTATCTATTGACAGAAAATGACATTCAAATATACATTTTTACGCCGATGACACTGTCTTGTATGTTTTCGTCCGTATACCTCATGTTCGTCTTTGATGCTCTTCAGACCGTTAAACTCCTGCTGAATGTTGAAACCAAATATTTACACAGCCTCATCATTTATCTGAGTTTTTTCCAGCTATTCAAACACAGGATGACACTGAAATTAAGTCTTGATAAACTGGTTTGTTGGGTAAAGTATCATTTTATCAATGTGCAAAACATCTCTGTGTTTTTTCTTGTTTGAAAACAGACACAGTTTCAAACATATTTCTTGCAGTTTCCTAACATCTCGCCCTCTCCATGAACTAACAAACTGTTGTTATTTTAAATTCCCTTGTCTTTAAATTAATGTATGTGATGGTGGATTTTGGCACACACTGCTCACACTCCCACGTTTCCGCCACATGTTTCTATCTCACATCTGTTTTCTTATGTAACTGTCATTGTCCATACACTGATACACTCTCCATTTTTTACAGCTTTACATCAGCAGACACACCCACACTGGGGACTCCTCCGGACAGCGACCACCCAGGACTTCACTTCTCCCTCATGAAAAATGTTTTCTTGGCAGTTTTTCTCTAGCGTGTGGACTCGGTTAAACATGCCAAGAGGGCTCGTCATGTAATCTGCCTCTTGCTCCAATTTCATGGTTTCTTCTGTTGCACAGAGTCCAATAAAGTAAACTATGAGACGATCTATTTACATGGAAATATACTGAATGAATGAGTCGCTGCACGTCTCATCAACTTTAACACTGTGAGATCGACCATTTTACCTCCATTTGTTTACGACCAGGAACCTGATTTATTGCTATTAAAGCCTTTTAAAGCATTTAAAGGAGCTAAATTTAGTAGGTCATATGTTTTTCCGATACCTTATTTAGGGAAATATAAACATGGATGTTCAGATTCTCCTGTATGGAAACACATGGACTCTAAAAATAAATGTGATAAAAGTCAAATTACAGCTCAACTGATTGGTCAATTAACTGAAATGGCAATTAATTGAGACAAATGTGACAATTTCCTGCTTTTAGCTGAATGTTGTTCAGGTTTGATCCGTCAGTCGAAAACAAAACAAAGACATCTGAGGACACACTCTCAGCCTCTGTCATTGTTAAAGACAAAACAAACTATTGATCAATTGATAAAATAATCAGGTGCAGCTGCAGCAGCGAGGCGTCCTCGCCCTTGTGCTTTCTTAGTTCAACTCCAATTTCCAGAGTGTTTTTTTCTTTCTTTCTCTCTCTTTGCTCTCTAGACTCTTTTCGCTCTTTGTGAGATCTAATCTGTTATTTTTTGTCTCCTCAAGCTCCTTCATTGAAAAAAAAAAAAAAAAAGGCAGAGAGTTGGTCCTTCAATTGACTCGTTCGTCCCTGTGTGTAAATATAGACGCACAAAAACAGACAAAATCCCAGGGAGAGGACTGTTAGATAGTTTTGCATTTTTTCAGAGGCCGAGATAGGAAGAGAGTGAAGAGGGAGGTCAGAGAAGAGCTTTTGATTTGCTGGCGAGTGAAGAGGAGAGAGGAGGGGAGGACGAGATGGAGGCGAAGGAGAACAGAGGAGGAGAGGGTCAGTGTTGGTTTTCCTTTGAAGATCTCAGCGCCAGGAGGAAGCAGACGAGGGGGGATGGAGGGATGGAGGGAGGGAGGGAGGTGGGGGAGGCATCCCAACATGAAAAGTCGGCGTGAAGAGAGGAAGGTGACAAGTGAGAGCCGGGGAGGAGAAGGAAAGCAGCTGAGCGGCCTCTGTGTAGGAGCTGCAGACCCCGGAGAGAGGCCGACAGAAAAACATGCATCATAAAATATGAATTAAATATGAACCAGCGTGGCCTTTCTGGGCTCTGCAGACGGTTGGAGGTTACACACACACACACACACATACATACACATACATGGAGCTGCGGTAAACAGAAAACAGTGAGTGTCGCTGTCCTGTGGGTAGAAAACACCACAAGTGAAGGTGAAGATGTGGAGGAGGAGGAGGAGGATGAAGCCTCCTGGGATTGAGTCCTATACTCATATAAAGTCTCTGTTTGCATTGTTTTGTGAGATTTTTTTCACTTCATGGTTTGGTTTGGGTTTTTTTTGCCAGTAGCAGGTCCAGCGTTCCCTCTCTTTTAGCTCCATGTTTGGTCTCCACCAGCTGCAGAGGGGAAACATCTGGATCTTTAGCTGCTACATGCTGCAGCTTGCGTCCAAAAAGCTCCATAATGGTTTGTTTCACTCTTCCCAAGTGTCCAATCAGATAAAATGAAAATATAATTCTAATGTTTTCACTTTTATTTTACTACACCTTTGGGTCTTTTGTTGTTCCTGTTCAAAATACTGAAAAAGCCATAAAGTGGTTTAATCAAAATCAATAATTTATAAATAAATATGCATGTTTTTGCTCCATTTCCTTTTATTTTATTATATGTTTGAATCTTTTATGGGTTTAATATATATGTGAATAATGGAAAAACAATAAAGAGGTTTAATTAAAAATAATGAATTGAAGCAGTCTTACTGCAAAAAGCAACATGATGCTCATGCTGTCTAAGCTATGATTTACATCCAAAACAACAACAAAAAACATATAAATTAATTGAAACTGATAGTCAGAGTGATAAAATATGACAATAACTGAGAGGACCAATTATTCAAATGATTAACGCAGTCTTCATGTAACACAATCTTTAAATTAGATAAAATATAAAATGTCATATTAAATGAAAACAGATTGAACAAATGTGCAGATTATTAATTATCAATAGCAATGGGCTGTTTTTGTTTAATCACATTTGAATCTTGTTGGGTTTTTCTTTTTTCTTTTTCCTCCAGTAGGTGAGTTGCAGCAGCAGAGAGAAGCAGCAGCATCTCTTTAATAAGCAGAAGTCAAAGCTGCATTATTGAGAAGAGTTCAGTTGGAATATGAAGCGAGATCGACACAAAGAGCTGCAGGGTCTTTTAATATAAAGTTTCTCCTTCATTTCTCCTCTACAACTTGGCGAGCGATAACAGCTGGATATTAGTTTCCTGCTGAGGATTTCATATATCATATCATTACTAGCACTTTGTTATCCTGCCATTATCTTCAATGTGGACCATTACGTCATATAAACCCTGTGTGAGTGAGGCACTTTCTAATTCCTTTCTCTTCATCCCCTCTCAGCTCAACACCAGCTTTTTCGCTTTTTTTGATGCAGATGAAGTAGTTTGAGATATTATACTGTTTTCTTTTTCTTTTTTTGGAAATAACATCCATATATTCTGAGTTTATTCTTCAAGTTTTGGTGGAGAAGTAAAGTCTGAAAGTGAAATTAGATGCATGAGAAATGTTATTTTATTTTGAAAGGAAACTTATCTGCTCCAGACTAACCTTTTCTGTGGCGGAGAAAACTTTTCACAACTTATAGGCTACCGTCAGTTTTACCGTCGCTGGACATTTAGCATAAACTCTCGACTTCAAGCGGCGCCTCAGCCAACGTCAAAGGTCGTCTACGGGCGTCACAACATTTCTAATTTGGAACAGGATGAGCTATAATCACCTCGGTGATCGACAAAACATCCAGGCAGCAGCTTCTCATCTGCATCCGCCGCTGCCCGCTGCCGGCAGCAGGTCAAACCAGCCGTCGCTAATTAGCGCTAATTCTGAGAGTAACTTGTTAACAGGGAAGGGGGGGGGGGTTTACCACTTCGTCTGGTGCCGTCGTTATTTTAATTTGTCCAACACTTCTGGTTCAAAATCAAATAGCTGCAAAACTAATTATGCATCAGCAGCCTCACAACTGTACTTTGTGCCTCGCGCTAATTAGCACATTTTTAGCGCGCTAACATGCTAAACTAAGTAGATGTGGTGTTGTGTTGGCAGAGCTGCTTCTAGCACGGCTCTTTTGTGTTTTAGACTTGTTTTTCGAGTTGCTCATTTCAGAGGTCAAATGTTGTGAAAATCTAAAAATCTCCATAATTTGCCCCAAAAACAAAAAAAACAAAAAAAAAAAGTTAGTTTCGATAGAGTTAGAGAAATTATTTCCTCTGAGTTGATCTGGGATAACAATAAAACATAATTAAAAAAAAAAAAAAGTTTAAACAGTGAAATCTGTGTGGGGTACAAATAATTTAGAGTTGCCTTGGTGACAGCACCACAGGCCTTGTTTTCTTTTTGATCAGTGAAACCACTAAATAAATATAGTAACATCAAACCGACTACACTGACAAACACACAAACACAACATAAGATAATTAGACTAATTAATAAGGTGAGTACCACTCTGCACAGATGAATCCGAAACTTTGATTCACATTTAACTTTAACACAGAACTTTTTGTTGTTAACGATGTTGTTTTTTTAAATTTAGGCGTATATATTAAAAAAAAGAAAGAAAAGAAAACACACAGTTGACAGAGTTTAAGACCTAAAGAAACAAACCTGGAAATTAAAAAGCATGTATCTGCTCAGGCTGCACCCTTAACTTGTTATTTTAACGACAGCCAATGTGTGTGCGTGTGTGTTTTTTAAGCAATGCTTCATGGGAAATGCTAAAAAAACGCCCTACTTTGCAAAACAACCCTGGCTGTGCACCAGGAGTGAATCAGTTTCTGGCCCAGAGACTCTTAGATCTCATCACCAGACTTCAGTGAAATGTGAAAGTCTCTGAGATAAACAGACAAAAGAAGCTCACAGAGACGGTTTGGAAGTGAATTAATGCAACTCGGGGTTATTTTCTGGAGTGTTTTTTAAAGGGGGGATTTTTAATAAAGGACTAATATCAGCAAACACAGCCAACATGTCTGTAATCCTGCCTGCCTTCCTCTTCCTCTTCTTCTTCTTCTTTTTCTCCTCTACCATCTGCTGTTTTCACTATCGTCCCTCCTGCCATCAGTTCCACTCTAAACTTTCCTGATAACAACCCGGCGACTTGAATGTTTTTTACATTTTTTTTCCCACCTCAGCGCTCTTAAAGCTGCGGCCCCTTCCAACTTCATTGTTATCTGTTGGTTTACTTGTGCTGCTGTTGTTGTTGTTTCTATTTGCTCCATTTGCTGCCTTTATCTGTCGGACAAGTGGGGGAAAAAAAAAAAAAAATCAGGTTTTCATCCAACTGCCAAACGATTTACAACCTGAGGAGTTAAGTGGAAAACAACCTCCTGTTTTTATAGATATAACTGGAGCTAATTTCCATAAGTTAATAAGTAACGTCACTATTCTTCTTCCTGTATTTGTCAATATTTTTTTCATTTGTTGAGAAAAATGCTGAATTATCTCCTCAGAGGGCAAAAGAAATGAACGCGACATATTAGATTTCATGAAGTCATATTTCGACGGATTTACTGTACATGAGATTTGCATTTAAATACAGTAGATGTGTGAATCATGCAAAAGCAGCTTTTTTTTTTGCTTTTTGCCTCAGTGCTGCTCTGCACTGTCACACAAAGATAAAGCATCCATGACTAAATACAGTAAGAGAAGCGCAAAATCTGGGTGTGGTCGACATGTGGAGAGAGAAGCAAAAACCTAACCCGTTCCCATGGAAGTTGAGGTTTTCCTGAAAGGTTTGTTGCTATAGATGCTTTAGAAAAGTTAGTAAATCAATATAATGGTGTAATTGCACCGACTAATTTTGGAAATGCAATGAGATATAGAGAAGCTGCAACAGTTGACTAATTATAAAACTTTATCACTCACTCACTTACTCAACAAATATATATATATATAGGTTTCAATATGGTTATGGTTAAGCAGTTAATGGGATAGTTCACCCAAAATTCAAAATTCATATAATTATCCATCTAATGGTTGTGAATGGTGCTCACTTTTCGCCGTCCAAAAAGACACACCAAAAAACATCTAAATACCTCCATACTGCTCGTCTGTAATGTCCCTCTTGTATTGAAGCCCCGACATGAGAAATTGTTCTGAAAAAAATTAAATGAGCCAAATTGGCGGAACAATTTCTCAAGTCGGGCTTCAATACAAGAGGGACATTACAGACGAGCAGTATGGAGGTATTTGGATGTTGTTTGGTGTGTCTTTTTGAACGAAAAAAAGTGGTGTCCATTCACAACCGTTATATGGACAAATACTGCTGCGTGCATGGACCCCCCTGTAACTCAGAGAAGGCACGGAGGACTTTGAATTTTGGGTGAACTATCCCTTTAAAGTTGCAAAGGTTTGTTATAGGTGATTATCTTGAAAGACAGTTGCTAAAATGGTTGGTAAAACTACACAAACAAACAATCGTGTAACTTCATCACTCAGCCAGTCAGTCAGTCAGTCAGTGAAGGACATTTGTGTTTCCACGCCGTCTCGTTTTGTCGTCGTCCCAGTGGAAAACAAAGAGAACAGTTGACCAACAAACACTGGAACACAAAGTTCACGGAACAAACTCTCAGGTTTTGATTTGTTTTTCCAGCACAGAGCCAAATAGCTACACACAATCTATATCTATACGTAATTATAAAAACACTGAAGCTGTAAGTAACACAATGTGGATAGGCAATGTGTTTGTATAGTGTGTATGTGTGTGTGTGTGTGTGTGTGTGTGTGTGTGTGTGTGTGTGTGTGTGTGTGTGTGTGTTGAATACCCCACTCGGAGAAAAGAGGGAGGAATTGGTCATTTTCTCGGGTCTCTATCTGATCTATCGTCTTGAGAGGTGGAACAGGACTTATTCCGTGCACGCGCACACACACAGACACACAAAAGGACACACACGCACACAAATACACACACAGCAGAAAGTCAAAATCCAATTATAGCAGTAGCTGGAAGAAAAGGTTACTCCTCTCTCTCTCTCATTGGTTGCAATTCCTACTTTTCTCCCTCATTTTTCCCGTCATTCTCCTCCGCTCTTCCATCCTTTTCTCTTGCGCTTTTCATCTTTCTCCCTCTTTCTTATGATTTTTATTTTTTTTATATCTATCTCTGTCTCCAACACTCTGTGACTTTTGGTTTCGGTGTGTCATCCTTCCTCTCGCTGCCTCCACCATCAAGGTAGAGAGAGCGAGACATAAGAGGCTCTAAAGCTGGCGAGAGAGAGAAAATGAGGCGAGAATGGAGGAGACACAGACTGAAGTAGATTTATTCATATGTTTTCTATGGCTGGGTGGGATTTTTTGAAGGTTTTTCTGTGCAAGACGCAGGTCGACAAATGGTTCAACTTGCACTACAGTAGCCTAAATGACAATACGCCACACACCACTGCATCCAAACATACCTATAGGCCTGAGGGATTGAGTGAAATTTGGAGTTGAAAGAACAACTAAGAGACAAACAAAAGAAAACTTATCACTGTGAGGAGCAGCTTTATTTGCATAGCTAACATTAACTTTAAGAGCCATCTTCTTCCATTTCTACAACTTCCTTTCTCCTAATGAAGTTAGCATGCTAGCTTGTTAGCCTCATGTCATCATTTTCCGATAGCGAGTCACTAACAGCTAGCTACCTTTTAAATAGGATCTGTTAATGCTAATTCTAGCCCTGTAGCAATGCTACATAGTTCATTTAAATAATGCATAGAATACTTTTTTCCTCCAATAAGCTTGTCCTAAATTAGCCTATCCAAAATGGCTAACTTTTGATGCTCTTGATGTTATCAGTTATCTAAAGAAGCATGACTTAACATCAAACTACGCTAATTTTAACTCATCTTCAAACAATCTTTTTTCAATAAGAATGCTAACCAACTAGCTTCAACCTATCTCGTCACTTAGGCTATAGGCTAACACTTTGTAGCTTGGAAGAATGACAAGCAAACAGCTGTTACTGCTGACATATAGAAACAGTTCCTTTAACAAATACTTACTTTGCTTCTTCCTCTTTTCTTTTTTTTTAATGGCCTATATTAAAGGAGTTAGAGTAAATACGTTTTTCTATTGGCACACCTACTAGCATTAACTCTCGTTTTAATATTGAAGTTTGCATGCTAACCAGCTAGCCACCCCTTCTCCTCACTTTCTGACGGCTCTTAATTCCCTATACCCTCCAAATCTTCTTGCCACCTACAGCAGCAGAAAAAAATCCCCCAGAAATAAGAGATTTTAAAATACAGCAGACAGAGACTCTTCACATGGCTGTCTCACTTCTCTTCTAATGAGAGGTGAAATACAGGTGAGTCATGGATCTGTGCTGAACCCTGATCGACTGGATTGGATTATAGAAACCGTCTCTGTCTCTTTCTCTCTCTCTCTCTCTGCCGTCACGTCGCTTTTGCCACTTAACGTCATTTTGACAAGAGCTGTAAAAGAAAAAAATAGCCTAATATATTTCCAATCAGACACGATCATGTGTCGTATCACAATTTACACACACAGACATGTGATTTTTAATAAAAAGTGCAGCAGCAGCAGCTCTGTGCATCGGTTTCACACTGATGCTCTTTATTTACTTCCCACCGCTGCTCTTTTCCTCACCCTCTACTTACCCTCTCTCACCCTAGAACCTTATCTCTCCCTCTCATACACTCCCCTGTCTCTTCGCCGGCGCCTTCTCCACCCACCCGCCCCCCTTTGCACCCTGTCGAACTTTCATACTTATTCACTCCGGCTTTAATTTCAGCTCGTCTCTTACCTGTCCTTGCCCTTTTCTTTCCAATCTCGCCCTTTTCACTATCTCTCACCATCTTTCCTGCTCACGCTCTCTTTCTCTCTCTGAATCTCATTCCCTCCCTCCCTACCTTCATTCCTCTCTCAGGTTACCGTCATAGGAAACAGAGCGAGCGAGGCCTGGAGATGGGGAACAGAGGATAAGAAGGTGATAGACAAGTCAGATGGGAAGATATAGCAGGGATGGAGGGCTGCTGCTGCTGCTGCCTCTTCTTCCTGGTCTCCCACCGGGGGGAGGCATCATTCATCTGAACCGTCCTCCCCCCTGCTATGATGTGCCCCATGGGACATAAATCAAACTGTACAGCCCTTGTATAGAGTCATGATATACGTCTCTCTGAGTCTTTTACTCTCAAAGTTAAAGCCTCTGAAACGCTCTCGCGATCATTTTCACACTTTTATTAACCACTGAAGCACGTTAACTTGTAATTAACACTCTGAGGATTTTGAAATCTATAACACTTTAAACAAAAAAGGTCTTCAAAGCTGCTTTATGTAATCATCAAATAACTTTTTTTCATACATATATAATACAATATTCTGTGATAGGATATTAGAGCTCCACATTGAACATTTTTTTATGTGTGTGATCGTTTTAAAGAGTCCACTGTGGTGTAATATTTAAACACTAAAAAACTCTCTTCATCAAATCTCTCACTAGAACTTAATGGAAGTTATGATTAAAATCCCAAACTCGAAGCAGAGTTTCTCTTGGAAATACTGAATTAATTTTTAAGAAACACAGTCAGCTCAAAGGAATCCTGAGTTTAGGGAGTGAATCTTTTTTGTTTTGTTATCGCCCTGGGTTTTGCCTATCAGGCTACACGCAGATGCACATAATTGCTGGAGGTCGTCAGAAACCACTCGGGGCTTTGTAATTGAAAGGTTATTTAATCCAAGTTAATAAAAAGCTATTAAAGTTAATGAGGGGAGGGATTATGTAGAAGAAATGGGCAAATTGGCCCATTGCCATAATCCCTATAGTCATAGCAGGAGGTTTGTTACCTTTAATTGTCGGTGCAAGCTATTTTTAGGATGGCAGAGCAGAGCCGTGAGCTGCTCAGAGCTACGCTTCCCTCATCAAACTCATCAAATACACAATCCAACAACTCCAAAACGCTCTGGTGGACAAGTTGTGACCTGCACATTCAACACGCTATGAGATAATAACACAACGTTACCACACAGAGTTGTTTTAGAGGGAAATACAGAGACTGCTTGATGAAAAACTGTCCCTGAATTTCCCTCTAAAACAACTCTGTGTGGTAACGTTGTGTTATTATCTCATAGCGTGGTGAATGTGCAGGTCACAACTTGTCCACCAGAGCGTTGTGGAGTTGTTGGATTGTGTATTTGATGAGTTTGATGAGGGAAACCAAGAAATCCCATGAGCCTCCGTAGCGTAGCTCTGAGCAGCTCACGGCTCTGCTCCGCCGTTCTAAAAATAGCTTGCACTGACAATTAAAGGTAACAAACCTACTGCTATGACTATAGGGGTTATGGCAATGGGCCAATTTGCCAAACTGTTGAACTATCCCTTTAAGGCATTTTCAAACTCTACTTAATGTGTCTCCAAATGTTTCAGAGCAGGAATCTGTTTCCATTTAAGGTGAATGACCTCAGTCTTTCTGTCCAGTGTATATATAACTGTTCTCACAGTTTAAACAGCAGCCTGACGACCTACTGGCAGCTGCTGTTGTCGTACCGTACTGTACTATACCGTACTATACAATCCACACAACGTGGGGTCAAGTCCGGGGTCATATTTCCCTACATTATTGCAGCTACGGAGGCATGAAGACACTCATTTCCTGTCGCTGTCGGCTGCCAACAACTTCCCTCTCTCCTGCTGAAAGTGATGAGGTCGTGACCTCTGGGGGAGGGAAACGGACTCTCGCTGCTTTTTAAAGACAATAGTTACGACTTTTTATGTGCCCCGCGTGGGAATAAAAGAGTTAATGTACATACCATGAAGTCAGCGGAGTCCTCACACTTGTGCAGGGCTTGTCGAGTCCTGCTGCAGACCCTCATGTTTACAATCCTCCCTGTTTACAGCACGCATTCCTGCCTGAATTAACTCTATTCTATATATTCTCTGTAAACCATTTATCCCGTTACTAATCAGATTAAGCGCTGCACGAGAATAAATAAAAAAGGCTGCAGCTGCCTTTTTTTTCTTCTTTTTTTTACCCCAAAAATAAAAACCACTATTCTCAGTAGTTTATTTTAATGACTGTATTTCCACTACGGCTTCTCTTTCAGCCTGCGCCCACATGTTGTGCGATTTCACGGTAGTTTCTGGGAGATAACAAATCTCTACAGGTGCTGCAGGTGACTCATCTCATCCCGTTGAGAAAACACGCATGAAATATAATAGAGTCTCCAAAATAAGATCTCATAGGAAACTGGTAATAGAGCTCAGCGTGGCGCCGGATCTCGTTTTTTCTTTTTTTTTGGTTGTAACCGTCTTTGAAAGATGAGGCGACACAACCTCAGTCGTTTTTTCTATTAAAGGTTGTTGTGTAAACTGTATTTTTTTTTTTTTACAAATTGAATATTGCTCATGTATCGGTTTTTATCGCTAGGTCTCAAAACTACTGGAAGAATCATCTTGAGCTTCAGGAGGCTCGACGGACGCTGCGCAGTTCAATTCCTCCAAACATCACCTTGCTGCTCCTTCCTCAGAAACGTCAAGCTGTGAGAACAGCCGCGAGATCCAGGAAGTACACCGACGCCGCGGGTGGCGCCGCGCTGCTGAATCCCATACGTGTGTGGAGTATCTGAGAGAACTCAGAAGGATCTGCGCCGAGCACAGAGTCCCTGCAGTTTTCAAAACCCCCAACAACACGCAGAGACAGAGACTGGTAAATCCAACAGACCGCACGCTGCACAGTGTACACCCGACAAGAAGCAATCTGGTGTGTTTGCAGTGCGATGCAGCGGGGGGAGAACGCTCACACACCTACTATATACATCAGTGAAAACAAACAACCGCTTAGCAGGTGCACGGTTCAGCTCGGGTCAAGTCCAGAGGAGGAGGTCTACACAACACCTCGTAGTGACCCTGACAACGAGGTTAAAGACGTCGGTCAGAGGCGAAACGTCTCCTCAAACATGTTGTTGAACCTGCCGTTTGACCTGGTTCTTTGCGTTTTGCTTTTCTTTCCTCTCCATAACTTCTGAAACCGCCTGATTACATGACAAGAAACACTTTGATGGTCTCTTTGCTCATCACCAAAAAAGGCAAAAAAAAATCGTGCTACAAGCTAAAAGCCTGATGAGGCTGCGACGGCGGCGGCGGCAGAGAAGTGGAAGGTCATGAACTGTAAACTAAATTCCTTTTTTTGATCTTGGTCACAGTTCACCTCCGCTTCTCCTCAATCTCTCAATCTGTAGATATAAGTAATTAAAACGATCTTCAAAGCTGCAGCAATCAATATTTCCAAAGGAACATTTTGCCCTAATGACTGTGTGTGTAATGTGAGAGAAGAGGAGGAGGAGGAGGAGAAGCAAAGATGCTTCACAACCGACTGCGGCCTCCTCGAATCCTTTGAGCATGCAGCATGTTAGCAGTAGAAGAGCTCATTTTGGGGGTGGTGACCAAAACGGAGCTAAAACTGTACTTTAATTCATCAAGATGCCAGAAACATGTGTCCAAGTGAAAGTTTATGTTGTTTACTGCCGTACAAATTAAGAAATGCCGCTTTAAAATAACAAAAAAAGTAAGAGGATTGGGTCAAACTTTCTTAGCCATATCATATTCATCCATCCACCACAACCTTTTTCTTCTCATGTCATTGCACTGTTCCCATTGGCTCCTGTCATATTCATTGCAACCACTAGGTGTCGCCCAGTAACAAAACGTAAATACAGAGTCATCATAAGCTGCTGCACAAACAAACTATGAGCTTGTTTTGCTACAGGACAGTTTACAGGTCATGGGGGTGGCGGGTTTATTTTATCAGCTGCACTGCAACCAGCCACCAGGGGGCAGCGCAGCAGATGTTTTGACTGTAATGTCGTCAGTCTTTAAATAGGCAACATGGTCTCTGGGAATCACTGAGAGCAGCAGGATGTGAAACTGTGAAAATTACAAAACAAACAAACATGTTTTTTTTTTCAAATCTGTGAGAAAATGAGATAATCCTGCAAAACAAATATACATTTAAGGAACAATTTGCATATCCATTACTTCCTAATGACACAAATAGCTGCTTTATTGACGGAGGAGAATGAACGTCCCTGTTTTCGTGCAGCGATGCAGATGAGATCTTTGCTTTCTCTCCTTTCCATTTAAACTCGGCTCTGTAGGGATCCATCGCGTTCAATAGATCTGACTTGATGGGTGAGCTTTTTGAATTAAAAATGATAATCCACCGCCCCGGCTGACTCAACCCCTCCCCCCACTCCCCTCCCTCACTGAAAATGTATGCAACTTGGGGTCTCTGCAGCGCTGAACTTCAAAAAATAACTTAAAGAAGGAGTTGGTATTAATTTTCCTTCTGGATGGCACAGAGATTGAGGTTACGAACTCTGCGGGAGGGAAATCAGCCGTCAAGTGGAAGTCAAGTTTGTTAAAAGGGAGTTTTAAAGAGCGGAGACAATGCCTGAAAGGTCAGAGGTCAGGGTTGGTTATAGACACAGCCTGTCTGGGACTCAGTGGGAGTCCTCACTCCTCTAAACTGCTGTTTGACACATTTGACATCAAGAATGTCTCTGTTGTGAGTGTTTTGTCTCTGCGCCTTTTTTTTTCTTCCTCCTCCCTGTCCATCAGTTTAACATGACCACGGACAGAAGCAGCAGTGTGTGTATGTGTGTGCGTCTGAAACTGAGCTCCACAGGAATTCAGGACGATACGTCTGGAAATTACGATGACAAAATGACATCTGGAGCTGACAAGCCAGCGCGACACACACTCCAATAATACACTGCACGCACACACACACACATACACACACAGCCTGTCGTACTGATACGGTTGCCATTTCTTATCGCTTAAGTCGTCTGACAGGCGCGGAGGAAGAGACAGATGGAAAGAGAGATGGATAGCAATAAATACCAACGACGGAGAGGAGACGGAGTGATGGACGGAGAAAAGGCGGGATTGACAGGAGACTGATAGATGGACAAATGTTTGGAGACACTGGAAAAGGAAAAAAAAAAAATGACGGCAGACATGAGACAGAGTGAGAAGAGGAGTGTAAACCCTCACAAGCTTGTTTTTCACCCTTCATCTCTCATCATCTCAGATACTATGTGAGGACTGGAAGCTGGAGTTCAAACGTTTGGCGGCAGCGACGGCGTCCTCTGCTGAAGGAAACCATCTGCCGGGGGAATTGAAGACGACAGGAGGAAATCTACGACACCTCCTCTGTGATTTATCTCATTGTCCCGCACGGCGTTTTTTAATCACGGGGTAGAGATGATGACAGGAAGTCGAGTCTGCATTGGACGTGGGCATTCAGCAGGGTCAAAGCAAAGCAAAGCAAAGCAAAACCGGAGGGAGGAGTCGCAGTCTCCTCGTGGGGGCGCTGCAGAGCTGAACGGGAGGACAAACGGGCTGCAGGAGGTGAATTTGGGTCAGAACTCAGACGGATCCGAAAACGACGAGACTTTAACTAAGTGCGACTTCCTCTTCCTGAGGATATCATCATCATTTCTGATGCTTCACAGCTCCGCTCACTAACATCACATCTTACATCTGATTCACTTTCAGCTCGACTCTAACCCAGTGATAGCCGAGTTAGAGCTGAACACAGACTTGAACTATCTTCAATTATCAATTAATCTGCTTTGAAACAGAAGAAGTTGTTCCTGGGTTCAATGCAAGCAGGAATGCTAACAGCTAATTCAGCGATCTGGAGGCTAAGATGCTACACAAGGTGAATAATAGGCTATAGCTATTAGTCAAAACTGAGTCAGACACCTAAACTAAAACATTTTAATCTGCTTAGAAATGAAATGTGGCCCAGAGCTGCTCCAGTTTTTAAAGTTTCATCATCCATTGCACCTGTGCATGAATGGGTTTTCTGCAAACCGGAGATGCTAACAGCAACTGTACATTGACAAGGACAATCATTAACACTGGATAAGGACACAGCACGAGGTGAATGAGTCATTTATCTGAGTCGGATCCAAACAGACTTAAACTTCCTGAGGAAATCATCACGGCTGATCGATTACATCATCAATTACTGTCAATTAGCCTAATCTGCTTAGAAACAGAACTAGCAGCTAAACGGGAGGCAGTAACTTAGTTAGCAAGGACACAAGGTAAATAAAAACAAACATTTAATCTGCTTAGAGATGAAATGTGGGCCAGATTTTCAACATTCCAGCTGTCTGTGCACAAGTGAGTTTTCTGCAAACAGGACGTGCCCTAATTTGGCTCCATAATGGTGCAAATTTCCCCCAAATAATCACAACAGCACATCTGTTGATGGATTTAATTGTAAATGTCTTAGAGGTTCCAACACAGTAAGTTCACATCTGCTGAATCAGCCAAACATCCTTCACACAAAAAGGTCACATGCATTTCACACCGAGCTGAAGAAGCTCAGTCTAAAAATCAAAGACAATGTCCACTTTGATATCTGTGTGTTAACGTTGAGTGTCTAGGTGACTGCAGACAGAGAGGGAGTGCAGTCCTGCACCGATCACTGACAGATCCATTCATCAAGACGGAGTTTTAGCAGCGGAATCAGCAGGGGGCTAATTACTTCCCAATGCTTCCTCATTCACTCTGCACTGAGCTAATGTGTCTGGGGAGAGGAAATAAATAAATAAATAAATAAATGAAAGGCTTTCGGGAGCTTTTTCTTAAAGTGAAAAAGACTCTCAAACTGCTGCAAACAGCCCGAAGCAAAGTGAGCTGTGTGGCACCTGATGTCTTACACAACACCACCAATGAAGCACCCGGGGACGCCAACCAACCACACACATACACAAACACAAACACACACACACACACTCAGATAAACTGAGGTCACAAGTCCAAGCTCAAAACAACTAGAATCTTTATTTTCCCCCCCTTATAATAAACCGAGTTCAAATGACGATGTCAGAGGAGTCTTTGGAGGCAGTGAACCTGCAGAGAACCTAAAATCACCCGAATCTTGCAGCTCCACTTTTATAGCTAGTGAGTTTCAGAGTTTCACTGTTTATCAAGTCCAGACACAGCTCCACAGTTTCTGGCTCATTTTCGGGCCACAGCAGGTGATTCAGTCCAGAGAAACAGCTCTAATGAAAGCTGCTGTCCTGTGTCCTCCGTGTACCTGGCTCAGCAGCAAACAGCAAACACACAGTCAGAGAGCGACTGGTGAACATGGAGCAGAGAGTAATGGCTATAAGAACAACTGGAGGAGACCAAACATGGAGCTAAAAGAACTGGATCACTGCATCATAACAGCAAAAATATGTTATTGCAGGTTCGAAGGTGCAAATTTTTCTCTTCGCTGTGTCTTATTTTGAAGATTTCCATCATTATCCTCTCTCAGCTTCTCTCTGGAGCTCTAGTAACAACAGGTCGGTGTCAGCCAATCAGAAAAGAGCAGGCTCTGAGCCTCTCTTCTGATTGGCTGACTGTATTCTGAGTGATCCCATAAGCAGATTTCAGAATAAAATACTCCTAACCAAATTCTGCAAGTTGTTGGATGGATTTTTGCATCCAAGGTGGTGGGGAGGGTGTTATGTTCTTCAATGAAACATCAGGTTGAACTTTGTGCTAGCTTCCAGCTAGATGTTTATTTACAACCTTGTAGAACACTCACCAGCACATACCACTTCCTGTAACAACTTTTAGTATAACCGAGTCCCGCCTAGAGGTTGCACTGCCACCTACTGGCACTACCTATCACTACATCCCCCTTCCAAACAGGTATACACAACATGAACCTTGTGAAGTATATTAATTCAGTGCAACATAAATGTAGTTTCGCTCATAGACTCTAAACATATTTCAAAGTGCCATTAATCTTCGTTATCAGATCAAATAAACTTGTAACACTGTAATGCAATATTGTCCTTCTCGTTTATGCAATGCTAACAGTCTATAACACATTATAACCACATCAAATACATGTTTTCTCATCCTCACTTTTTTTTTTTTTTTTAACAGTAGCCAATGTCAACTTTTTTTTTTTTTTTTTAACTTTATTTTTGAACAGTTCACTCCTCTATGAGCCTTGTAGGAGGCTTCCTAGGTCTGGTGGACCTTCTGAGCGTAACAGTCATTGGAGAAGGCGGAGGAGGCTCAGTGTGGTGCACATCTGGTGTAGCATCCTCAGTGCGGTGCACATCTGGTTCAGATCCAGCCTCCTCTGTTTGTGTCTCAATGCCCTGAGTCTTCAAAAGACTCCTCCTGTTTCTCCTTAACACCTGTCCATTGTCTGCTTTCACCACAAAAGACCTGGGACCTACTTCTCTGAGAACTGTTGCCCTCCTGTCCCAGAGCTCAGGACCTTCAATCCTCACAACATCCCTTTCCTGAAGAGGTTCCAGTTGTCTTGCTGTTTTGTCATAGTTCAGTTTTTGTCTATGCTTGAGTCTCATCCTTTTGTCATTCAGTTTGTCGTCGTCTTTGTCGGCCATGTATCCTGGAATGTGTGGAAGTGTGGTGCGCAGTTTGCGACGCATGAGCAATTCTGCAGGTGACGCTCCACACTCCAGCGCTGTAGCCCTGTAGCTTAGCAAAGCCAGATGCGGGTCAGCTTTACAGTCCATTGCTTTCTTTAACAGTCTTTTTACAATCTGGACTCCTTTTTCTGCCTGTCCATTAGCCTGTGGATACAAAGGGCTGGAAGTGACATGTCGAAATCCATACACCTTCGCAAACTCACAAAACTCAGCACAATCATATTGTGGACCATTGTCACTAACAACACATTGCGGAATCCCATGTCTGGCAAAGAAACTTTTCATGTGTGTGATGACAGACTGTGCTGATGTACTGGACAGCTGTGCAACTTCTGGAAAGTTGGAAAAATAGTCTATCACCAGAAGATAATCTTTGCCATGTAAATGGAATAAATCAGTGCCAACTTTTTGCCATGGAGCAGTGGGCAGGTCTGCAATCAGCATGGGCTCCTTTGTCTGTTTGTAGTGATGCTTGAGACATGTTTCACAGTTTTGCACCATTGTCTCTATGTCTCCGTTGATGCCCGGCCAATAGATTGCCTGCCTTGCTCTCCTCTTACATTTCTCAGTGCCCAGATGTCCCTCATGAATGCGCTGCAGCATGTCCCGACGCATTGAGTGCGGGATGACAATCCTGTTCTGTCGCAGCAACAGTCCATCAGACATACACAAGTCCGCACGCACAGGGTAAAACCCCGAGCAGACCCCCTTAGGCCAACCATTCAGGATATGATGAGACACTTTTTGCAGCAGAGGGTCTTTTGCTGTTTCCTGTACAATTTTCTGCAACATGTCATCTGATGTTGGGAGCGAAGCAGTCACCATGTTAATGTGTGTTTCAGCCTCCTCAGTCACGAGGCTGACCAGCTTGTCTCTGTTTGGAGCTGGTGCCCGTGATAAGGCATCTGCCAGCACAATGTATTTTCCTGGCGTGTAAATAAGGTCAAAGTCATACCTCTGTAGCGCCAACATCATGCGCTGGATCCTGGGTGACATGTCATTAAGATTCTTTTTTCTAATGGAGATGAGTGGTTTGTGGTCCGTCTCTGCTGTAAATGTCGGCAGTCCATACACATAACTGTGAAACTTTCCACATCCGAACACCAAACCCAGCGTCTCTTTTTCAATCTGAGCATAGCGTTGTTCGGTTTCTGTCATCGACCTCGACGCGTATGCTACAGGTTGCCATGTCTTGTCATGCATTTGTAGCAGTGCGGCTCCCAAGCCATCTTTTGAGGCGTCTGTGGAGATCTTTGTCGGTTTGGATGGGTCAAAGAATGTGAGGACTGGCTCTGTAGTCACAGCGTTCTTTAATTTTCTCCATTCCTCCTCATGACGATCAGTCCATTCAAACACTGTGTTGTGCTGCAACAACTCTCTGAGGCATGCTGTCTTGGAGGTGAGGTTAGGAATGAATTTGCCCAGGAAATTAATCATTCCCATGGCTCTCAGGACGCCTTTTTTGTCAGTGGGAGCAGGCATATCCAGTATGGCTTGTATCTTTGACTGATCAGGTTCCACACCTTCACTTGTGACCTTGTCTCCCAAGAAGGTCATCTCTGTGACACCAAAGAGACACTTGTCTCGATTCAGTTTTAGTCCACTCTTTTTGACTCTCTGTAAGAGTTTCTCCAGTCTCTCATCATGCTGTTGACGTGTTTTGCCCCAGACCACCAAGTCATCTATGTACACTCTGGTGCCGTCCAGACCCTCTATTATGGACTCCATCGCCCTGTGGAAGATCTCTGGTGCTGATTTAATGCCAAATGGCAGCCTCAAGAAACAAAAACGTCCAAATGGTGTGTTAAAGGTGGTGTATTTGCTGCTTTCAGGGTCCAGCCTCAGCTGCCAGAACCCATGTGAGGCATCTAGCTTGCTAAAAAACGTAGCACCAGTCATTTCACTCAGGATTTCTTCTCGTTTTGGGATCTGGTAATGCTCCCTTTTAATGTTTTCATTTAAATCTTTGGGGTCAAGGCAAACTCTCAAGGCACCTGTACTCTTCTTCTTGACACATGTGATAGAGTTGACCCAATCTGTGGGTTTTTCCACCTTTTCAATGACACCCATTTCAGTCATTCTCTGTAGTTCTTTTTTCAGGCCGGCTCTGAGCGGTACTGGCACTCTCCTTGGGGCGTGTACTACAGGCTTGGCATCATCTTTGAGCTGTATTTTGTAAGTGTACGGTAATGTCCCATGCCCCATGAAGACAGAGGGAAACCTGTCCACTATTTCTGTGCTTCTCTCACACTGTTTGTGTTCATGTCTTTGGTCTTGCTTGACTATTTTGATGCTGTCAGTATTAATCTGATAGATCCTCTTTATCAGACCGAGGTCCTCAGATGCTTTGTCTCCTAAGAGTGACTCATGTCCATCTGGCACTATGGTGAATAACAGGTTATGCTGCTTGCCTTTTATCATTACTGTTAGCCTGCATCCACCTTTTGTTTGTATTGGCTGATTATTATAAGCCTTTAGGGGCGTGACTTTTTCTGTTATTTTCTTAGGCTTCTCAGCCAGTGCCTTAAAATCTGTCTCACTGATCAAATTAGCTCTTGCCCCAGTGTCAATTTTAAATGTTACCATTGTCCCATTAACTAACAGTGGAGCAGTCCATTTGTCATCTGTCACAGCATTTACAGACTGACCTGCGTTCTTTAATCCTGAGCATTGTGTGATGTCATTTTCCTCACGTGACACAGTCTTTATGAAAAATGTCTCTGTCAGATCATCACTGTCATCTGTTTCTTCCTGCACCGCATGCACATCTTGTCCCTTTTTCTTTGAGAGACACATTCTGGCAAAATGATTCTGTCCTTTGCATTTTGCACATTTTTTTCCGTAAGCAGGACATTGTCTTGGTCTGTGTTTTTCACCACATCTCTTGCAAGTGAACATCTCCTTGTCATTGTCTTTATTTCTGGTGTCACTGCTTCTAAATTTGCTCCGTGGCTTTCCTTTCGTGAACACGGCGTTCACGTCCTCTGCGTCGTGGTGCGCTGTTCCCTGACCAGGCTCTCTGAAATTCAGTACCTGTTGTCGTGCGAGCTCACTGGCCTGACATATTTTTATAGCACTGTCCAAAGTGAGGTCTGTCTCCCTCAACAGTTTCTCTCGGAGCCTCTTCTCATTTATTCCAAAGACTATTTGATCTCTTATCATGGAGCTTTTAAGATCACCAAAGTTACAGGACTGAGCCTTTATTTTGAGGTCGGTGAGAAACTTATCAAATGACTCACTCTGGTGCTGCATGCGTGAGCGAAAGACGTATCTCTCGTACGTTTCGTTTTTCTTAGACGTGCATCGAATTTCTTTATCACCTCATCAAACTTGGCTGCGTCTTCGGCCGTAGCAAACACAAAGGTGTTGTAGACTTCTATTGCCTCTGGGCCGGCAATGGTGAGCAGCATGATTTTCCGCTCCTCTGCTTTCTTATGCAACGTATAGCAGGAACTGCTGCTTGAATGTCTTCCAACTAGCGTCGACGTTTCCAGTCAGTTTTAACTGACCTGGCGGTTTAACTGCTTCCATTGTGTTGCTTCTTCCTTTTCTTTTCTTTTTTAACCCCGTCCTGGTACCATGTTATGTTCTTCAATGAAACATCAGGTTGAACTTTGTGCTAGCTTCCAGCTAGATGTTTATTTACAACCTTGTAGAACACTCACCAGCACACAGCACTTCCTGTAACAACTTTTAGTATAACCGAGTCCCGCCTAGAGGTTGCACTGCCACCTACTGGCACTACCTATCACTACAGAGGGGGCGGGGCTTTAGGTGACTGCTTTAGTTGTGACATCACAAAGTGACAGGAAGTCCTGACGGCTGGTTTTAAGGCTCAGTTTCTGAATACAGGCTGTGGACTGAGGCTTTGATACTTTCACAGTATTAATATAAAACCTAGAGCTGCTTTGTAATCACACTACACATAGACATCTACCTTTATACCGTATGGAGCTTTAACACAAACCTTCAATCTACCACTCTAATAAGAAGTTTCCTAAAAACTCATTATTGGCTGTAAACATGCTTCATATTTCCACAGACTGTGGAGTGGTGACCCTGCTCGGTAACAAAGCCCAGACATATTTCCTTAATGACACTGGTTCAAGTGAATTGGCAGCATGTGGAAACTTTTTGCTTTTTTTTTTTTTTTAAATAATTATTTCCTTTGTTAGATTTCACCAGAATGTGAATCTGAAACCTTCCTGATTAAGTGCTTTGCTCAAAAGGTCCAAGGAAAAGTTTTCTTTTTTTCCATTGCCCTACTTTTCCTCCTGTTCCCCACTTAACATGTGCAGCCAGTTTCCCGTGTGTGTGTGTGTGTGTATGTGTGTGTGTGTGTGTGTTTGGGCAGTTTCATCCTGCCCCCCCATAAGGGTTCCTAATGACCAATTTACATAATTAACACGCTGAGGCATGGCAGGCTGCCTCTGCATCGGTGACACTGACACACACACACACACAGAGCTGACTCCAGGCCAGCAGCCCTCCTCCTCCTCCTCCTCCTCCTCCTCCTCCTCCTCCTCCTCTTCGTCTCTTGGCTCCTCTTCCTCTTTTCACTCTTGTTGTCAATATTCTAATTATTTACTGAGTTGTTGTGTCTGAACGTCAACGAGTGCTGCGACATCTTTAACACTTCATCAGCGGGAGACGCAAACTGTGGAGCGACACTCAGACATGAGGTCAGAAAACACACAACACAACACACACACACATACACACAACACACTGAGTGAAGAGTGCAGCAGCGGCAGCAGCATCATTATATCTGCAGCAGGTGAACTAAACGACCTGACATGACATCATTAAACTCTACACTGCACTTTATAAAATAATAAATTTAATGAATTTATCAATTAAACAACAACTCCACTAAATAAATTAATCACAAGTTGAGTTGAAAATCCAATAAAGTCACAGAGAAGTTTTCAACAGAGAAACACACACACACACACACACAGCGAACATCATCAGAGCTGCAACAGTTAATTAAACAATTAATCAACTAGCGTATCAATAGGAAAATCATTCACCAGCTGTTTCAGTCAATTTTCCAGCTCTTCCTTCGATTTTTTCCTCTTTTTTTGGGGTTCAAAACTGTGAAAATTGAAGATTTGCTGCTTTTTTAAACAGTAAATTCAACACAAATCAAACGCAGCCGTCACAGTGAGCGCCACACTCAACTATTAATCAGTTAATTGATAAAATAATTGCCAATAAGTGGCAATTATTGGTTGCAGAACCCATGAATATATCATAGAATCATGTGCGGTTTATGTGAAATAAAAAACGTCTAAATGAACAACTTCAGAAAAACAGACGCCACAAAAGTTTAACCTCAGTTTCCTTTGATTAATAATATCAATTTTCACTTTTATCCACAACTGAAACCACGCTTCACAAAGCATCTTTAAACACAAACAACCTCTGTTCTCTATTGTCATCAATAAGAGGAAACACATGCGTCTCATCCAAACACACATATTAACACATAAACAGACATTGGCCATGTCAACACTGTGCTAATAAAATAAGTTTGTGAACTGACTTCATGACATGTGCACGGTGGTCCAATGCTGAGCTGGAAATCTCATGCAACCCCCCCCCCTCCTCCCTCCTCCCATCAGCTCTTCTTTGTGTGTAGTTTAATGGCAGCGGAGCAGGCCGACTAAATCAAACAGGAGCAGACAGGACGTATTAATCCAGCCCAGACAGTGAAAGGCTAAATCCATCATAAGGATTAGTTATAAAAATGATTTACCCCGACCCAATCAGCCCAATCTATGGCCGGCCAGCGGAAAATAAATATGTCTTCAGGCTGGAAAAAAATAAATATGTACAACATTAGTTGAGCCGAGTGAGATTTCACCTACAGTTGTTGGTACTCGCTGCTGCTGCTGTTGCTGCTCTCTCAACCTCCTGCTCGACGATTTAAAACCATAAATGATAAAGATCTGACTCTTAAATAGCAAATATTTTCTCAATAAACTGCATTTTAACAGAGAAAGAAAGCCTTAACACAACCGAAGGCCACGTCAGATTCGACTTCATCAAACACCACAAACACGAACTTGGAGAAAAAAGTGAAAAGGTTTTCAAGTTCACGGGCGGATTATTGCTGAAATGATCAATAATCAGTGATTTCCAGAGCAGCTGAGGCTCGAACGCAGCTGCTGTCGTCAATACTTCAAAACCAGACACAGACGCTCAAGTTAATGAGTGTTGAACTCTATCTATCTATCTATCTATCTATCTATCTATCTATCTATCTATCTATCTATCTATCTATCTATCTATCTATCTATCTATCTATCTATCTATCTATCCATCCATCCATCCATCCATCCATCCATCCATCCATCCATCCATCCATCCATCCATCCATCCATCCATCCATCCATCCATCCATTTATCCATCCATTTATCCATCCATCCATCCGTCTATCCATCTATCCATCTATCTATCCATCCATCCATCAGTTTATCCGTCTATCCATCCATCAGTTTATCCGTTTATCCATCTATCTATCCATCTATCCATCCATCCTAAAGTACTGATGGTGGAGACCAAAGTGGAGCTAAAAGGAGAGAAAGTCACCAGCGATTCACGGTTAAAACCAACTGTAGAGTTCAAATGTATAAACTTTATCCGCACAACAGGCGCAAACAAAGACAAAAAGGTCAGTAACACTTTGTTATTCATGTTGTTTTCACAACTTGTCTGAACTGATAAGATCCAGTCAGGGAGTCCACGACGTCATCGTTCCCCAAAAGGTCCCGACGTCAACACAACCCTGAGCTTTTCAAAATAAAATGAGTCCAAAAGAGTTTGTCAAGGCCAATATCTTAAAGTACAATCAACAAACAAATCCGTCTTCTGCAGCTAAAAAATGAGTTACATAACGCTATATAAAAATGGACAGGAGTGAACAAAAAGAGCAAGAAGAAGAGATTTAAAGCTGAAGTGAAGAAGTCGTGTGAGTAAACGATCCACTGCAACCGCTGTGGTCACTGGTTTACCAAAATAAGAGTCCTGTCTCACGTCCACCACAGCTCATTCAAGACGCTGATAAATCTTCAGTGAAGGAACAACCATGAAGTCTAACTGTGGCTGTTAAGATACAGAGGTATATGTGTAGATATGTGTGTGTATATGTGTGCGTGTGTGTTGGACTAACGACCTCTCTCCTCTGTGTTAATGAACCGGTGACAGCAGCTGGACTCTGGTCTGGAGCTGGACGTCCTCAGAGCAAACGAACCGTCTGGCGGAGACAGTGACAGTCACACCGGCATAATGAAGCCCAGTGTGTGTGTTAGTGTCACTGTCACACACACACACACACTGAGGAGATCCAATGTCCTCTGGAGCCATTAGGGCTCTTCAGCTCCTCCCATCAGGAAGAGGAGGAGGAGAACCAGACTGCTGCTGCTGTATTTCACCGGCCGCTGCTTATTACGCGCTTCAACTCACTTTATTTACTGTCATTGCACAATCGCTTTTGCACTGTAGAACAATTTATCTGCTGCATCAACAACCTCTCATACAGAGTGTGGTTCAACACTTAAACACGGTTTGTGATGTCACTTATAGAGGACGAGCTGATGGCGGAAATACCAATGAAATCACTTCAATGAAATCTGCTGAATTTCATTTGTGATCAATAAAGTTTTGATATATTCATTTAGATCTCCTCACTTGGCTCTTGGGTTTTTTCTAAAGTGATTCAATAAAATAATGCAGCAGATTTCAGAATAAAACACTCAAATCCTGCATGTTTTGTTTGGATGGTGGGTCCAGGTGGTGAGGGGTGGAGCTTAGGTGTGACATCACAAAGTTACAGGAAGTCCAAACAAAGTCCTAAAGGCTCAGTTTCTGAATACAGGCTGTGTGCATTTCTCTGTGGACTGAGGCTTTGATACTTTCACAGTATTAATATAGAACCTAGAGCTGCTTTATAATCACACTACACATGGACATCTACCTTTATACTGTAAGGAGCTTTAACACAAACATCTACCTTTATTTTGAAGGAGCTTTAACACAAACATCTACCTTTATTTTGAAGGAGCTTTAACACAAACATCAACCTTTATTTTGAAAGAGCTTTAACACAAACATCTACCTTTATTTTGAAAGAGCTTTTACACAAACATCTACCTTTATTTTGAAGGAGCTTTAACACAAACATCTACCTTTATTTTGAAGGAGCTTTAACACAAACATCTACCTTTATTTTGAAGGAGTTTTAACACAAACATCTACCTTTATTTTGAAGGAGCTTCAACAGAAACTGTAAATCCTCCTGTTTCTCCTCTGTTCCTCTGTCACTAACTGTGAGTCTGGGTCGGAGTCGGAGCAGCTGCTGATTTCAGATCAGCTCTCACCTCCATCATCTCATCATTTCCCTCAGACTGACAGTTTATGAAAAAGGGACCTGGCAGCGACATAAATACGGCTCAATGTGGAGGGAAGAGGGAATGCTAATCCACCTGGGACGACTCACTGTGTGTGTGTGTTGACTCTCACAGTGAGGGGTGTGTCTGGTGTTGTATTTCCAATCTGTGGTTTGAATAGTGAGTCCGAGAACACACTTGACTGCTGTAATGAGCTACTCTCAGTGTGTGTGTGTGTGTGTGTAAACAGGCTGAATCCAGAGCATTATGGGTACAAAAGGAGGGGGTGAAAAGAAATAAAGAAAGAAAGAGAGAGTGAAGGGAAAAAAGATAAAAGTAAGAGAAACTCCCGGGTGCTGAATGAAGAACAAGAATCCCTAGAGTTTCACCTCCTCCTTCCTTCTTTTTCTCTCCTTTTATTCCTCCTCTCTTGTCTGTGCAAACACTCTCCTCCCCTCCTTCTCCTCCTCCTCCTCCTCCTCCCACCGTCTTTTTCAACTGCCCTCTTTATCTCCTCGTCTTCCTCCTCATCTTTCTCCCCGCTGAAACACAAAACCCTTGTAATCCTCCTGATCCCGGCCAGTCCAGAGGGGACGGGCGGAGACACGGGCGGAGAGAGAGGCTGAAGAGGGAGGGAGAAGAGAGAGAGAGGAATGGAGAAGAGGAAAGAAAGGAAGGGGAAGGGAGGGAGGGAAGGAGGAGGAGGAGGAGGAGGAGGAGGAGGAGGAGTGGACTGAAACACAAACGCTTGGTATTTAGTATTTGTGCCTCTTGTTTTATTCATCGTTTACAAATTCTGCTAATCTGTCGGGTTTCATCACTTTTTGGTGCAAGAGAAGAAGAGAGGAGAAGAAATGAAAAGAAAAGAGGAGAGGAGAAAAGAGGAGCGAATAGAAGAGAAGAGGAGAGGAGAAGAAATGAAAAGAAAAGAGGAGAGGAGAAGAGGAGAAAAGAGAAGAGAAGAGGAGAGAATAGAAGAGGAGAGGAGAAGAAATAAAAGAAAAGATAAGGAGAGAAGATAACTGAAGAGAAGAAAAGAGAAGAGAGGAGAAGAAAAGAAAAGAGGAGAGGAGAAAAGAGAAGAGAAGAGGAGAAGAAAAGAAAAGAGAAGACAAGAAGAGAACTGAAGAGAAGAAAAGAGGAGGAGAAGAGAAGAGAAGAGAAGAGAAGAGAAGAGAAGAGAAGAGAAGAGAAGAGAAGAGAAGAGAAGAGAAGAGAAAAAGTGAACAGAAAAGAAAAGAGAGGCCGTTGAAATCAGTGGTGAATGTTCAGGTCACAACTTGTTGGATTGTGTATTTGATGAGTTTGATGAGGGAAACCAAGAAATCCCATTAGCTTTGCCAATTTGCCCCCAAAAAATGTTGAACTATCCCTTTAACCCCGGTGACAGATCACTGGTTGATTCCAGGCGTGAACTATAAACAAGGCCTTAATGAAGCTTTTAGTGGAGACGGCGAGATCAATCAACAAGTTGGATGAAAGCAGTCGCACTCACGACCACCTGTAGGCGACGTAGGAGGCGACACACACACACAAACACACACACAAACACACACACATACAGGTCTTTAATGGAGGCTCTACCGAGACAGATGAAACGGCTGATGAGCTGTGACTCGGAGGGACGAAGAACAAAGGCTCCTCTCTCCTCTTCCTCACAGCGAGCTCTCATTGGTTCACATCAGAGACTCGTCGTCGACGAATCAAAGTCCACCTGCTTCTTCTTTTCTTTTTCTTTTTTTTACTCTGCAATTCATTTCAGGAGGTGAAAGTGGACGAGTATTTGGTGGCAGACAAGAACCCATCAGAGCATAGCTATCAGGTGGCTGCAGGACACACACACACAACCACACACACACAGACACACACACATGCGGCGGTGGTCTACTCGTCGGCTGATAATAACAGTCTGTTAGCGGCTCCTTCTCTCAATCCAATCACGACGTGATTTAAAGGCAGCAAAGCGTCTCAGGCGACTGGAACTGTTTACATCACATTTTCTCCTGATTTCGCCGCCACCGCTGTCGGTTGGTTGGTTGGTTGGTTGGTTGGTGTGTTGGTGTGTTTTCTATACACGGCTGAGCGCTCACCTCCGGGCGCCACCGTCGCCACCGCCGCTGCAAAACTGTGATTTTAAAGACTGACATCTCGCACCGAGAGTGAATTTCCTACTGCTGAAGAGGAGCGGATTTCACCTCTGGCTGTCGACGTGTTGTTAAAATTAGAGGAAATAAAAAGGAGGAAGTAATTAAAAGTGGAGCAGGAGGAGAGAAGGAGGGAGGGATGAGGTTATCTCAGTTAATCGTTGAATAATATGGAGGAAAAAAAGAATCTCACTCGAGATCAGATCTGGAGTTCATCCAAAAACAAATCCTGTTTTTTACCTTTGACCCTGAACACATCACGACCTTTTGACCTGATGCTCCATATTATAAATTAGTTATTGTCCATGCATGTTTTTTTTGACCATCTTTTGTGGCCATGCTGGATTTCCGACTGTGAAAAATGAAAAATATGGAGCTGGATTCATGACTCTGGATTCTGGACTCTAGTCTCTGGACTGGAGTCTGTATAGATTTAAGATCAAGGCCTTTTGACCCGACTCTTTGTTCAAACTAGAGTAAAAGATCCAGAGACTTGAGTCCAGAAACCAAAGTCAAGAGTCAAAAATCAGGATGCAACAAAATCCAGAATCCACAGTCGGCAATCCCGGTCCAGATTCCTGAGATTCAAGTCCAGAATCCAGAACAGAGAGCAAAACCAACCAAGTCCACGGTTAAAGAAGAATTTGAGTAAAATAGACCAGAATACAAGAGTCGGTGATCCAGAAACCAGCTCCAGAGTCCAGAGACTAGAGTCTGTAGACTTAAGATCAGAATCCCAAACCCAGTGCCACAGATTTCGAGTCAAGTCTGGAATATCCAGAATCGTCTGGAATCTAGTCTGAACCCTGGAGTCTAAAATCCAGAATCAAGAGTTTAGATTTCAGAGATGAGACTCCAAAGTCAAGAATCCAGGATCCAGAGTCCCAAGTCAGGAATTCAGGATTGTAAGTCTGATTCTGACCAGCAGGAAGTTGACTTCCTGTTTCCTTGTTGAACCGAGGCCTTCGCTTTAGAAATCTGCGACTGCACCAGTTCAGCTGTTATTTCTTTGAATCAACTTTAAACGACCCGACCGCCTGTTGTCCTCATTCTGGATCCACAGCCGGAGGGCAGCGGAGGGGAGGCAGTGAGCAAGAAGAAGAAGAAGAAGAAGGAGAAGAAGAAGAGGAGGAGGAGGAGGGTGGACATCAATGAGAACCACACCAAAAAAAAAAACCCACTGGCCTTTTTCCTCCTTTCACTGATTTTCACTCCGGTTTACGCTCCACATTGATTCGTCACCGTCTAATATCTCACCTCAAAAGCCTGTTTCAGCAGGAATTACTCCACATCAGGAGCTAATGACCGTATTTCATGGGACTTTTAAGGGCTGAGTCGCTTTAAAAGTTCGAGGGAACAAGATTTTTCAGAGAGAAAACTGGATCCTTTATGATAATTTTACAACTTAAAATGCTGTAATTTAACCGAGGAGCTTTTTACAGGACGGAGAAACGACCCCTAATGACAAAAACACACAGGGAGGAGCCGTGAGGTTGGAAACAATTGACTCTTGTTGCACAATACACTGCAAAAACTGAAAATCTTTGCAAGAATATTGGTCTGATTTCTAGTTAAAATGTCATTTGTAGTCAAAACAAATCTCATTCTACTTAAAATAAGACTCATTGCATAAAAAACGATCTTGTTTTTAGACATTTTTTACGTCTTTCAAGCATATTTTCACTGAATCACTTTCACTTTGAAACAAGTGAAAATTATCTAAAAACAAGTAAAATTTTAGGTGATGAGTCTTATTCAAAGTGGAAAGAGATTAGTTTTGACTAGAAATTAGACATTTTTACAAAAAATAAGACAAATATTCTTGCAACGATTTTCAGTTTTTGCAGTGTGCATACAAGAAAATATACGAGAAATAGGAGGGAACGAAAGAAAAAAAGCAAACTGACAGGGAAGCAGGAGACAGAGGAATTGGTTTAATTCAAAAATGATGACAGTGAATGATTCAGGAGATCAAAATGATCCAGGAGATTAAAAATTCAGCCTGAAGCAAATATGAGGGTGAGAAGGTGAGATAGGAGCACTGGAAAAAAAAAAAAAAAAAAAATCTTTAGAAAGTATTTTCATTATCTTATTCAATCCTTCCTGAAGCTTTTGGAAACAGTTTGAATAAGTTGAACAGAGGAAGCACATGCACCTCGTGTTCACACTCACACACTAACAGACACACACATAGATGTAGCTGTAAGGGAAGATAATCTTTAGAGAATAATTTTATTCTCCTATTAAATCCTTCCAGATGCTTCCGAAGAAATGTCTGAATGAGGAGGGGGGGGAATGAAACGCATGCACCGCACACTGTCGTCGCCGGCGTTCACGCTTCCTGATGAAGAACGAAACGCTCGTTTGTCACGGGCCACAACATCGTCACACACACACACAGACACACACACTGCAGGAAAGGATGGATGTGTGTCTTTGTAATTATCTTGATGCGTTTAATGTAACTGCACTTGATGTGTCGATGCTCTTTCATTACCCCAGCCTGTGTGTGCGTGCAAAATGTAAGTGTGAGTGTGTAGATGTGTGTGCGTGCGTACATACTACACTATCTCTGTGCTGTGACATCCTAGTTCATTAATTTTGACGGTGCTGTATAAACTTTAAACTCCTCACAGCTCCCGTGTGGCCCAACATGTTTCCATGCAGATCAAACCCAGCACTCATCTCCCAGAGTGGTTATGTGTGTGTGTGTCTGTGTGTGTCTGTGTGTAGCACTGTGACCACCACTGCACATCATACACAAACATTAAAGAGTCACTGAGGGCTCAAACTAATGATCATTTTCATCATGAATTAATCCGTCAGTCCTTCGCTAATCAGCCCGTAAACACGTAGCCTACTCCTCAAGACAAAAATGTGCATGACGTCTTTACTTTGTGTCGTCTAAATGTTTAATTATACGCATTTAGATGACACAAACTATAGTTTACAATGAAATAAAACAGAGAAAATCATCAAATCTGAAAAGCTGAAGAGAGAAAATGTTTAAATTCCTGTGCAATCAGCGACTAAACAAGAGCCAACATGCTGTTAGCATGCTAAAGTGCTAACGTTCAACAAGTTTAACAGTGACACACGTTTCATGTATTTGACACTATGCTATACGTGTAAAACAATGGACACTTCCCACGCTTAACAGACGCCATCTTGGCTAGGTACAGCTAGCACAACAATTCGAGACACGGCCGCCATCGTTTGGTGAGCTAGCATGCTAACGCTAGCTACCTAGCATGGACGACGGGGACGTCATTTTAGATTTGCAGGTATCTGATTGTGAACACATTAATAATATTGGAAAAACTTGACTTTTGACCTCATTTGTGAAAATTTAGTGCAACGAGAGAGGTGATGCGTTCAAGTTCGAATGACAATTTTGAATTTAGAACAAAAACAGAGCAACATACAACAGAACAAAAACCGATTAATTGATTAATGACTACAATCTGTCAACAACAAGTTGCCATCTTGCCACCGGAACACAAAAAGAGTAAAAATCAAAACAAATGAGGTCATCTCGTCCTCACATCTTCACTTTCATGTTCGTCACATCAGTGAAACACAACAGACCGACGACTGAAACACTCACTCGCTCACTCACCAGCTACCGTCCGATACACAAAGGTCAGCCCGTCTCTGAAGTCTAACGAGCTCATTAATGAGCTGCCAATCAAAAACATCAAAGGGCGACACCCGGGGAGAAGGAAGCTGTCCATATTTGGAAACAGTCCAAACAAACCACATGACCAAAACACAAACAAACAAACAAAAACCTACACACTGTCATGACATGATACGACATGTAACACACAAACACACAAAAACATGTGTGCGTAATACAACACTTGTCCTTTACTGTTTCACTGTGAGTCAGTGACGCTGCAGGGAGATCGCAGCCATATGTGGAAGACATTAAACCTGAACCTGTTGCTATGCAGCAGACACACACATATACACATGCACGCACACACACACGCACACATAGAGTCAATTTTGGGAGTAAGAAACGAAGAGAATAATAGAGAAAGAGGCTGTGGAGAGCGGTGAAGTAAGCTGTTAAAGCCATCAGAGGCAGGGAGGGTCCCTGCTGTTGTCCATAAAAGCTTAAATGTAGCAGACAGCTTACAGAGTCTGCTTCAGTACTTTCCCTCCCTCCATCCCTCCCTCCCTCCTTTTCACTTTTCACTTCTTCTTCGTCTTCCTCTTCTTCTCTTTTTTTCTCTCTCCCTGGTCCACAGCATTTCAAAGTTCATGTATAATAAAAAACGAGCTGCAGGTATCCCTGATTCAGCTCCTTCTGTGATCTGAGAGGAATCAAAGGAACGAAACAGTCGACTCTTGCTGGGCAACAACAAAGTGAAGCCGTCGGAGCGCGAGTGCACAAGTCGGCAGTAAATATAGGGTGAATTCGCCTAATGTGGGACATTTTGTGAAATTCTGACTTTTGGTCTATATTGTGATATGAAGCAAACACTTCCATTCTACATCCTGTACCATTCTGAAATCCTTAGGTTGTGAACTAATGAAATCCAAAGAGAAAATTCTGATATCACACTCATAAAAGAAATACCATACATATTTCATCTCTGATTGCAAAATTTTTTCCGACAATTTCTGTTCCCTAATGTGGGACAGTCATGCTCCTAATGTGGGACACTAAAAAGTCTGTTTAAAAGTCATCTTATTTTACCTGACAAATGCTAGATTGCAAACTAGTGTTCAATAATATCACTTATTGTCCTAGTTCTGCCTTGTCCTCTGTTAATATTATGGTTTTCTACCAGTTGTGTGATGGAGGTGACCTTTAACCTTACGCCCTGGTCAACAACCTCAATTGTGGGACACCCCCATCCTCAGTGATCTCCCTATATTCAGTAGACCTAATGTCTCCCCTCATCCTGGCTTTTTTCCACTGGTTGAGTTCTCTTGTTTAATTATTTTCCCTTTCTTTTCCCATTTGTTCTTTCCCTGGTTTTGTCTAATTTCCTAATTCTTCTTTTCCACTGTGATCTAAATTACATTCCTTTTAATTCAATGTGCTGTCCTTTGATTACTTGTTTGATTACTAAACTCAAACAATTATCAAACATTATCAAAAAAGACAAGATTTAGAAATGAGAACAAAAATCAGAGCCAGTTACCCCTTTTACAGTATTATGACCACTTCCAGTCATTAATATGATTTTCTTTTGTTGTAAAATATCCAAAATAATGCATTACAACAATAAAACCATGTAAACAACCATTGTTATTGTTTAACCCATTCAACTACATAGATTTACCTGAAAAAGCACTGTCCCACATTAGGAAAAAACACCTGTCCCACATTAGGATGGCACGTTTCCCAAAGTGGGACAGTAAAATTTTGACTAAAAATCAAAATATTGAGAATGGTTACACCATATTAAGATATATTTCAATACATCAACATATTATGAACACATTTTGACAAAAAAAATGCAATATATTGTATTTTTAAATAAATTATGGCCTTAACAATAACTTTGTCCAAACCCTAAGTAACTAGCATTTTGGTGGTCTTCACACAGGGTGCCTCCGGTTTGAAGGCTCTCCCTCCCAAACCTATGATTGGACATTTGAGATGTCATGTGATTTTGATAAGGCAATATCACAGCTTGTGTTAGCCCACATTTACATGAACTTTATTTTGCTATAGGAAGACCTACACCCACTTAAGCTTAAGTGTCCCACATTAGGCAGTGTCCCACATTAGGCGAATTCACCCTATTCAATGATATCAAAAAAAAAAAAAAAAAAATCTCCGACACCTCAGGGTGCCGACCACAAACCAGAGATTAACACAGGAAGAAGAAAAAGAAGAAGACAATACAGTAGATAGAGCTCAACAACACTTGACTTTCTTGCTCTTAAAGGGATATGCCAACATTTTTTAGATACACCATCCTTTCGACTGTTCATGCAGTAACAAGGGAGATAGAGCCATATCGCCTGTAATTAGCTTAGCCCAAACACTGGAAGTGTATGGGTAGCGTTAGCCTGCCTCCACCAGACACTCTTCAGCAACTCTAAACGGAAACCGGCGGGCCGATCTTCGTCTCAGAGCTGACAAAACTCTCCGGTAAGGCATCTTGAGCGGTCAAATGCCGGTAACGGGACGAGATCAGTCAAGCAAAGATGGTTTATTTTGGTTCAAGCTAGCTAGATTGAGGCTAGGTTAGCTTCCTGTTTCAAAGTAAAAGCACAAGTTATATTGTCATGGTTTTCTGTAGCTATGTAAAGGGCAACGGATAGGCCTATTTTATTTTGTTAAAGTAACAGGAAGTGCGTTGGTCACAACGGCTAGCTTGAGTAGCGCCGAATTCGTCCGAACAAAATTGTAAACAGCTGGTAGGAGACAAATTAACGACAAACAGCTGATCTAAACAGCTACTTTCTCACCTAAACATGTTTGAAATGTTGATAAAGTGATATATTTACAGAGTTTAGAGCTAAAATGAAATAAGCTTATGACGGTAGGAGGCAGGCTAACACTAGCTACATACACTTCCAGTGTTTGAGCTAAGCTAATTAGCAGCGATCTGCTCTATCTCCCTTGTTACTGCACGCACAGTCAAAAGGATGGTGTCTATCTGCTGGTCATGGACTTGAGAGCGAGGCAAGACACGTAAAAAAAAATTGTTGCCGTATCCCTTTAAATAGCACAGGAGAAATTACATCTCTGGTCATGGAGAATTGTCTGATTGACAGTGAACGCAGCACGACTACAGTATCCAGATCTCACAGCAGCAGTCGCAGCATGAAAGAAGCTGAGAGAGACAGAAACGTCCTCGGGCAAACAGGAAGCAACCACTGTTATGCTAGAGAAGAAGAAGAAGAAGAAGAAGACAGCTGCAGTGACGGAGGAGAAAAACTGAATCCACAGGATAATTAACAGATCTCAGAGAGGTGTTTTTTTATTATTTCCAGAATAAAAGCCCCCGCTGCCCAGTTTGAGGACTCTTCCTGTCAGAAAACGAGGTTAGGACAGGTTTGTTTACTCCAGACTAACGAGCTGCTGGGAGCCATGTTTATTCAGCAGCTCGTCAGGCCTCTTATTTTGAAAGCATCAATATCTGAGCTGCTTTAGAGGTTTGTTTGTTTTGTTTTTTTCTTCTGGTGGGCAACAAGAGTAATGGCTTGAGCTGGAAATGAATCTGTAGCCGTCGATAGCTCACCTGCTGGAGCACGGACCATTAAAGCCGAGTCCTTATCGCAGTGTCACAGGTTCAAATCCGGCCCTGTCATCCTCTCTCTTTTCACTTTAACCCCCGAAAATCCAGTTTAAAGACGGAGGGGCGGCAGCCAAGTGGAACCAGGAGGGGGAAATGGGATTTTTGTTGTTGTTTTAAAAAATACGAGCCACAGTGAACGCAACATCTTCAATTACTACATGAATGAGACGAGTCAGCAGGACAAGAGGAAGGATGATGAGGATGTAGATGATGATGAAGAGAAGGGTGATGGGAAGATCAGAAGTCAAACAGATAACAGAAAATATAGTCAATATATAATTTAAAGGGATAGTTCAACATTTTTGGAGAATTGGACCGTATCCATTATTCCTATAGTCTTAACAGTAGGTTCTTTACCTTTAATTGTCTGTGCAAGCTATTTTTAGAACGGCGGAGCAGAGCCGTGAGCTGCTCAGAGCTACGCTATGGAGGCTCATGGAATTTCTTGGTTTCCTTCATCAAACTCATCAAATACACAATCCAACAACTCCACAACGCTCTGGTGGACAAGTTGTGACCTGCACATTCACCACGCTATGAGATAATAACACAACGTTACCACACAGAGTTGTTTTAGAGGGAAATACAGAGACTGTTGATGAAAAACTGTCCCTGAAGGCATCAGCAGTTTTGCATGAATTTACCTCTAAAACAACTCTGTGTGGTAACGTTGTGTTATTATCTCATGGCGTGGTGAATGTGCAGGTCACAACTTGTCCACCAGAGCGTTGTGGAGTTGTTGGATTGTGTATTTGATGAGTTTGATGAGGGAAACCAAGAAATCCCATGAGTCTCCGTAGCGTAGCTCTGAGCAGCTCACGGCTCTGCTCCGCCGTTCTAAAAATAGCTTGCACCGACAATTAAAGGTAACGAACCCACTGCTATGACTATAGGGGTTATGGCAATGGGCCAATTTGCCAAAATGTTGAACTATCCCTTTAAACACTAAACATCAGTGGATTTTTCTTTCTCATTTGGATCAAATTTAAGTGGAAACTGGGTGAAACTACAAATATGGAGAAGCGGCTGCACATCAGGAGCAGCAGCTGAGTCAACAAACGACTCTACTGAAGTAAATTCAAGAAATAAAACGCTTGTATGGACGTTCACTGCAAAACCGAGTCAAACAGCAGGGCGACCTTTCTTCTTCTTCTTCTTTTCTCCTTCTCCTTCTTCTTCTTCTCCTCCTCCTCTGAGCCAACGCGGTGCGACTTGGAGCGGCTCAAAGAAAAAGAAGCATGAAGCTTTTCCAGCGCGGTGACGAGACAGAGGCCACACTCTGCTGGCGAACACAGAAAAGAAAATACTGGAAACCACACACGAGCATCCACTCACCCACCCACGCCCTCCACGCACACACACAGAGACACACACATTGACACACACGCACACTCTAAAGTACAGGCAATGATCCTGAAACTATTCAATCTCTCCGCGCACACACACAGACACACAAACACCACAGAACCAGTTGGCAGCTGATAAAAGTCGCTCCGAATCATCAACTTTGCCTTCTAAGTCTCTCTCTCTCTCTTTTTCCTTTTCGCTCACTGACTCCACTTTTCTTTTCTTTCCCTTCATTCTCTCTTTTCTTCTCTGGTTTTCCTTCCCTTTTGTTTTCCAGCTTTCATCCCTCTTGGCTTTCTTCCATCCATTTACTTTTTTCTTTTTTTTTCTCCAGGTTTTTCCACCGTTTTCACATTTTTCCTCCACAATCCATTCATCATTATTCTGCACTCCAACGCTCACTCACTCCTTCCTTCCTTTCTTCCTTCCTTTCTTTCCTGTCCTTCTTGACCCTTCCTTCCCTCCTTCTTTTCTTTCCACTCACTCCTTCCTTTCTTCCCACCATCCTTCCCCTCCCTCTCTTTCTACAACCATCCTTTAGGTCCCTTCTTTTTTTTCCCTTTCTCCCTTTTTACTTCCTTCCTTCCCTTCCTTCCTTCCTTCCTTCCTCTCTTCCATTCATCTCTGTCCCTCCCACCATTCTTCCTTCCTTCCTTCCTCTCTCTTTCCATTGTTCCTCCCTTCTTTTCCTCCATCTGTCCTCCCTTCCTTCCATGGCTTTGTCACTCCTTTCTTTCCTTCCTCCCTTTTCTTTCTTCCTTCCTTCCTTGTCTGTCCTTCTTGATCCTTCCTTCCCTCCTTCCTTTCTTCCCACCATCCTTCCTCTCCCTCTCTTTCTACAACCGTCCTTTGGGTCCCTTCTCTTTTCCTTCCTTCCTTCCATGTCTTTCCACTCCTTTCTTTCCTCTTTCCTTTCCTTCCTTTCTTCCTTTTCTGTCCTTCTTGACCTTTTAATCCCTCCTTTCTTCCACTTCCAACTGTCCTTTAAGACCCGTCTCTTTTCCTTCCCTTCCTTCCTTCCATGTCTTTCCACTCCTTTCTTTCCTCTTTCCTTTCCTTCCTTTCTTCCTTTTCTGTCCTTCTTGACCTTTTAATCCCTCCTTTCTTCCACTTCCAACTGTCTTTTCCTTCCCTTCCTCCCTCACTCCCACTTCTTTCCTTCCTTCCTTCCTTCCTTCCTTCCTTCCTTCCTTCCTTCCTTTCCATTGTTCCCACCACTCTTTCCTTCCTTTCCTTTCCCCCATCTGCCCTCCCTTCCTTCCATGTTTTCTTTCCTCCCTTCTTTTCTCCTCCCTTTCGTTCCCTTTCCTACTCCCTTTCCTTTCCTTTCTCTCTTTCCTTTCTTCTTTCACCCCCCTCCCTCCCTTCTTCCCTCCCTTCTTTCTATATCATTACGACTATAAATTAATGAGCTGATTAAGGGGATATAATGAAAAAGATGGACACACACTGAGTTTTGGCAGCACTGAGGGGATATTTGCCATCTGTGTGTGTGTGTGTGTGTGTGTTTGTGCGTGTGTGTGTCTGTGTGTGTGTCCACATTTTAAGACAAAAAAGGAGTCCAGTCAGAACCACACACCTCAAATTTCACGCCGTGATACAATTCTGGGACTGAGCCCAAGCACAACAGCCAACTACACACATTACACACAAATAGGACTACACACACATACACACACATACACACACAGTCGTCACAGCAGCAGCAGCAGCAGACATGTTGAAGTGTTGAGGAAGATTAATAGAGAAGTGAAGAAGAGACGACTTGATGAACACTCCCTCCCACATCCATACATCTCACACTGTAGTTACACACACATATATAAGACGTGTGTGTGCGTGTGTGAACTGAACCTGTGCTGATATTAATCATTCACCACAGTTTGACTGATGTGGCTTTGAGAAGGTCAGTATTGATATTTTCTGGACTGAATCTGCTGAGAGCTCATGTTTTGTACCAACGTTCAATATTTTAACAACAGTGTGTACGGCGGCCATTTTTATTTAAACAAGTTGTTAAGTTCTTTTGGGACCAAACACATGAAAACAAAAACTCTGTTTTTCTCACATTTATTCATCGATTGCACCTGAAAGTAAAAAAACAAAGGAAGACCGGGGGGAAAACCTGGACAACAACATCCCTCTGTTTGACTGCTGCAAACCAATGAGCAGGATGTTTACGACCATATTTGGGCGTGTACAGAACTTTTGCATGAATATATTGATAGGTTATTGGCTGATTTTCATTTATTTTTCATATCTCAGCTGATAAGTATCAAGCTTTTTCATTAAATCATCATGTTTTCAATGCTAATGCTGCTATGTTGTTGTTATCGTTAAGAGCACCCAGGGCTTTTATTGTGAAAGAATCACAGGAAACATATTAAAGTTAGTGCTGATCACTCTTTTGAAACATGAACATATTTGACTTTTGTTTAGGCTACAGTTCATTTTGAGAACGCTAAAGCTACACTAGCCAAAAATGCTAGCCTGCTGCAGCTTCAAATTAAAAGCATTAAAATAGGAAAATTATGTGTGGCTCTTATTGTGAAATCTGCAACCAACGAATTCATCAACCTTTATATTACTCCTCTTATAAAGCTAAAGGTATTGCTAATGCTAGCTGAACATTTCCTGCTGCAGCTTTTAACCAGGAACATTTGATTTAACTGTATTATCTTTTGTTTTATTACAAGTTTAACAATTTCTATCTCATAAATTTGAGAATATTCATCATCTTGAGGAATTCAGTGCTGCTGCCTTCACCTTTAAAACTGCACGTTAACCTGTCTTTAGAAGAGCTGATACCAGTGTTTTAGCACTGAAACTGCTCACAGATCAAAATGTCTCTCCTCATAAATATTCCACTGAAACTCATCCACATTCAGGTCAAGAACAAAACACATGTCAACTATCATCCTAGGATTTTCTCTTTTTTTTTCCCGCTTCCGACAGTGAAGAAAACCACTTCAATTATTTGAAAATCATGAAGAATTTAGACATTATCCAGGCACTCAAGTGTCTGACTGACAACTCAAACTGAAAAGCTTTAAAAATGACAACAACAATGAGTCAGAAAGGTTGTTCTTCAGCTTTCGTTGCACGCTCATCTTGTATGATAAGTTTACATGTCAGATTCCTCTTCGGTTGCATAACGAAAACCTTTTGTTTTCAATGCTGTCGGCGCCAGATTGTTTCTTTCTTTGTCTTCATAAATGCCACTGATGTTGCTGCATACTCAACTAACACTGTAAACCATTTCACGTTGCACTCACAGACACCATCTGACATGTTGAACCTGTTAACGTGCCTTTACATAATAATTACATCCCGCTTTTCTTCTGCTGTAACATATCACAGCTTTCCTCAGGGGAGGTACGTTTAATTTCCTTATTATACATGTGTTGCTTTTAGTGAGCGGCTGCACGCGGGGGCCCCTGTGATCCACCCCGAGGCCCCCGGAGGCTTCAGCCTGAGAGGAGGTCTCGTCGAGCCTCGCAACCCCCTCTGCTGGAACCATCTGCTGGGATTCTTCTGCAGCAACCGGCCCCAGGAAACACAACACAGCAGGGGGTTGATGAGAAAAGAGGGGTTTTTTTTCCAGTTTTTTTTTTTAGCTGTTGCTCAAAAGTGAGCGTCTGTTTGCGAAATCTAACCATGTGTGCAAGTTTTAAAAGTTAAAGACTGAGGCCCCAAATGAAACAAGTTTAAAGTCCAACAAAAACTTTGAGTCAGTCAAGTCTCAAGTCGTGTCACAACAAGTCAAACATCATTCAAGTTCATCAAATCTCAAGTCCTGTAACACCAGAAGCTGGCTCCCATGTCACTTGGCGCAAGTTCAAATCTCAACTTTGGTCGAGCCATGTCTCGTCACAACTAGACTTGTGAAGCCTCAAGTCGTCAAGTCTTATCCAAACAGGTCTTAAAGTCAGTCATGACACGTTCATATCAAAGACAAGACCAAGAGAAGACTTGTAAAGTCAAAGCCTCAAGTCGTTTCAAGTCTCGCCTATAGTCTAAAGACTTGAACCCAAATCTTTACGAGCAAGTCTCTTGGGACAAGTTCAAGTAAAAGTCTCAACTTGGGTGGAGTCGTGTCTCATCACACCGAGCTCCAAGTCTCTAGACAGTCCAGACAAGTCAGAGACATCAAGTCTTGTCCAAACAAGTCAAACATCACTCAAGTTCAAGTTGAATCTCAAGTCCTGTAAGACCAGTAGAGGCCTTAAGACTTGCTAAGGGTTTTGAAGCCGACTTCGATGTCACTTGAGACAAATTCAAATCCAATGCAAGTAAAAGTCTCAACTTCAAGTCTCTAGTCGGTCCAGACAAGTCTGAGTCGTCAAGTGTTAAAGTCAGTCATGACATGATCACATCAAAGACAAGTCCAGGAGAAGAATAAAGACTTGTCAGGTCAAAGTCTCAAGTTGAGTCGAGTCGTGTCTCTTCACAACTATCCCCAAGTCTCTAGTCAGTCCAGACAAGTCTGAGTCGTCAAGTCTTGTCCAAACAAGTCTTCAAGTCAGTCATGACAAGTCCAAGAGTCGACTAAAGCCTTAAGTTAGTCTGGACAAATCCAAGTAATTTCAAGTCTGAAGACTCAAAACCCAAGTCAAGTCTTGAAACCAGTTCAAGCCAAATATCAAAGAAAGAAGAGTTCCAGGTTTGTAAACACAAGGTAAGTGTCAAGTCTCCAAGTCATTTCTAATTTTGTCAAAACAAGTCTCACGTTCATCAAGACAAGTCCAATTAAACATCAAATACTCCAAAACAGACAAGTTCCAGATCAACTGAGACAAAGTCAAGCCTCAAGTTATTTGAGTCAATCGTGTACAAGATATCAAACTCCGTCAAAACAACTCACAAGTCGGTCCAAGTCTTGTCCAAAAAGTCTCGAGTCCCATCCCAGATCTGCTGTTTAACGGGCCAAAGTCAGACACCGAGTCTAGAGTCCTGTTAGTTTATATCGAGTAGGTGTAGTTTTATAGTCACATTCCCAGTCGTGAGTTCACATCACAGCTGAAGTTATAGCAGGAACATTATATTATATTTCAGCTCGTGTGATGAAGCTTTTGCACGATATTTTGCAGGAGGAAAATCTATGAAACAGATGCCGACCATCAAAATAAAAGCCAGCGAGGGAAAAACAATAAAAGTGAACATAGGGCTCGTCGGCTGTGTGTCGTACACCTCAAATATCTGAGAGGGATGAATGATTTGACCCTGAGAGGAAGATATCATAAAAAAACCCACTCCCACATACACACACATACACAGATTGGTTGTATTTGCTTTCATAAGATTTTGAGAGAGTGACAAGCTACAAGCTCCCACGGAGGCAGAGAAAATGAAGCAGTTTATGGGAACAAGACCCATTTGAAAAAAAAAGCATAACAGAGGGGAGTGAAAGATTGAGAACATGGAGGCAAGAGGGAAATAGTGATGGATGGAAGACAGAAGGGAGACGCACAACAACACACACACACACATACACAGTGACTGTGACACACTTTAATGGGAGTTGGCAGACACACACACGCACACAGATGAGATCAGACCAGTCAAACCAACCGGTCACACTGGGAGTTTCGTGTTAAACCAATAACAAACTGCCTATAAATCAAATATTCAGCGTTTCTCTCCTTCTGAAGAACCAAATTGAAAGAAGAAGAAGAAGAAGAAGAAGAAGAAGAAGAAAAGGCTCTGAAACAATATACAATGTTTACTCATCTGAGGTTATGAACCGAGACAGAAAAAGCCTTAAATGGCCAAAACAACCCTGCAGCCAGTCTGCAGGCGGTAACACAGACGAGGTATTACAGCCATTACTGTGGCGGCTAATCTGTGTGCACGTACTTCATCTTCCCATGTGTGAGGTGGTGGAAGTGTTGCACAAGCCCTGGAAATACACACACACACACACACAAACCAAAGTGTCTCCACATTAAGAGCACAAAATAATATAAAGATGCAAAAGCCTGGCAAATGACTTCTCCCAGGCCTCGGCTCGTCTGGCATATAAAACGTCTGGATGCAAAATATAAAAAAAAAAACATCCCTGAAAAGAAAGAGGAAGAAGAAGCACCTTGCTAGGATTAACTACAACAACTTGATGTGCAGGAAACACAGCGACTGCTGCAGCCTCTGTGCAGCCGAGCCGAGAGAAATTCAACCCGACTGCCTCCCGGTCAGAAAGCAACACCATTAAACCGGACCAAGTCGCCCGTGGGTCAGTGTGCACGAACTCCTATCGCAGCGGTCGACTCCAACCTTATTCAAATTTCAAATGCAAAAAAAAAAGAAAAGAAAAAGAGGTCTTCGATTTAAATTCTAGTGGAAAACCTGAAGTTTCCAAAGATATAAAACATCTCTGGCTGAAATTGGGGGAAATGAGTGTAAAATTATGCACAAAGCAACAAGAATATTTCCATCAGATTTGAGCTGCTGCTGCTGCTGCCGCTGCTGCTGCCTTGGACAGTTTGAGATATTTCTGCTTCTGTTTTGCAGGATTTTCTACTTTTCAAACTCAGACAAGTTGTCAAGTCTGACGCAGAAACATGTTGCCGTTGTCAAACTGGTTTAAAGTTTGAGTTTGAGATGCAGAGCGATGCCGAACGCCACCCAGAGTCAGAGACAGACGAGACAATGTTGAGTCCGACCCGAGGGCTGGATCTGTGCAGAAGGTTTTAATCTGATCCACTTCAAGTCGACGTCTACGCAACTTTAAAGCTCCCAAACTCCTGAACCGACCTGATTAGCGTCCCACCGGCTTCACGCTGCAGCAGAACCGTCTCTGTGTAGGTTTTAAACACTGGAATTAAGACGCTTTTAATTCATGACACGACGTTTGTTTAAGGGTTTAAGTAGAAATATGAAATAATAATTGGCTTGAAGCTCAAAGCGCCTTTGATTTAACCTACTATCTGTTTCTCGTCTGTTGCAGTATAAAGACATTTTTCCACTCATTACGAAACAGCACACACACAGTGTCGCTATTCCCTCACCGTGCCGTCCTCCACCTCTCTGTAAAAAGTGAAAGGTTGTGACCTCATCCTGTAAAAAAGCTTTGCGATAATGTTTTTTACTGCAGCAGCATCACAGAGCAGAGGTAGCAGCAGAAACTCAATGTAATACAGCAAGAAAGAGAGAGACAGTGCATGTGAGTCTGTAATTGGCTGATATGTGAGGAGACTGTTTCTCAGCAAGAATTCATTTCTTTCAAAAAAGAAAAAAAAAGAAGAAAAAAAAACAGCCTGCAGCCTCCAATTAACCCTTTCACTCACCCACTGCCCCCATCACACACACACCAATACACAACACAGGCAGCTGCGGCCACCAAAACAAACAGCCAATGGCGTTCATGGGAACCCACGAGTGTTTCCGATGTCGGAGAAGAGGAGGAATAATTAGCGAGTGGAGGAAATAAAGAAGAAAAAACAAATATTTGCTGGAAAAAAAAATGATAGAAAAAGACTGGATTTCAAAATAAAAGCTTCTTACCTGATCAGTGTTCAGGCCTGTTGATCAGCGATGACATGAACCGCCTCACGCTCCTGAAACACACACACACAAGAAAAAAAGAAAAAAAAAGGTGAGAAAAACTAAACAAGTGATTTGTAACTCGACTCGTTTGTCATTCGATCTCAACATCCAGCGAGAATTTTGGTGAAACTCCAAGTGATCGATGAGCGGCCCCCGAGGGCCTGCGCTCACGTTACAGGTCAACACCAGGTGCTGTATTAGTTACCGATCGGCCCTCGACGCTGAGCTGCTGCTGCTGCTGCTGCTGCAGGTTTCCGATGTCGATGTCGACCCCCACCCAAGCCCCCGAGGAGCTGGAGAGAAACTTTTTCCTCCTAATGAAACTCTGCTGCTGTAACCACAGTTTAATTTGACGCTGCTGTTTAACAGTGTCACCACAGACTTAAAAATAACTGATGAAGCTGCGGTGGAGGGACAGCGCGTGTGTGTGTATGTGTGTGTGTGGGCAGGGTTTTAAAATACAACAGACCCATTTAAATAATAAAAATACTATATGAACGTGTTTAAAAGTGTTTAGTTGCAAATTAAAACACATTAAATCAAGTCGAGCCTTGATGATGGAATTTCCAACTTTCTGACGTGTCATGAACGCACCATTAGTATAAAACCATTCAACGGCATAACAAAACAAATTTGTTTAACATAAGTGCGTCCATGAATGCGTAAATACTCACAACACATAAAGGACTCATAGTCCAAATTAATACTGCAAATTAGCTTTACTATTGATTGATCGATTATTGATTATTTCTGATTCATCCACACCAACATCTTTTTCACACCGTCACAAGAACAGGAATCCAAAAGGACTAAATACACTGACTAACATCACAATTTAGAATAATATCATTATTTTCAATAATATTGAATATCGCGATATTTGATAATATTGATATATCACAGTATCAGTATTGTTAAGACATGAAAAAATGAAAATATAAAAAATAAAATAAAAATATTAAATAAATAAAATCTATTACAATTATTCAACTTGACAAGATCATTTGTGGCGATATTAAAACTGTTTTGTGGTTCTTTCTTCTTGGTTAAAGGGGACATATTATGGAAATATCACTTTCTAAAGCCTCTTTAACATACATTTAGGTGTTTGTCTTGCCTTTCGGCCTCCAAAATGTGAGAATTGACCAAAAAAATCTGCAATTTTCAGGCTCCCTATAGGTTAAAATCCTTGTGATGTAATTAACGATTTGAATCCTAGTAAATCCAGTAAAGGGGGCGGGGCAAACAGTGGCTCATTTGCATTTAAAGGGACAGGCACCGAAACGAGTCGCTCTGAACAGGGCTGTTTTGAACTGATGAAAAGAGCTGTGATGTTTGATCGTTGGGGGATTTTGTCACAGACATGTCTTTAAAACACATGGGAACTATTTTAATTCATGGAAAACGGGCATAATATGTCTCCTTTAAAGTTTGTGAACACAGATGCACATCATATTTATGTTTGTGAATCAAGTCTAATGTCTGGAAGGATTACACACAGCTGACTCGTTTGTTATGTAACACAAGGGGGAACTGGAAGACTGTCAGGAGGAGCTTTCAAAAATAACTCCAACCCCCACAATGCACTGTGAATCCTGATCCTGTGAATATCAGTGTAAACTTAACAAATCCGTCTGGACGTCTGCAACAGAGACGACTGTGGAAAAGCCGGCGGATCAAAGTGGGAGAACCAGTGGGGAGCGAGGGAGGGGACTGGTTTATACTCACAGCACACTGATGGCATTGTTAATTAAACATAATTAATTCACAGAAAGTGCCAGAAATCTGGTATTATCTATCAGAGAGAAAAGCATATTACTGCAGGGAATAATAACAAAAAGCTGGAGCTGTGCCTGAGTTTAAATAGAGCCCTTCATCAGGCCCTGAATTAAACTAAAGGCATTTTAATTTGTGATAATACAAGAAGAGAGCCGCGCTTTCTCCTCTCATAACGATAACATTAACACTTATGGGCACAGCAGGCTGCGGAAAATAAAGGCACTTTTTAACTGAGGAGATAAAGGAAAAATCAATTTGGAGGGTAATCTTCATAATGAGACAACCAAACGGACAAAAAGAGGCGAAGCAGCGACAACCAAGGTATCTATCTGCGTTTTCATTTCACACCCGGAAACGAGAGCGAAGCTGCTTTTCACTTCGCATTGAGACGAGCAGCAAAGCAGCAAGTGATGCACGACTAGAGTGTGTGTGCGTGTGTTGGGTGTGTGTTTGTGTTTGTGTGGGGTGAAGTTTGTTTGGCAGCACTTCTAACAATGTTGAGGCCCTCGGTGCTCTCCAACAGAATGGCCCAGTCTGTCTCCACTCTCTATCTCAAAGAACCATATGCTTCTGGATAGTAGAGCCGCCTCGTGTAGTGTAGTGTGTGTGCGTACGAGCGTGCGTTAGTGTGTTTGTGTTTGTGTGTTCATTTGTTTGCATGAGTGTGTCCATATGTTCTAGCATCTAACATCCAACATCTAAACATCCAGATGGCGAAGCATCAGTCGACACAATGTTTCCTTCCATCATCAGGAAGTAGCTTGAAAACCGTAAAGACAATAAATATTCATTAAGTTGCGTTTAAGCAGCGACCGACTCAGCAGCAGCAGCAGCAGCATTTACCTCATCATGATTTATAGAAATAAAAATATCTATAAATAAAAGGAATGAAAGAATAAAAAGGAACACACGCTGGCGTCTAAATAACCTAAAGCAGCAGATTAAATGTGAGATTACCAGATGGATTTACGTCCTCAGTGAAGAACATGAAGAAGATCTCTGAATCCACTTCAACACAACAATCAGGCAGATGTCCAGGCCCTCGGGGGGGGGGAACAAGGGGCCCCCAGTGGCCCCTCATGTTGGCACAGCTTGAAATGACTGTAAACGCCCTTTGACCTCCCATTAAGGCGATATACAGTTCACTGTGACTGGCACATGAGGCATTCAGGGAACACTGGTAAAAATAAAAATAAAATACCAATGTCTGGTACAGCCTGCATGTACAGTATGAGGTGTTTAAGGACTGTTTCAGAAAATTGGACCATTGATATAACCTGATGTGAGGCGTTCAGGGAACATTGGTCAACAGTATCTATTGTCTAACATGAGGCATTCAAGGAAGTACAAAATACCAATGTCTGATACAGCCTGCATATATGAGGTGTTTAAGGACTGTTTCAGAAAATTGTGCAATGTGAGGCATTCAGGGAACAGTATTGTCTAACATGAGGCATTCAGGAATATTTGTAAATTACAAAGCCTCCACATGAGGCATTCAGGGAACACTGGTAAAAAAATAAATAAATACCAATGTCTGGTACAGCCTGCATATATGGGGTGTTAAAGGAACATTCAGAAAATTGGACCATTGATATAGCCTGATGTGAGGCGTTCAGGGAACATTGTTTAACGGGACGGATTTTCTAACATGAGGCATTCAGGGAACATCAGTCTGATGCAGCCTGGATTCAGGGAACACTTGTAAACTCTACTCTTTACATACGAGGCGTTCAGGGAACCTTTAGAAAAGTCTGAATGTGAGGCGTTCAGGGAGCATTGTCTAACACAATCTCTATTTGAGGCGTTCAGGAATATTTCTAAATTGCACGGTCTAGGAAGCGAGGCATTCAGGGACCATCAAGTAAACTGTGTCGTCTACATACATAGCATACATGCGAGGCGTTCAGGAGGCGCATACATCATCGTACAACGTCTGTCGCACACTGTAAGAAGCTGTTCACCCACGGACGCACAAACACACGTCATGATTGATGATCATCGATGATTGATGACGATTATTGACGACGATGTGCAGCCTGTGTGGCGTTCGTGTGCACCTGGAGATTTTGGAGACAGAATAACGATCGATCAAACTTTTTCCACCTGAACACAGCTGAACGCAGACGCGCACATGATTAATAATACAACAACCACGACGTGTGCGTTGTTATTTATGCTGCAGCTGTAAAAGCAGCTCCGGTGCCTTCACAGATTAGTTTCACTTTGTAACTTTCCTCTACTGTTGTTCTTGTCACTTTTTCTTTCTTTTCCTTCCGCGGATTCTAATAGAAACATTACATAAAGTATTAATGGGTCCAGGTTCGCGTCTTGCAGGGAAGTCAACTCAACCTCAGGGCTGCAAAACATTTGCAGAGAGAAATGATGAAGAGGCTCGGGAACCAAGTCCCGGACTGACTGACTGATCGAACCGGCCGACCGACGCTCACCATCACCAAGAGGCAAAAAAAAAGTTTCCGTGGTAATTACAAAAGATCTCTAAATCATAATAAAGTCGCCGCAGTCGTTTCTCTTCCTCCGTCTGAGGCAAGCATCCGAACGCATCTGAAACATTTCCATGGCTTTTATTAAATTTTCAGCAGCCATTGTGCATTCTTCTCGGCGGCTCACCCGGCGCTGACCTCTCCTCTGCCTCGCTCATTTCCAATCTCCACTTCAATATGATTCAATAACTGCTGCGGCTGTGAATCAGCAAACGGCAGGAAAAGGCGAGAGGCCACTGATGTATATTATTCTGATTTAAAGAATAAAGTTTGCTTCTGATTTTTTTTATTTTTTTAGATGAGATAGTGAAATGTGGATTTTATTAGAATCAATATTTTTTAGTTCGACTTGTGATAAAATAACACAAACAGCAAAAAAAACGGTGGCAGACGGAGGATGGACGCACTCAGCAGGTCCAGATTGTAGAGAGAGAGACGCCCCCTCTGCTCCCCGTCTGACCTCTACGCCAGGAAAACACACACACACACACACACACACAGATTGTCTGTCCTCAGTCTGTCACTCACATACACACACACACACACACCACGGGTCATGTGTCATGATGTGCCAAGAGAGACAGTCGAACAATGGCAGCCACGTCCACAGACAAAGACCCCAAACACACTTTCTCCTACCAACACACACACACACACGCTTCATTTTTGTGCAGTCGAATATGAACACACACACACAGACACACACAGGGACGTCGTCTTACAGAATTTAAAGAGCGCACGTCCGAGGAGCCAGGTTTCAGTGCCGTGTGACCCTGTTCTGCCTCAGGTGCATCGGCTCTGAGCTCAGGTGCAAACGTATACACGACGCATTCAGGGCACGTTGGAGATCTGATCACTCAGGCCGCATGCAGTCGGAGGTGAATCTGGACCACGTGTGTCCACGCTCCTTCAGAAGAGTGAACGCTAATACGTCCTGAACACACTGAAGGACCGCACGCTCTACTGACGTCATTAGTGCAGGTCACTTGTCCACCACAGCGTTTTGGAGTTGTTGGAGTTGTGTATTTGATGAGCAGCTCACATCTCTGCCCCGCAGCATTATGGCAACGGGCAAATTTGCCAAAATGTTGAACTATCCCTTTAAAGACGGCCTAATTAATCACATCCTTTGAAGGACTACCCCCTCTAATGATACCATAATCGCTATAGTCATAGCAGTAGGTTCGTTACCTTTAATTGTCGGTGCAAGCTGTTTTTAGAACGGCAGAGCAGAGCCGTGAGCTGCTCAGAGCTACGCTATGGAGGCTCATGGGATTTCTTGGTTTCTCTCATCAAACTCATCAAATACACAATCTAACAACTCCACAACTCTCTGGTGGACAAGTTGTGACCTGCACATTCACCACGCTATGAGATAATAACACAACGTTACCACACAGAGTTGTTTTAGAGGGAAATTCATGCAAAACCGCTGATGCACGTTGCCTTCAGGGACAGTTTTTCAGCAAGCAGTCTCCGCATTTACTCTGTATTTACCTCGAAAATGGCTCCGTTTCGTATCGTTCCGTTATTATCTCATAGCGTGGTGAATGTGCAGGTCACAACTTGTCCACCAGAGAGTTGTGGAGTTGTTGGATTGTGTATTTGATGAGTAGCGTAGCTCTGAGCAGCTCACGGCTCTGCTCCGCCATTCTAAAAATAGCTTGCACCGACAATTAAAGGTAACGAACCTACTGCTATGACTATAGGGATTATGGCAATGGGCCAATTTGACAAAATGTTGAACTATCCCTTTAACAATCAGGCGAACTCTACTCCTGTTCGCCGACGATGTCGTTCTGTTTATTGCTGTGTGTGAGGAGCTGTTGTCAGGCAACGTCGGGTCAGCAGCTCCGTCACAGTTTGAAATCAGATTTTTTTCCCACAGATTCCTTTCTCACAGAAGAGAAACAGCAGGAAAAGAACTCTCACAGCATCTAACAACAAACACAAGCCGCCATGGCCAAATCATCAGCTACACAGGTGTGAGAACGGAGTCACGAGACGGCTTGACGACGTTCTGGTCAGTGGAAACTTTACCACGCTGCCGTCTGATTGGAAACAGGACGAGTCGACTATGCAACACGCTGTTAAGACGAGGCTGAAGCCGCCAAAACAACTTCACACTCATCAGGTAGCGGCTGCTAATGAATGCTAATGCTGCGCTCCGTCCGCTCGCTGCATGTGCAAGTAGGAGGACTGCTTGTTAATGCATGAGCGTCTCGAAACGGCAAGGTGTCAGGAAGAGAAGAAGAGCGGGGGCGGAAAAAAAACATTAAGGGATAGAACGAGAAGAAGAAGAAGAGAAAACGTGTGTGCATGTGTGAGTGCAAGAACTGTGAAAAAGACGTATTAGCTATTCTGTCAAAATAGATAATGAATGTTAAAACTATGCAAATGCTAAACTTATCTGCATAAGTCCCTTTTAAACATAGGATGTGTAAATGACTGTGTGCGTTTGTGTGTCTGTGTGTGTGTGTGTGTGTGTGTGTAGGCTTATTTGTGTAGGATTTTAAGCAATTAGGACAGGAAACAGAGGCTGTTGCTTTGTCTTCCCAGTGGAATTAAGTTATGCACCGTCAACACACACACACACACAGAAAAAATTCCCCATTCGGACCGACAACACGGTCTCAGCTGTGAAACACACACACATTTACACACACATACACACACACATACACTTGAAAAGCACAATCTCAACTTCCTCTTGACCCATTTCCCAAACACAACACACCACCTCTCTTTTCTTTTTTCACTCCCTCCCCCACCATCCCTCTATCTCCCTCTCCTCATCTGCTGGGAGCAAAGCCACTTCTGCTTTGTGTCACCAGATCAGACACACACACACAGACACACACACAGACACACACACAGTTAATCAGTTTGTTTATGAGGCCAAAGGCATGCAGGGCAGAATCCCTCTGTAAACTCTACTGTAACCGTCTCTGTCTCCGGGTTCACGAGGCCGACGACTCCGCCGTGTGACTGAGGACGCTTCGGCTTCCACTTAATTAACCGTCGTCCATTTGTTAAAGAACTCACGCAGCACTCGAATCCGTGGTGGAAATGTCACTAATGTGCCTTAAAAGCTGCACGGTGTTGGAAATAATTTGTCAGGGAAGTAAAAAAAGAAGAAGCTCTTTAAAAAAAAAGGCCTGAGATGAAAAGAAAAGGTGCCGGGAGGGAAAACGAGGAGGAGGAGGAGGTGAGGAAGCAGGGGAACGACGGCGAGGAGAGATAAAAACGCAGAGAGAGTTGCAGCTGTTTGTTCAACGGTCCGACAGGAAATGTTGAATCTGGACGCATCGGTACGCTCCGATCGAGGCCTGCATGCAGCGTTTCTTTTAGAGCGGAGAGACTAAACGGATCCACGGCCGGTGGAGGAATTTCTTTGTTTACAGAGATATGTTTGGAGAGAGGTAAAGAGGAGGAAATGAGAAAAAGACAAGGCAAGGCGGACGAATCTAAGATAGACCGAATGAAAATCCAATATGTGAAGCAGCGAGGGAAGAAAAAAGAAAAAAGAAAAAACTTCCATAAAGTCTCAGAACCGTTTTGTTTGGATCTTTCTATCTCATGTTCCTGCTCTTTACTTCCCCTTTTGTCCCTCGCTGCCTCCCGTCCTTCTGCCTCCATTTCTCTCTGTGAAAACTCATTTCTAAGGATTTAAAAACCAACTTTATCTACTCCATTACCCTCCACCTGCTTCACATTCACTTAATTCCACAGACATGACGACAAATACAACCTCGGTCCTGTCGTCCACTCAGGACAACGACCGTCCTCCCTGGACGCTGAATTAATAACAATTAGCATTGTGCTTTGGCTTCTTCTGAAGAAGCTTTAAAGCACAGACGAGCCCGAGCATCTGCTGCAGCTGCATTTATTTATTTCTGAAGGTCAGGAAATAAGAAGTGGATTTTTTTTTTCTTACTTCAGTAACTTTTTATTGAATGAAATGATGAAAAATTCTGCAAAATAAAAGGTCAGAAGAGAGGAGTGAGAAAAAAGCTCAGAGAGCTGTGGTTTCAACCTTCAACATGAAAACACGTCGTCCACAACATCTTTGGTGTGATTTGAGATTTTAAGACCATTAAATGGAGATTTTTGTTAAAGGGATAGTTCAACATTTGGTCAAATTGGCCCATTGAAATAATCCCTATAGTCATAGCAGTAGGTTCGTTACCTTTAATTGTGGGTGCAAGCTGTTTTTAGAACGGCGGAGCAGAGCCGTGAGCTGCTCAGAGCTACGCTACGGAGGCTCATGGGATTTCTTGGTTTCCTTCATCAAACTCATCAAACTCACAATCCAACAACTCCACAACGCTCTGGTGGACGAGTTGTGACCTGCACATTCACCACGCTATGAGATAATAACACAACGTTACTACACAGAGTTGTTTTAGAGGGAAATTCATGCAAAACCGCTGATGCATGTTCGCATCAGGGGCAGTTTTTCAGCAAACAGTCTCTGTACCTCTAAAACAACTCAGTCTCACAACTTGGCTACCAGAGCGTTGGATTGTGTATTTGATGAGTTTGATGAGGGAAATCATGAAAATCCTTTAGCCTCGAAATCATGAAAATCCTTTAGCCTCCGTAGCGTAGCTCTGAGCAGCTCACGGCTCTGCTCCGCCGTTCTAAAAACAGCTTGCACCAACAATTAAAGGTAACAAACCTACTGCTATGACTATAGGGATTATGGCAATGGACCAATCTGCCAAAATGTTGAACTATCCTTTTAAAGCTGCAGCTCTAGGGTTGCTTCAGTCTGGTCTTCAGGTCTGATCAATCACAATCTCTTACAGCAGAGAACAAACAGCATCAAACTGGATCGTGGTCATGGGACATGCAACAGCTGTCTGGATGAAAAACTCACATCTGGACGAACATTGATTTCATTATCAAACGAAAACCGGTCGGTTTACCCTCAGGCTCTTTGTCCATGATCCATAAACCTCATCCTTTTGAGCTGTTTTGGGTTCTGGCCTCAGTCCTACTGGTCCCCTCCTGGACAGATGGGACCAGTCCACCACAGGCTCATATTCACGCTCAATTTAAAGCTGCAGATTAACCAAACATGCAGTGGATTGTGGGAGGAAGCCAGAGCACCCAGAGAAACCAAAGCTTAATTTATCACCTGGGTTTGTGAACAAGCCTGTAGCGCTGCAGACTGTGTTGTCAGAAGCTTTAAGCGACAACTCAAATATCAAAAAAATAGTTGGTTATTCGTTGTTGGCAGTGTCAGATTTTATCATGAAAATATGAGTTTAACTAAAGCTGCTGCTGTCGTCCCTCCGCCCTGTCTTCGGTTTTGGAGCGTTTCTAAGAGAATTCACAGAAAAATCCGCTCCGCTGTTGTAAAGCAGGGGCGGATCGGCCCGGGTAGGTGGGGGCAAAAACACCACATCTGGTTCTGCTCAACATGACTGACATTCCTCAGGGAAGAGGGAGTCGGGCCGGATGGTAATGAACTCGACTCTTACACCAACGTCAGTCTCTCAGAAAATCCTCTCCCCGACAGGCGTCTTCTGCAGATCAGAAGTGCGAGGTGTAAACAAAATCCCACGACTTCCAATCTGTGCAACCAAAGGGTGTGGGAACCGAGCTGACACCGCGGCCTTCATGTAAATTTATGACTTTTCCCTGGCAGCCCATTACTCAGTCAGAGGGCTTTGGTGACTTCAGTGAATAAAAATGTTCTCTCTTGGTTTATTACCGTAGTTTGTCAATGTGTTAAATAAGTTGGAAAATATCTGCGGGTGCAGCCTCCTAATTCATCCCTCTGAGGTGGAGGTGTCAGCGTGGTGGAGGATCCAGACGGGAGAAAAACAGCCTCACAAAAACACAGTTCACCCAGGGTCAGCGTGATGTCACCCGCCGCAACACTGGCTCTTTAAATATGAGGAAACACTGTAATGACATAATGAGGCTGGACTTTATAGAGTCGGAAAATCCTGCGGTCACTGTCTGATCAACCTTCAAAATAATGGACGTAATGTCCAGACTGGACTCCTTCAACGTCACTAACTGGACGACCACACAAAGCCGTGACCTTTTAACAGGCTTGTTGAGAGGAGGGGCGTGGCCAAAGGTCGCAAAGTTAACGATGGTCTTTAAAAGCTGTATTGAAGGCAAATTGACTTTTTCGTTGGTTTGTTGAAGACCTTTCTCCTCTTAACTCAAAGGGGTTAAAGGGATAGTTCAACATTTTGGCAAATTGGCCCAAGGTTCATTACCTTTATTTGTCGGTGCAAGCTACTTTCAGAACGGCGGAGCAGAGCCGTGAGCTGCTCAGAGCTACGCTACGGAGGCTCATTATGGGATTTCTTGGTTTCCCTTCATCAAACTCATCAAATACACAATCCAACAACTCCAAAACGCTCTGGTGGACAAGTTGTGACCTGCACATTCACCACGCTATGAGATAATAACACAACGTTACCACACAGAGTTGTTTTAGAGGTGAATTCATGTAAAACCGCTGATGTGCGTTCACGTCGGGGGCAGTTTTTCTGCAGGCAGGCTCTGCATTTACCTCGAAAACAACTCAGCATAAATAAATATTTTCCGCTGAATACTTTGCAATTTCCTGTCTTTTATTTGTCACATCCCCGGTGTGTAAGGGTCTCCAAGGTTAGACCTGAACAAGTCCTTCAGTTAAGAGGTGAAAAATCTTCAAGAAATCAACAAAAAGGTTATATTTGCCGTCAATTCAGCTCTTAAAGACGACTGAAAGCCTCCACAAACACAAAGTTAACGACACGCAGCTCGTTACAGACGTCATCGCTGCATTAATCGGGTTGAGAGTTGAGTTTTTGACTTCACACCATCTCCATTATCCTCCATAAACCGCTTCTCTCACACTTCTTCTTCTATTTGCGATTATCTAATCTGTTGGAGCTCAAGGTAAACTATTTCAAACGCTGTGAAGCGCTCATAAAAAAAAAAATGAATTCAAACATGTCAGTTTTTATGTACAGGTATATAGAGCTAAAGCACAACAGGAATACCCAAGGGCACTCGTCAAATAGACTGAACTTCCCCAACGGTCCTCATCATGAACAAGCATTCGGCAGCAGCGACAAGGAAAAACTTCCTTTTATGAAGATGAGTCATCGCAGCGCAAATATTTAATTTCAAACCAATATGACACAGATCAGGATTAAACAGTTTGAAGCTTGACTTTCAAATAAAAAGGTGACCAACCAATTACTCTGCTGGACGCCACAGTCGCCGCCGGTTTGGATGATCCATCTGTTGGACCCAGGTTAAAAACATTTCTCTTTTCATGTGCTTATAGCTGCAGCTCTTTTTAAGAACTTTAAACTTTATCTATTTTCTTTTACTTTACTTTTTTATTCTTCCTTTGCTCCTTCTTTTAACTCTGTGTCTTTTTGTTTTTGTGCTGTTCTTTAAAAATAAAGAAAAGTTTTGTCTCTATGTTGAGTTGTCTTGGTATGAAATGCGCTATATTACATCTCAAAACTCATTTATTGAAACAGGCTTTTAATATTCAGTGACTTTTGCCATTTGATATGTATTTTATCGTTTCTGTGTTTTCTTGCTTTTAAATGGTATCCAATGAGATTTCTTTCTGTAAAGCACTTTGATCATCTTCTTGATATTGTAAGGTGCTATATAAATAAACTTTATTATTATTATAAATAAAGATGCTTTGCCTTCATTTACAAAAGTTACAAACCAGCTGGAGCAGGAAGAAGAGAAGAGCAACTGGTGTCGGCTTAAAAAAACCAACAAAACTTCCTCTATTTTCAGGGGTAAACACAAACCCCCTCGAGCTTAATCGAGCATTAAGTGCCACATAAAAAACCCCCACAATATTCCATATAACACACAATCTACAGTAACTGCAGTGAAAAGACACAACTAACTCCCAGTCGAAACAGCAGCAGCAGAACTTCTCTCTCTCTCTCTCTCTGCAGCAGAAAATGAAATGCCAAGCCTGGCTAAGGACATAATGAAAAAGCTATTATCAGCATGAGCTTTCATCAGCACTGCATTCAACCATGTTCAATACAAACTGATTCTCTCATCTCATGCTGTACCCATCTGAATGCTGGGATATAATAACGGAGGCGAGATAAGAGAGAGAGATCACTGTTTTTCTCCCCCCCCGTCCCCACCACCCAACCCACCACCTCTACCTCTGCTGGAGAAGAGCATCAGCACATTTACAGACGAGCTGAAGTTTTCAACACGGACACGTTCGACCGACATAATCAACCTGTCATTGTAAGAGCCTGATGCATTCATATCATTAGCCGACCTTGTGTATGTCTCACATGTGCCCTCTTTTTTCCAATAAACCTCCGATATCGTCCTCCATTCATCTGTCAGGATTTTTCATTTTCCTGCTTTGTTGCGTTTAATTCTTGATGTATTTATTCTCTGCCCATAAGTTTCCAGCCGTCCGTCATCTCCACTGTTACTGCCTCTGAATTCAAATACAGCTGCTTCATACAATATTCAATAAAACATTGAATTATATATATATCATGATACAATATTCAAACTATATCCGGAATATATTAAGGCGTAATGAGGATGAGGCCTGTCAACTGTGAACTATGTATTAAACTGCGAAGGGTTCTCAGGTATGGCAGTTTTACTGTGACAAACGAGAGGGTGGTGAACGCACCGCCCTGCAGAGGTTCTCACTTTTATTACTCAGCACTTAACGGAGCCACACTGAACATCTCAGAGGCGTCTTTAAAGGGATAGTTCAACATTTTGGCAAATTGGCCCATTGCTATAATCCCTATAGTCATAGCAGTAGGTTCGTTACCTTTAATTGTCGGTGCAAGCTATTTTTAGAACGGCGGAGCAGAGCCGTGAGCTGCTCAGAGCTACGCTACGGATGCTCATGGGATTTCTTGGTCAAACTCATCAAACTCATCAAATACACAATCCAACAACTCCACAACGCTCTGGTGGACAAGTTGTGACCTGCACATTCACCACGCTATGAGATAATAACACAACGTTACCACACAGAGTTGTTTTAGAGGGAAATTCAGAGACTGCTTGATGAAAAACTTTCCCTGAAGGCAACGTGCATCAGCGGTTTTGCATGAATTTCCCTCTAAAACAACATCCCATGAGCCTCTAAGCAGCTCACGGCTCTGCTCCGCCGTTCTAAAAATAGCTTGCACTGACGATTAAAGGTAACGAACCTGCTTCTATGATTATAGCAATTACTCCAAAGCTCTTTAACTAAGGTTAAAATGTAGCAGAGTTAAACTACAAACCCTGCATAGTTCCTCTTTAAAGTTTGGAGGAGGGACGTAAACATTTCAGAAACTAATTGGACTTAAAATCTGACAAAACCCTTGGGTTCAGGATGAGTCATCAACCATCTGACAGGAGGAGCAAACAAATCGATCCCGTTCTAAAAATAACTTCTGTTTTTTAAGACAAGAATTTAGCAAAAGGATCAATAGATAGAATGAAGAATTTAAAACGAGGACATCGAGGATTAAAAAGAGGTGTAAAAATCCATTTTCCCATTTCACCCGCAGCCTTCAGAGGAGAAGCCTTGTGTGTCACACCGGTCGAATTCAAACGACTGACCAACAACAATCTCTCGCATCCATCATCACTTTGACCAGGCTCAGCCTCTTCATACATCGCTGCTCTGCTCTCGCCTGCAGGGCAGCGCGAGAAAACTCTGAATTTTTCATTAAATTAAACCAGTGTAAACATGGAGGCAGAAGAGATGCAACAACCTTTTGTCTGTCGGACCCAATAAACCGCCAGTGATTCTCTACAACACAGTCAAAGAGCTCAGTGTTCAGGCCTCTTCACTTTCTGCGCACTTCGCTGTGTCATGTGGAAAAATGGAAATTAGAACTTTTGAGGGCATGAAAATGAAAATGTGTTTCACTAATAAAGAGATATGAGGAGACATTTCCCCAAACAAAAAAGTACAGAAGGTTTTTAATCATTTTCCGCTTCAAACTGAGTTAAATGAATCATAATGTAATTATTTATACTTTAAACTGCTACTACAATAAGAACATCTCTGTAATTAACTTTTTGTTCTTGGCTTTAAAGGCCAAAAAAAAAAAAAAAAAAAGTTCAGTGCTCAGTCTGTTTGCTACTCATTTTACAAGTGGTGGTTTATTAAACAATGTAGCTACTGAAAATAATCCCCATTATAAACTACAGATGTCCCCTAAACGCCTCACGGGTCAGTAGACGCTACATTTACCGACGCTCAATAGGTGCCAGGTAAACAGCTAATGATGCATTTTCAGATTTTATCAATCTGGTCAGGTCTTAATCCACCAAGACGGGTTTTATTTTACCTGGACAAGCTTTAATCCCACTGGACAAGTCTCAATCTACCTGGACAACACTTAATCTACAGTACCTGGACGAGCCTTAATCTACCTGGACAAACTTTAATCCCACTGGACAAACCTCAATCTACCTGGACAACACTTAATCTACCTGGTTAGGTCTCAGTCTACCTGGACAAGCTTTAATCTACCTGGACAAGCTTTAATCCCACTGGACAAATCTCAATCTACCTAGACAAACCTCAGTCTACCTGGACAAGCCTTTACAGTATCTACCTGGTTAGGTCTCAATCTACCTGGACAAGTCTCAATTGACTTGGACAAGCTTTAATCCACTTGGATAAACTTTAATCTGCCTGGTTAGGTCTCAGTCTACCTGGACAAGCTTTAATCTACCTGGACAAGCTTTAATCCCACTGGACAAATCTCAATCTACCTAGACAAACCTCAGTCTACCTGGACAAGCCTTTACAGTATCTACCTGGTTAGGTCTCAATCTACCTGGACAAGTCTCAATTGACTTGGACAAGCTTTAATCCACTTGGATAAACTTTAATCTGCCTGGTTAGGTCTCAGTCTACCTGGACAAGCCTTAATTGACCCGACTAAATCTTAATGACTTGGCAGGTTTTAATCCACCTGAGCAGGTTTGACTAAACCTGAGTGGGTCTTAATTGACCTCGGTAGGTTTTGGGCTTGTTTTAATAGAACAGGTTGGATCTTAATCCACCTGTACAGGTGTTAATCCACCTGTGAGAGCCGGGCTCAGTCTCCGTCACTCACATGAACCCAAGAGACGTGTTCGACAGACGACACCGGTTCAAGCACAGTAACAGTTGTTGTGATATCGGCTCCTTATTGAAACAACAGAAAAGAAAAGAATCTGTTTTGAGTCGAATCCTGTAAAACATTTAATTGACAGTCGAGCTCCTGAAGACGTTTTACACTTCTTCCTCTATTTTTAGCCTCCAACACAGCGACACACTCGCAGTGTGCAGCCGCGGAGACTGAGACTTTTCTAGAGCAGAAACTGTTGCGTTTGTTGACAGTAATGAAGACAGTCCATGTCTTCTCTATAGTGTGTGTGTGTGTGTGTGTCTGTGTGTGTTGCAAGCGTGTGAGTAGTTTCCAGTGTGGAGCCAGGCTTCACAGCTGCAGCTCCCCACAGAGACACACAAACACCCACACAGAAATAAAGATGCAAACGCACTGAACTTCCTCCTGCAAAACAAACCAGTGCTTTCCTGTACACCTCCCAGAGGAAAGTGGGAGTGTCAGTGTGTGTGTGTGTGTGTCTGTGCATGTGTGTCTTCACATGTTTGAAACTTGTATCAGAAAACTAAGCAGCACCGATTTAACAGCTTGTTTCTGCCTCGTGTATCGATACTGTATTGGTTCTGCATCGGCTCTATCACTGAACGAGGGTTTCATTGTGTCAATCGGCAGCAACTAATGATTATTTTCACTGATCCCAGATTTGGCGGTTCGATTCCCCCCCAGTTTTCCCCTTAAATCCGTCCTTCTGCGTCAGGAAGGACGTCCGGTCTGGACTCTGAGCCAAATCAAATATCCAAACATTGATCCTAAAATCTGACAAAACAATCTGAACTCAGTGTCTGCAGAGAGAATGAACCTGCACAAAACACCTTAAGTTAAACATTTCCCTGAAAGTCTGCTCCTTAAAGTATCCTAAATATTTAAGGGTTTTCCTTAAAGGAGAGGAGACTTGAGGGTATCTGATAACAATGCCTCCCGTTTTGTTTTGAGGTCTTCTGGGTTTGTCCAACGGGGAGGAGACCTCGGGGCAGAACCAGATCTCACTGTAGGGATCAAATATCCCATCCGGCCTGGGAACGCCTCAGGACCCCCCAGGAGGAGGAGCAGGGACGTCTGCTGCCATGGTGACCTGACCCCAGATGACCAGATGATGGATGGATGCATGGATTTCTCTTCATCTTAGTTTTATACAGTAATCACCTAAACTGCTACACAAAACACCTTAAGTTGCGAATTTCATCAAGTCTGAGGTAAAATTTCCTTAAAATGTTCACGTAAGTATCTGCAGGTTTCTCCTTATCTTAGTTTCTTAATGAAACTGCAGCAAAAAAAGACCTTAACTACCACAATTATTACAGGTACCTCTGATTCCACTTTACTATTGCTGCTGCAAAGGCCTTAACTTTTGTTTTCCTTAACTCAGGTAAATATAATATTTTAAGAGATTCTGTGCAACATTCATCACCAGCTAAGGAGAAATTAAACCTCGAGATTCATACTTTAAAAAGAAAATTTAAGGTGTTTTAAGCAAGATATTCCCATCTTTCCCCAACCTGCTCCATGTTTACGTGTAAATTTAGCCTCCACGAGAATTTTCAAAATAAAAGTCTTGCAATCTTTGGTCCATTAGAACGCTTTTAAACTGAAAAAGCAACAGGAAGTGTTGTAATGTTGACTGACGAACCAGGACTAAATAACTACACCATAAAAAAACTTTATATCTGTCGACGACTTTGTGCTGTAGAAACGTTTTCATCAGTCGGCTGTTTCTTGTTCACCTTCGTTAGCGTCGGGCCGTTACCGGGCATTTAATGTGAGAATTTACGGCGGCTTCACACCGACGGCGCCTGCAGCCGTTTACACCTGCACGTAAAAACAATGAAGGTCTCAGACGTGTTTTAACGAGCTGCTGCTGCTGCTGCTTCGTTAAACAGAAACAACAGACATGATGAAATAGTTTAATACTAATAATCAATCAGCCTGTGATCAGACTGAAGTCAAACATCAGCGCTGCTCTGTAAACACTTTATTATTACAGCTGAACGACTTCCTGTTGCTCTCCATCACCCTGACAGCCTCTCACACACACACACTCTTAGCGAGGCTGCAGAAATAATGTGTGTTGTGTGTTAAACGTCCTGATAATGAGGTGAACAGCTCTGCGATGTGTCGACACAGCAGCTCCGGTGTAATGAACTTGGCTTTATGAGAGTTTTATGTGACGTCGTCGCCGCTGGACGGAGACGCAGCAGCCTTTTGTCTGAGAGGAGGAATTTAAATAAAACAACACCAGGCCATGACGCTAATTACACAACAGTAAACTGACAGAGGAAAGCTAAAGCTAACACACTGGTATTGGAATCCAAAGGGAAAAATTGGTATCAGACCATCTCTATTTCAGAAGTTAGCCGTTAGCCGAGCATGCTAAATTAGCATGCTAAATTCAGTCATTGGGTTTCAATGGAGTCGTGTCATAAAATGGAAAAAGTCTGAAAAGGTCAAAACCTCCACAGCTCGTGCTGCTCAAATGAGTTTCCTGTGTTTTGACTCTTCGCCCGTCACAAATGAGACGATGATGACTCTGATGATGAAGGCCACGAGCTGAAACACATCGACCCGACTGACGACAACAACGTGGAGCTTTGACCTCCGTGTGCAGCTTCTCTGGAGCTAATTCACTTTTCAAAAGCAAAAGACCCTCTGATTCCAGCTTCTCATTAGATTACATGACATAACTGAGTGTTCTCAAACTAAAAACCAAAATTTTGCTCATTCTCAACATTTTCTACAGTGTATCTGGGCCAAACAAAAAAATCAATCATCAATCAATTCAAGATTCAACTAATAACAGAAGGAACCAGATCCAGCAGCTGGAATATTCTGGGATAGCTGCACTGATGCTTTTACTTTCTACTGGAAAACCAAAATATCTCCAACACACTCCCAGTGGTGTTACAGTGGAAGTAGGTCTGTCTGACAAACTTTCTCTCTTTAAAAAGAAAAACAACTTTATTTATTCATTTATTTTTCACAGTGTTGTGTGGTATATTTTGTGTTTTTCTCAATTAAAGGATGTTGTAACAAGAACAAAAGATCTAAGGATCAATCAACACTGGAAATAATCTTTAGTTGCTGCTTTGTATTGAATAAATTTGTTCACATTTGCAATTTTTTTCACATTAGCAATATGGCCTAATGCAACAAAGGTGACAACAAATTGCAATAAGACTGTTTTTGCATACTGTTAAATTGCAGACAGTCAGTGCGTTGGTGTATGATGAGATGCAAAAAATATGATTAATGAAAGAAAATCACAGATTTAAGAAGTCAAGACAACAAACAAGATGACGCCTCCTCACCTGTTCAGCGTTCAGACCTGTTGAACTCTGATGACATGAACCACCTCGGTCTCCACTCCTGCACAAAACACAAAAGACACACTCATTAAAAACAATGAAAATGATCATATAAATAGCTTTAAATTCTAGTGTGGCTTTATTTGGCTTCATTTTCATCAATGAAACAAATCCGTTCTACTTTAAAACCTCCTACACGGCGCTATACTGTAGTACAGTATCTTTACCACGTATTAAATAAACTTAATTTACAGTAGAAACAAATTGAAGAACCAGAACTGAACTAAAATCACCATCATCCCATGGGTTTTTTTCTTTTTTTCTTTACCCGTGAGCGTTTCGTCATCCTGAGCGGTCAATTAGAACTGAAACATGTAAATTAACAAAAAAAAAATTGAAGCCGCGAGGTTTTCGAGCTGCCGTTTGAAAAGAAGCTTAATTACACAATGAGGCAGCGACGAACTGAGCAGATAGGAAGTGAACTTCAGAGGAGACGACTCCCACACATGGCTCTGTTCAAAGAGGCAGTGGGGGGTGATGATGATGAGGATGAGGATGATGAGGATGATGAGGACACACACACAGATGCTAATTGCACTTAATGGAGGCGACACTCCGACTCTTTCTTGTATGACTCAAGTCTAATCAGACGTTAGTGGTCCATGTCATCTGGACCAAACTAATCAACCACCTCCACTACCAATCATACATGAGTCATAACACTTAACTATTGGAATCCAAAGGGAAAAATTGGTATCAGACCATCTCTATTTCAGAAGTTAGCCGTTAGCCGAGCATGCTAAATTAGCATGCTAAATTCAGTCATTGGGTTTCAATGGAGTCGTGTCATAAAATGGAAAAAGTCTGAAAAGGTCAAAACCTCCACAGCTCGTGCTGCTCAAATGAGTTTCCTGTGTTTTGACTCTTCGCCCGTCACAAATGAGACGATGATGACTCTGATGATGAAGGCCACGAGCTGAAACACATCGACCCGACTGACGACAACAACGTGGAGCTTTGACCTCCGTGTGCAGCTTCTCTGGAGCTAATTCACTTTTCAAAAGCGAAAGATCCTCTGATTCCAGCTTCTAGATTAGATTACATGACATAACTGAGTGTTTTCATCAGTTCAGACAAAACCAGACAAACTAAAAACCAAAATTTTGCTCATTCTCAACATTTTCTACAGTGTATCTGGGCCAAACAAAAAATCAATCATCAATCAATTCAAGATTCAACTAAATAACAGAAGGAACCAGATCCAGCAGCTGGAATATTCTGGGATAGCTGCACTGATGCTTTTACTTTCTACTGGAAAACCAAAATATCTCCGACACACTCCCAGTGGTGTTACAGTGGAAGTAGGTCTGTCTGACTAACTTTCTCTCTTTAAAAAAACAACAACTTTATTTATTCATTTATTTTTCACAATGTTGTGTGGTATATTTTGTGTTTTTCTCAATTATGTTGTAATAAGAACAAAAGATCTAAAGATTAATCAACACTGGAAATAATCTTTAGTTGCTGCTTTGTATTGAATAAATTTGTTCAGATTTGCAATCTTTTTCACATTTGCAATATGGCCTAATGCAACAAAAGTGACAACAAATTGCAATAAGACTGTTTTTGCATACTGTTAAATTGCAGACAGTCAGTGTGTTGGTGTATGATGAGATGCAAAAAAAATATGATTTATGAAAGAAAATCACAGATTTAAGAAGTCAAGACAACAAACAAGATGACGCCTCCTCACCTGTTCAGCGTTCAGACCTGTTGAACTCTGATGACATGAACCACCTCGGTCTCCACTCCTGCACAAAACACAAAAGACACACTCATTAAAAACAATGAAAATGATCATATAAATAGCTTTAAATTCTAGCGTGGCTTTATTTGGCTTCATTTTTATCAATGAAACAAATCCGCTCTACTTTAAATCCTCCTACACGGCGCTACACTGTAGTACAGTATCTTTACCACGTATTAAATAAACTTAATTTACAGTAGAAACAAATTGAAGACCCAGAACTGAGCTGAAATCACCATCATCCCATGGGTTTTTTTCTTTTTTTCTTTACCCGTGAGCGTTTCGTCATCCTGAGCGGTCAATTAGAACTGAAACATGTAAATTAACAAAAAAAAAATTGAAGCCGCGAGGTTTTCGAGCTGCCGTTTGAAAAGAAGCTTAATTACACAATGAGGCAGCGACGAACTGAGCAGATAGGAAGTGAACTTCAGAGGAGACGACTCCCACACATGGCTCTGTTCAAAGAGGCAGTGGGGGGTGATGATGATGATGATGCTGATGAGGATGATGAGGACACACACACACAGATGCTAATTGCACTTAATGGATGCGACACTCCGACTCTTTCTTGTATGACTCAAGTCTAATCAGACGTTAGTGGTCCATGTCATCTGGACCAAACTAATCAACCACCTCCACTACCAATCATACAGTACATGAGTCATAACACTTAACTCCACAGTCTGGCAGCAGGATCGACCTCAGATCCATTCTAGGTTCGACTGTAACTCTGCAGCTGCTGTTGATTAAACTGATTTCCCAGCGCCCCGATCCATCAAGCTGCCTACAATGGGATTGACGCCTCGAGTTCGACAGGAAAGACTTTGGCAGGATGAAGGTTGAGGCCTGGCACCGCCACTACCCGCTTTATTACAGCGAATATGAAACACATGAAGGTGGGAAATTGATGGATACTCCTGCCAAGGCGGCAGCGTAGCACCTTAAACCTGTTAAGTTCATTAAAAGAGACTGCGAGCTCCAAAAGAGACGATTCACTGAGGACAATTACGTCGTCATCATCATCAGGTTCAACTGGAAAAAGTCAGGTGACGGTGACACAGGAAGTTTCCTAACGTCAAACATTTACGCTCTGTGAGCATCTATCTACTGCAGGAAGTTTAAGAAAACATTCAGAACCAGGATCATTGAACATTTTATGAGCCTTGTGTTGGGTTTTGTTGAATAAAGACAGAAGTCTGTGGTGCTGATGGTCGAACTAGAACCAAACATTTCCAGCGCTTGCAGTTTGCAGAGTGACCCCCTTGGCTGACGTCCTAACATGATCAAAGTCCTAAACTTCAGAAGTCTCAGTGAAATATAGAGTTTAGTATCAAGTTTTTGTGCAAATACACTTTTAAAAAGTCAACAGAGTTTTTAAACTTCAGTCTCCAGGTGAACATCAAACTAACTCCAATCTGATGACTGACTGTTTGGTCCAAAAACCCAAAGATGTTCAGTTTGCATGGATATAAAACAGAGAAAAGTCCCAAATCCTGATGTTGGATGAGTTGGAACCAGGAAATGTTGAATGATTAATCCATTGACTTATTGATTAGCCAATCGCTGATGCTCTCCGTCCAACACAACAGAGACAACATGGGGAATTAAACCTCTCATCCAATCTGCTGGACATCCACGCAGCTGAATGTCCTTCTCATTGGACCTCCACCCTACTGGACATCCACGCAACTGAATGTCCTTCTCATTGGACCTCCACCCTACTGGACATCTACCTTATTGAATGTCCTTCTCATTGGACCTCCACCCTACTGGACATCTACCCTATTGAATGTCCTTCTCATTGGACCTCCACCCTACTGGACATCTACCCTACTGAATGTCCTTCTCATTGGACCTCCACCCTACTGGACATCCAATCTGCTGGACATCTACCCTACTAAATGTCCTTCTCATTGGACCTCAATCTTACCAATCATCCAATCTGCTGGACATCTACCCTACTAAATGTCCTTCTCATTGGACTTCTCATTGGACCTCCATCTTACCAATCATCCAATCTGCTGGACATCTACCCTACTAAATGTCCTTCTTGTTGGACCTCCACCCTACTGGACATCCACTCCATGGGTCGTCCAATTGACGAAATGGATCCCATTTTCATCCTTCTTGCGTCAAGGTTATTTATCAAAGAGAAAAGAGAGACAGAAAAGGTTTTGGCGGATTACACAATATTCGCTCTTTAATTAACTGGATATTATGCATTCATCCAACCATCTGCCGATTGATCCTGCATCTTCCCAGTAGTAAATACAACCTTCTGCATCGCAGCACACAACATCTCTGGGAGTGCGTGAACTCTCCAGGCTGGAGGAGCGGTGGCTGTTCGTGTTCCTGCGTCTCATTAGTCTGAAATCTTCACTTTCTAAAGTTATTACAAGCGTTTGTGTTCTATAGCGACGCTACTTATACATTCTCATGCATTTCCCCGGGGAGTCCCACTGAGCCTTATGGGAAAGATTTGAGTTTCCTAGTTAGATGTGAATGATAGAACAGTTCAGGCACATAGAGATAATAACTGTGGCAGTAATTTCTCTCTCCTTTATTAAAGACTCTATAACTGAGGACAGGATGACAGGAAGATTACATCTTCCAGATATTTACTGTCTTTATTTTATGCAACGCGCCATTAACTTTGTCGCCGACACTTTTTCCAACACTCGTTCAGAATTGCACCAAAGCTTTGAGAACAGCTTGGGATGATTTTCACTGCAGATTTAATGATGTTTTTTTTCCTCCCTAAATAGACAATAGAGAAAGAGCGACGCACTGAAAGCTCCACTAACTTCAGGACTTTTTAAAACCTTTTTAATAGCTCACTAAAAGGAAAATGATGGCGTCCAAAAAGCAGCCAAATAGCATTCTCGTTTTTTGAAATACAAATATGTAACCTAGAATTTTCAGATTTTATTTGGATATCCAGAGCTTTATCACACATTCCCTCAATGCTTGTATAAATAAAGATATTTTTCTACCTCTTTAAAGTCTTCAAAGTCTTTTCTTTGACAGTGTTGCCAGGTGTTTGTTCACAGTGGGAATTGTTGAGTCTCTGTAATCAATATTATAAAGTATGATGTGACCCTGCTCTGTCTGAAACGAGCCTCGGGAGAATTGCTGATTTGGCATTATGTAAATAAAAGATGACTTGACCTGACAGTTAATCACTTGTATTATCAGGGAGTCTTCATGCATGCAGTTATGTGTCTGTTAGAGATGTTTAAACAAGATTAAACTCTTGTATAATGAGCAAAAACAAAAACTCCCGTCCTCCCACTAATTTTACAGGCCTTGAATTTTAGAAAGACATCTTAGTTCAGACTTCCATACAGAGAAACTCAATGATATGTATCCGGGGTGTCTTTAATGACCGCTGGATGTGGCCAGGTCTGCATCAGACAAACAGGAAGTTTCGTGTTAATTCTAGGTTTACTTGTTTAAAAAAAATACCAGGACTAATAATTAGTTCGGTATCGGCATCAAGAAGCATGAGTAATTTCTCTGTGCAGAAACCACCAAAGAATTCCCAAGAAGGATCCTGATGAAACTGTAGAAGCTGTTGTACAATGACCGACAGAAACTTAGATTTTCCAGGGAGGCTCTGAGCCTCTCTTCTGATTGGCTGACTGTTTTCCTCTGTGATCCAATAAAAAGCAGAGCAGATTTCAGAATAAAACACTCGGGAGAAACCAAATCCTGTAAATGTGTGCTGATGGGTCCAGGTGGGCGCGGCTCAGTCAAGTGCTTTGTTGTGACATCACAAAGTCACTCTATACTGTATGGAGCTTCAATAAAATCTACTTTTATGAAAATTAAAATTGAAAGAAGAGCTTTTTTTTCTATAGACACTTTGAATGAGTTATTACAGAACAAAATATTTTTACTTATTAAAAGCCGTTGTGAAATAGGGAGTTTTCATTAGGGATTTGAACATGGACTGATCAGTGATGGGTTCGGGATTATACAGTTGAATTATGACCGAACCACAATTTTATTGGTTTTCTCCAGTAATAATAAGCTGGAACAACCCAGACGGACACAGCTGGGTCCAGATGTTTCACGGTGGTGGAGGCCAAAAACTGAGCTAAAAAGACTATAAATGCTATACTGGGTGTGGTCTGCACGTTGTGGTTGTGACATCACTATGTAGGGGGGCGTGGCCAGAGTTTAAAACCTCCAACCTGAGTGGAATAAACACTCAAGCTGCTTTATGGGTGATGGGATCCAGAAAAGGCCCCGGTGGCTGAAAATCCAATAACAGAAGGAGTTAATGCTGGAATTCTTGGAATTCCCCGCCTCCCCCGAATATTGACGCTCGTATCAAATGACCACACACCGAGAGGAACCGGGGAGGAGATGGAGGGAGGGAGGGAGGGAGGGAGGGAGGTACGGAAGGGTGTTAAGAGAAATGGGAGTGAAGTAAATGTATACAGCCTATAAGCTGCTGCAACACCAGAGAAGAAACATAATACACACCCTGGATGGAAAAAAAAAGGGTGGAAGAGAAAGATATTTTTCACCGTGCAAACTGAAACCTCTATATACAGTAAACACACACACAAACACACACATATAGATGCACACACACACACACACACCTCTGCTGTATGACAGATGGAGAACGAGCGTTGAATGCTGTGATGTGATTTGCAGCTTGATGTGTTTTTGCTGCTGGAGTATTTCATGATGGTTTATTACACTTTGAGTCTTTTAAATCAAGGAAAACACACACACACGCTCGCACTCATTCACACAAACACACACACACACACACACACACACAGAGGCTGGTACAGAGGGAGGAGAGGAGCCTTGTAAATCAGTTTTGCTGGCTGGTTCTTATCTGAGAAATGCCAGCCATGAGAGCAGGGCGGTGCAGCGAGCTGAAGGCTGCAGTCGAGCTTCTCTCTGCCTTTAATGAGTCGCGCGGAGCCGCTGCCTCGTTGTCGAGCAGCGGGGAGGAGGAGGGCGAGCAGCTGCCAGGTCGAGGTAAGTACAGCTTCACAATGTGCAATTAATGATGAAACACGGTGAAACCGCACGGCGCGCTTTAACTTATGTCTGAACGTAGATCAAAAAGTTACCTGAGCGGCTGCTGAGCTGGTTCCACCGGTTTCCAAAAATAAAAACGTGTGTCAGTGTTGGTGTGTGTCGACGGGGACGATGTTAAATCGTCTCCAGGCTCAACACAGACACCGGCAAACATGAACTATATCAGGTAATGCAGTAAGTGATGACACCTCGCGAAGAGAAGGTTCGATCCCCGGGCGTCGGGCCTTCTCTGGATGGAGTTTGCATGTTCTCCCCTGTGTCCTGTCCAGGTTTGTCCCACAGTCCAGACACATGCACGTTGAGTTTTTGGTGTTTAATTTTGACTTAACTGACACAGACATACAAGAAATTTTAAAAGTTAAAGGTATAATGCGTAGGAATCCCGCCCCATGCGGTGCGGTTGCATATCTGAACTTATTCTTGACGTTGCATTCAGGTGAAATGGGGCAGACGTCAGACAGACAACAGACGCTGCATGTAAAGAAATGGTCCGCCAGCATGAGGCTAAACAATACAGATGTTGTCATGGCTTTCTCCCCGAGCCGACAGCTCCGCTCAGTTTCCGTGGTTACCTACGGTCACGCTGCCACTCAACGAAAAAAACAACGATGCAACATGGCCGCCTCAGTTCGGTGCAATGTATTTGTAACGACTTGTAACAACTCATTCTAAGGTGCGAGAAAGCTTTCATTTCTATGCAGGTGTGATTCCACTTCAGTGAAATACATATTTACGAAAGACGTGTTTGATTTTTGCTAATAAAAAACCAAATAAGTTGCATACTGGTGCTCTTTTGGAAACTTTCTGAAAACTTAGTTCTGTGAACCCAGAACTTGAGAAACAAACAGTCTCTCCATGACTTGTTGGTATTTTCAGGCGTCTCGTCTATAAGAAGCTTCGTCGCAGGTGCAACCGCACGCGCTTGGATCTCAGTGGGAGGTTCTCCGGGTGAACGCAGGTGGAATGTGAGTGAAGCTTGAACCAGATTCCTCTGAAACACCGACAATATGAATGTTTCATCTCTGCATCCCGACTGTGATGCTTTCTTTCTTTCTTTCTTTCTTTCTTTCTTTCAGCCTCCTTTCTTCTCAGTTCAGCCTCTGCAGCCCGAAGCACCACGACCTCGTCCGACCACGCTGGCGAGTCGTCCTCCTCCGGCTCGCTCTTCAGGAAGTTGGAGTCTTCGGTAAATCCGTTCTCAAGCTCTGCTCTCGGTGGAGAAATAATGTCCACCTTTAGCTCTGCAGAGCTCCTTTCTGACTCTCGGTAACTCTGCTATCACTCATAGATGTTAAAGATAAAAAAACAACCTATAACACATTTTCAGAAAGAAAAACATCCATTTGTCTTTAGAGTCTCCGATAATGAGCCCAAACAACCCAGACGGACACAGCTGGGTCAGGGAAGGAAGGAAGGAAAAACGGATTGTGGAAAGAGCTTCTCAAATGTGAGAATTTCCTTTAGATCATTTTGCATTTGGAGAAATCCAGTGATGTCCAGATCTTGATGCAGGGACTTCCTGTAGCTTCCCGTTTCGTAACTGGTGCTCAAACAGACAAGATTCTCTGTGCAATAATCCTTGAAACAAAAACATTATCAGCTATTGGCAGCGTTGGAATAAGAGAGAGAGGAGGGAAAAAAAGCAACAATCTATTAATATTAGTCTGAAGAAGCCTTTTTGTTTTCCTCTTGCCAACGTCTCCAAAGGGATCACCTTATCTCCAACACATTATGCAGAAATGTGACAGTCGCTGTGAGAGTGCAGCTCACTAAACACAGACAGTCTGAGGTTGGAATAATCAGTGTTTTGGAATTGGGGATTAATTAACAGCGCTGGTTAATTTTTTTTTTTTTGTAGCTTTAAGCCAAATATGTTGTGTTTTGGAATTAAAAACCTTTTCCCATCAATCTTGAACCAGTTTCTCTCCCCGTCGTCGTCGTCGTATCTGGTTCATGCTCTGTTTTCACTCTGAATCTCTCCTTCACAGCCTCAGTGTTACTGCTCAAACTGTGTGGTTAATCCACTGTGGCATGGTAAAGGCTTTAAACACACACACACTGACACACACACTGAAACACACTGACACACACACAGGTCTGTGCCTGCAGTGGAAGCCTTGCAGACATGGGATTTCCTTTCACATCCAATTGAGACCAAAGAAACTTGGTGAGAAGAGCATGGAAAAGATAAGCTGCAAACACACACACATATGCACACACATGCACACACACACACACACATGCACGCACAAACATCTGTGTAAATATTACACCAGCATCGCACACAAACATCAATAGCCTAAACACAATGTTAACGTGATATAACATGCAGCTTATGAAGCCCTCAAAGAGACATCAACTGTACACAACAACGACCACCCTCCACCCACCGACACACACACACACATATGCAAACACACACACACACACCTTCTTCTATAGGAGTGTGTAGACAGGAATTTGTTGGGACATAATTACAGTGTGTAGTCTGAGCAGCATCCGATTAAGATCCCGAGGTTTTATGGCAGCGCTTTGAAGAGCTCCGAGTGCAGCGGCTCAACCTGCTGCACAAAACCAGACTGCACACACACACACACACACACACACACACACACTGAAGCTGAAATGGTTGCATAGTGCACACACACCAGTTTCCCCGTGCCAGAATGCAACATTGTGATTTCATTGTGAAGAAAGACACAGTCGCGCTGAAACTCTTCAAAATAACAAGTCGACCGCGACAATAAAGTGAAACAACACGATGCGTCTGTTAAACTGTGACTTTTTGTTTTCATTACGATCTCTCAGCGCGAAGAGGAGCAGAGAGGAAAATATGGAGCCAGCAGAGATTTCAACATGCAACACGTAAACACGATGGTATCAGGACCAGGATATTGTGACCACACGGTCGACGCCGGAGGCCACGAAACATCGATGCACAGTTCAGTCCGAGCAGAGCGACACAAAAAGGGGGATATTTTCACACAAACACAAAACATCACATGTGAAAGTGGTCGCTCGTAGCGATGCATCCAATAATACTTTAAGTTTCCTCGACTTGTTTGGCCTCCCGACTGTCACAGCTGTAATCAGTCAAGAGGAAGATCAACAGATGTCGTACAGGCTCGTATCGACTCAGCGTTTCTGTTTCCACTGCAGCTGCTGCACACAGAGTTATTGTGATGCCACCTTCAACACAATGGAGGTTAGTGAACAGTAAAAAAGTTTGTGTTTCTCCTCCACTGGCCTTGTGGGTTGCAGGAGTAAAAGTACAGACTGGAGAGCAGTTACTGAGGTCGGGCAATCAATCGGAAACACAACTTAATCATGTTCATGCTTAATTGAGTATTAAGCCTTAAAAATTCCAATTCTTTCAAACAAAGTCGAAAATATCAAGACTAAGAACAAAACATTGTTAAATTAAGTCAAATTTTATCATGTAACCCTCCTGTTGTCCTCCTGGGTCAAAGAAGGAAGGATGAAGGGAGGGAAGGAAGGAAGGAAGGAAGGAAGGAAGGAAGGAAGGAAGGAAGGAAGGAAGGAAGGAAGGAAGGAAGGAAGGAAGGAAGGAAGGAAGGAAGGAAGGAAGGAAGGAAGGAAGGATGAAGGGAAAAAAGGAAAGACAAAGGGAAAGAAGGAAGGAAGGACGGAGGGAAAAAAGGAAGGAAGGAAGGAAGGAAGGACGAAGGGAAAAAAGGAAGGAAGGAAGGACAAAGGGAAAGAAGGAAGGACGAAGGGAAAGAAGGAAGGAAGGAAGGACGAAGGGAAAAAAGGAAGGAAGGAAGGATGAAGGGAAAAAAGGAAGGAAGGAAGGACAAAGGGAAAGAAGGAAGGACGAAGGGAAAGAAGGAAGGAAGGAAGGACGAAGGGAAAAAAGGATGGAAGGAAGGATGAAGGGAAAAAAGGAAGGAAGGAAGGACAAAGGGAAAGAAGGAAGGCCGAAGGGAAAGAAGGAAGGAAGGAAGGACGAAGGGAAAAAAGGAAGGAAGGAAGGACAAAGGGAAAGAAGGAAGGAAGGACGGAGGGAAAAAAGAAAGGAAGGAAGGAAGGAAGGATGAAGGGAAAAAAGGAAGGAAGGAAGGACAAAGGGAAAAAAGGAAGGAAGGAAGGATGAAGGGAAAAGGGAAGGACAGAAAAAAACGATTGTGGAAAGAAGGAAGGGAAAAAGAAGGAAAGAAAGATGGAGGGACGGAACAGATTAGGTCAAGGAAGGAAGCAGAAGGATACATGGTTTCCTCTGACCAATCAGCAACCAGCAGTGTTTCCATATGACCTTTCACCTCAGCTCACCTGGGATCTGGTCAGACGTGTCAACATCATGCTGCTGTGGAGGACGGAAAAAACCATCCAATCAAACTAAATTCACCCAATAATCAATCATCAACTTGGCTTTTCACGTTAGATTATGTTCAGAAACACAAATATAACTGTGAATTTCCTGCATTTTCACCATCCGGAGCCAAACGGTGTGTTTTTTTGTCACATTAAGAGTGCAGGAAATTAGAAGAAATAACACGCCCTCACAGCTTAACACACTTTACTGGCTTATCAGGCAGAAGGGCTCATGTTCACATGAGGAGTAAGAAGAGCGAATATGGGCAGGACACAAATGTAATTACCTCAGCTGAGAACTTTCCACAAGGTGAATATTGATTTTCAATGGTGGTGAAAATGTCTAACAAGTTTACGCTCCGAGCTTCGGAGAGGGAATATTCGAAGCCTTCATCACCTCAGCCAAAGCTGCAGTCAGGAGTGTTTACTGCCTCCGATATGATGGACGCCGCACGCACGGTTTGATGGATTACATTCATTTAAGTTGGGAGGTTATTAATACGTCCCCCCCCACCACCTGGACGGATCCTCGCAGACAGAAAAGCTTTAATCAGATTTAGAGGATCTGTTTTGTTTGTGGTTCAGGTCGCAGTCACAACAGAAGAAGTTGTGAGTGACTAATAAAAGCTGCGTTGCTCTCCACCGAGGCTTTAAATGCTGACCGTCTGCACCGAGTCAAACAAATTGTCTTGTCAGGAGAAACAGATGCTGATCTGTTTGTGTTCCCTTCATAAATTATGCCCTTTGGTTGACTAATCTATCAGGAAGCACAATCTTGTTTCTTTTTTTTCTGCAATAATCATCATTCAGAGCAAAAATAGCCCTTTTTAAACTTGGGATGACTGATTTAACTCCTAAATAACACCAGATAAATAATGTCTGGTATGTTCTTGCTTAAATTTCTGCCAAGCTAGGAAAAAAAACACAGTTTATAAAAACCTATACTGTGACCATGACGAAATCACTTGTCTCAAACCCGAAAGTAAATCTTTAAAGAGAAAAATCGAGCCTTTTATAAAAAAAGAAAAAAGAAGAGAAAAAAAAGCTGGTGAGTCAGACCAGACAGAAAGATCAGATTATAAAACAGATTTATTTTTTCGAGTATTGATCTGGTTTTTGACAGCCACTCATAAACTGGGATTTTAGCGACTTCTCTCAACATTTAATCTCCCTGACATTAATACGTGTTGTGCTCCCATCTGAAGTTTTACAGGGTTTTCTGGTGTCAGTAAACAACAAACTGATATGATCGCAAGACAAAAGCAGAGACACAACGTCTGCTCTGGAAACCTGAGTCTTATCCTAAAATGACCCGACTCACCTAATCTGAGGATGTTTTTCCACTGCAATTACAGAAGGTATGAACTCATCATACATTAGCATTTACGGCTAAAATAACTCAGGGTGGAGAATGTAGTAGCTGCATAAACAAAAAGTTTGTCTATATTGTGAATCTAAAATTACATAGGCTATTAAAGGTGCTCCCCATTAAGGCTAAATGCTTACGTTAGCATGCTAACAGATACACCCAGCAAAAAAAACTATCTATCCATCCAACTTTTTTTTATTTTGAACTGAACCAAAGTGAAGGACAAACTGATTTCTATGTTAAACCAATTTTTATAATATGCTTACATTTTAAAAGGACAGAAACTGAAAAATAAATAGCATAATTAGCATTATTAGCGTAAGAAATAACATTAGCATTAGCAGCTATACTCATTTGTCTAGATTAAATATTACAAGTTATGCATCAGATTAAATTCCTGCCCTTACTAAGATCTATCTCCAGAAATGTAAAGCAACCCTCTTGTTTTGTCTCCATTTCTATCACTTCTTTTCATCAACTGAGGTTAGCATGCTAACAAGCTAGCTCCTGTCGAGTCAGCCCAGTCTTTTCATTCCTGAGAAGTCTTATCCCCAAAACATGGCTGCTCAGAAGATGAGTCATAACTTCTTTATTCTGTAAACATAACAGTGGCTTAAGTTCTTAGAAAGACTGGCAAATAGAAAAATATTGATGCTAATGTGAGCTATGTAGCAACAGAGAAACGTTCAAATAGAGAGTGTTCATGCTGCTTCTCCAAAGTCGTATCAGAACATTTTAAAGACAGAACTTGTGGATCTTCAGAAGACATAAAAAATCAAACTTTCACATAAGTCTAATTAAAAGTTGTGCAGCGCTCTTTTAAGAAAAGAGACCAAAAGAGTTTAAAATCAATAAGAAGCCCAGTGTGATTAGCTTCCACGGAGCAGATCACTGGTAACCCTCCTCAGATCGATGCTAAACCTGTGAGAGAAGTTCTTAACTTTGATGATAAAGAAAGTAAATCAACATGCCAATGAACATCTTCTCCTGTATTAGCCAGCGGCAAACAGCTGCATGACAATGTGAAAAACAAAGACGTTTTGTCTTTCATGCAACAGAAAAAAAAGAAGGCCGACATTGAAATGGACTCATTCATATCCCGAGGGGGAAAATGAGGATTTTCTAAAAACAAACACGCTTCTTGTCTTTCATACATGAAAGCAGAAGTGCTGCAGGAATAAAGCATCGAAGACATGTCGTGTGACCGCATCGATGCATTTCATCATATGGCGCTCGTCTAAAGCGTGTGACTGCGATCCTGCCGTTTGCTGCTGCTGTGGTGTATCACCAGGTCCACTGAGAAAAAACAAATCCCATAATCCTCGGACAGAGGAGAAAAAAAAAGGCAACAAACAAAGTCAGAGTCGGAGCAAAAAGGCTTGGATGAGTCAGCAGAGGTCAGAAGAGAGAAATATTATCAGTTCTCCATTTGTTTCTTAAATGTGTTACCTTACAGCCTAACCCTGCACAAATCCCCAGAGCAGGAGAACGGCACAGCTGTTGGATCTGGGTCAGATGTGGTAACGCTCCTTTAAGCTAAATTTAATCATTATTTCATAATCAAAACAAAAACCAACAACAAACAGACATGAATTTATGAATAAATATAGCCTGTTACACTAGAGGACAGTTTAGTTACTTATGTAGGTTATCTATAAACCTGCAGCCAACAGAGGCTTCATGGATTTATTGTCTGATGACTAAAATATGCAAAGCCAGGAACTCACAGGGACAAATATAAACAATGGACTAACAACAGATCTGATGAGGAGTGAATGCGGTATGAATCAGCCTGCAACTGACATAAATTAATATGCTGACTCAGCTATTTATCTTGAAAAAATACAGTTAATATTACGTTTTTTAAAATCCTATTTTTAATCTCTTTTATCTTGTTTTGTCTGAACAGAGCTCCCATGGAAAAAAGCCAGTTACGTTTTTAAAGTGCTGATATTTATTCACTGTATAGGTAGATGTTTGTATTAAAGCTCCTTCAAAATAAAAGTAAACCTAACCCTAAACTGAGCCTTAAAACCAGCCGTCAAGACTTCCTGTCACTTTGTGATGTCACAACAAAGCCCCGCCCCCCTCACCACCAGGACCTAAACATCCATCCAACAACTTTGCAGGATTTGGTTTCTCTGAGTGTTTTATTCTGAAATCTGCTCTATTTTTTTTATTGGATCAGTCAGAAAACAGTCAGCCAATCAGAGGAGAGGCTCAGATCCTCTTCCTCTCCTCTGATTGGCTGACACCGACCCGTTGTTATTAGAGCTCCAGAGAGAGAAGCTTAGAGATATCTCCTTATCGATCAACACTTCAAAATAAAACACTGCAAAATATTTGTGTAACAGAGTTATTTCTGTTCTTCCTCATGGATGTTTATGTTGTTGAATTATTAATTAATAACAAAAAAAAAGGAGAAAAAAAAGACAAGCCTGTCTAAGAAACAAAGAACCACAGAGGTTCCTACAGAGGTCATTTGTCCTCTGCAGTCGTGCAGAAAAGTTGAGTCTGGTCTTAATTAACTCGACTCATATACGTCATACCACAGCCATGCAGTGTTCCTCAGAGACCACGGGGGCTTTCCCTTCTTCCCATGTTCTGCACTAAGGCTGGTCCGTTTTCAGGGGAGTGGACCCAAAAAAAAAAAACCCAACATGAAGATAGAAAAAGTTAGTGAGACGGACAAACTGCAGGCGCCACAACAGTGACCTAAATAAACTTGACATAAACGATTGGTTGTGTTTGGGTTTCCTGACAAACATGTAGATGTTGATACAACAGCTTAACCCTGCACCGCCGATGTGTTTTACATTATTGCAGCTTATCATCATCATCCGCCAACACGGCACAGCCACGTACTGTATATATAAAGGACACCATGCTGCTGCTGTTTATACTGACTTTACATTAAACTCCAGCTCCAGTGCGATGAATATTAATTTCAATGCACAATGGCAGGTGTTGACATATCAGACGGCGGAACATAAACAGTTTACACATCTGCGTTTAGCCTTTAAGCAACCATGGAAACAGTGTTTACCCTTGACGCTCTGTTGAAGCCGTTCACCTCCTTGTAACGTCCTCTGTTGTGTTGGACAAAGACCTGAGAAGGGTCCACACGTCCTCGTCCTTTAACCCCCGACTTCACCTCTTTACACAGAGAGACACGTGTTTACAAGGGAACACGTCTGAGCTTTTATCTGCTGGACAAAGCTATCACAGTCAAACGTCAGGAGGGGTGGGGCGGGGGTCAGTCTGGGTCACGACCTCCAGCTCTTAACAATGAACCATGCAACTACTGCAATGGAGACTGTGTCCTGGACAGAGAGAGAGTGGTCTTCTCTATATTTAAAGGCTGATATTTGATATTCGTGTTTGTTCGCTGAGTCATAACTTTAAAATTTAATCCCAGTCGTGGTTCAGAGTCTGTGTCAACCTGCTCTGACTCACCGGCCGGAGGAGGCCGCCATCGCTGGACGCTTATTTCAGCAGCTTCCTGATAACCATTTTCTAAAAAAAATAAATAAAAAAATCCCCCTAACCACAGGAAACAACAACAACAGCAGCGAGACCCTCCGACCAAGACTTAGCAGGATTGCCATCGCTGCATCTAGCGCCACCAAGATGACTATGATTGGTTCAAAGAAATCCAAACGTTTCTCCCTCCTGTAGCTGGACCAATGGGATTCATCCTCTTGGGACCATGAAACTGCTGGACATGATTTCATGCTAAACTTTGCAGTAAAGTAAATTAAACATCTGAGCTGAAGGTAGTGGCTGAGGAACTGGACTCAATGATTTTATAGTTAGTTTATATCTATTTAGTGGTTGACTAGATTTAGAAAGTAAAAATAACTCCTTTAAAAGCCTTTAAAAAAAAAAAAAACCTTAAAGACCCCGAGGAGTTTTCTTTTGGTTCTAAAAGAGTTTCATATTAATGTGGATGAATCTACGTTACCACTTGTTAATGGGTCCATTTTTGATAAATATATAATTTTGTCTTGATAGTTATTTTGATATTATGTAGGGCTGCCCCCAAATAGTCTACCAAGCACTGGTCGACCAAAAAATCATTAGCCGACCAAGATTTCATTGGTCAATTGGTCGCAGGAAGAAGAAATGGCGACCACTGGTCTACCAAGAAAATCTTTGGTCGGGGGCAGCCCTAATATTATTATTTAGTGGTCGACTCGCCCAGCATTTCCTACTTTCGGTTTCCCGGACGCTGCCCGGCGGGTCATGGGAATAACGCCGTCGGATCGCCTAAATGCACTTCCAACCTCCAACTTCCGTTCTTGATGAATGAAAACAAATGTTTCTGCTTTCGTCCGTCTTGCGCCGGTCCAAGAATTTCACTGTGTGCACGGAAGCTCATGGGAAATGTAGTGTGAAAACTCTCCGAAACTCCTCGTAGTCCCTTTAAAATGTGATTTTAACTGAACTTAAATGCATCTAAGCTCCTTACACCAGATATAAACCTGCTGTTTTCTATTCAGAGCAGCACAGACACGCAGCAGAATGAGATTCATTACATTTTAAAAGGCGTCTTTCTGCTCCGCCCGACTGTGGACGACTGATTTGTTTCCATTAAGATATAAAATCCTGGCATTAGGTTTACATCACAGAAACAGTATAAACCACAGCTCCAGGTGGAAAACTGAATCTCCGGAGAGACACACACACACACGCACGCACACACCTGTATGAAGGGACAAACACATACACAGACAGGCAATCAGAAATGTAGCCTATTTCCATAATGAGGTTCAGGAGGTGAAACAAAGTCCCATCCGCCCCGGCTTCATCTCCCTGTGTCTCTCTGCTGGTGGTCTTATTAAATCCTCTCCGTCTCCACGACCTCCAGTTTCCTCCGGCCGTTCAGAAACTCATTACGCTGCAGGAAGAAGACGCTCACGCAGAATATCCCCACCATTTAATCCATCTCTCGGGCCGTCGATACGTCCCCCCCTGGTGATAATTTTTCCTATCCCATCCATCGCTCAGTGTGCCACCGGACGGTCTTAATATCAAATAATCAATCTGGATCTATTGGGAGTATTGAGAAAAGTGTTAATGAGTTACGAGTCGACTTGGAGACAATTATGAAACAATCAACATTAATATCTAGGAATCTTTCTTGTGTGCACTGCCCGTCCACGACTTCGTCAACCGACCTTCACCGCGGCCATCTGAGACATTTATTATTATTTTTCCTTTTGACTCATCCGAACACCAACACCCAATCTAATTTTTAACCCAGTGGATTCACATGTCTGACATGGGCGGTGCAGATTCTTCATCATCCGACAGCTGTTAATGTGAACTAATCGTTAAAATATGTTGATGGGGAGTAACTCAAACCGGTCCAAATAAGGTCAGAGACAAATCTTCTGGACGTGAACTTTTCCTTGTGGATCAAATGAGAGATTAATGTAACTGAGAACCAGTCATTGTCCAACGATCAACTGATAATTGTCTCTATCAATTCCCATGTGTTATCTACACCAATAAATTCATCCAATCCAATTCAAAAATCCAATAAATATCCAATATTTCAATGCAATCCAGTCCAAATATTGAGACATACAGTATAAATATACAATATTTGACTGTGAAAAGGGGAAATAATTACATAATAGTGAATAAATAACAATTATTTTCTAATCAGAATAGTCCACATTTCTTGTTCTGTTGAAACCATTGCTCCAAAACCAAGAAGGAACTAGAAAGGGTAGGGTTTTTTTGGCAACTTTGTTAAAAAATAAATAAAAAAGAAGGAAGAAGTTTGATGGGAAAAGATGTTGTTACCTTGCTGAAGTGCTAAAAAGTCTTTAACTATACAGTACATAATAAATATCCACTAAAACAAATCTCTTACTGCCTCCGACCTGTTTTAAATGTACGGCTGAATATTGGCCATATTGGTGTTGTACATCTGGATGTCACAATGCTCTTTTTTTTTAAGGTTTTCTCCATGAAATTAACGACATACTTGAATTAACTGCTCGTCAAAGTATAGGAACCGTTTTCTTCCTACTCTGTTAACTCTTTTACGGTTTGACAAAAAAAAAAAGAAAGAAAGAAAGAAAAAAACAGCCCTCTTGCAGTTTAGTTTGCCTCGATCCCTTTCACTCGGTTTGGGCTGAGTCAGAGGGATTCTGCCGAGGCTTTCTCCGAGTCAAGCTCTGCCTTGTACAAAATGTTAATTTTACGACTGAGCAGTTTACAGACAGGGAGACGGTGAGACATCATATTTCATTAATGCCTGTCATCTTTAAGGGGGCAATAACAGAGATTTCTACCGGCCTCCACAGCAGGAAAAATTACCACAATATATCTGTTGAGGTTCATAGGGTTGTCTGATCAATACCGGGGGCTTGACCATTACTCAGTCTCCGTGATGCGATTTCTGGCTTTGGAACAAAAACCCGGTGGACTTAAGAGAAACTCCCAGAAGTCATAAATTATTTGGCACCTTTAGTCACAGAAGAGCTGGACTCTGCACATCCAGCTTGGTTTTAGGGCAGTCAGTGGATAAAAGTTGAGCGTGGGGTAAGAGCCGGCGGACAAATATATCCAGGATGTGTGGCAGCGTTACACAGCCCGGCTTCTAAGAACTCCATCCATCCCTCCATCCATCCATCCAACTCCCTGAAGGACTAGGATCAAAGACCACTTCAATAAAAAAGTACTGAATCCATGTTGTGCATGAATTATTTCATTCATGACTCTTCTGTCCTTGAGTTCAAGGGTCTTACTCTGAATTACGAGTCTTATGAAATGTGAATTTCAACAGCTCTCTTTTCCTGAAGCTGTATAGAATATTGAAAAAAAAAAAGAACACGTCTTAAATGTTCTTATAGTGTCGGCAAATGTTTGAAACTGAAGGACGTGTCAGGAAATGAAACCAACACTTAAGTGGCAAAACCTGCAGTTCCGCAAACGACCACTTGGGGGTGGCCGAGTCAATCCCCATTGACTTCCATGTTATAATCCCATTTCTTATACAGCCATTTCCCTTCACTTCTATTATAACTCATTCATTTACTTTTTCTTAAAGGGATACACCAACCTTTTTTTTTTTTTACTTTTCTTGCCTCACTCCCGAGTCCATGACAAGCAGATAGACACCATCCTTTTGCTAGCTAGCTACATCGAGAGTAGGTTAGCTTCCTATTTTAAAGTAAAAGCACGTCTATATAGGGCAACGGGTGTTTTATTTTGTGAAAGCAACTGGAAGTGCATTGGTCACAACGGCTAGCTTGAGTAGCGCCATATTCGTCTGAACAAAATTGTAAAAGCTGGTATTTAGACAAATTAAAGACACACTGCTGATCTAAACGTCTACTTTCTCACCTAAACATGTTTGAAATGTTGATAAAGTGATATATTTACAGAGTTTAGAGCTAAAATGAAAATTGAGCTAAGCTAATTAGCAGCGATACGGGCCTATCTGCGCGCACAGTCGAAAGGATGGTGTCTATCTGCTGGTCATGGACTCTGGAGTGAAGCAAGACATGAAAAAAATGTTGGCATATCCCTTTAAAGAGTAGAATTATGTATAACTCATCATTAGTTTGTAATAAAACCAGTTTTAACTTCTAATCTGGATTAGCATTAGCGATTAGAGACACAGGACATGTAATGAGTCTCCTGCTCTGAGCTCCAACTCAGCTCTTCATAAATCTACATGTGACATCCATCATTTTCTACAGTCTATGGTTGTGACCCAGAAATCTACATTTCTTCCTTTATGTACTATAGTATACACCAATTTAATTCTGTTTATTTTTATTTACATTCAAGCTGCACTTAACGACCAGAGAGCAAATCTACAGCGTTTAAGCTGAGAAGAAAGTGAAGCTCGCCTGGTGCAGCTTTCAATCAAACTGCCTCTTTAAAAAAAAATCATTATGCCAGGAGGAAAAAGAGAGAAAAAAAAGCAGCGAACGGATGCATACCTTCTTAAAAACAGAACAATGAAAACAATTATTTTAACTATTCATCCTTCTCTCTGCAGTTTACCACTCAATGCTCTGGAGGTTTGTGGGATAATTCAATGAATCATCTGTGAGTGGAGGTGTCCAAGTTTTAATCTTTTGCCTCCAGCAATTTTCTGAAGCATCAAAGAAAACAAACGCTGATTTTTTTTTCTCTCAGCAGAGATTCCCCCACAAAGCCTGTCAGTGTTTTCTGAAAAAAAAAAAGAAAAAGTCTCAGGATTGAAAACACGTCTCATGCATTTCCCCCCATCGAGCCGACTTTCACCACATTTTTCTTTTTTTTTCTTTTTTTTGCCTCCCCCCCTCTTATTATTCGTTCACAAACAGCTGACATCTTGTGCTGGAGCCGGATGTGTCGGTGATAAGGACCAGCAGTGTGGTCTGTATTCAGAGCTCCCCGCTGGTATCAATCACTGTCAAGATGCTTCAAACCCACTTAAGCCCCTGTTCTCATGGGTTCTAGAGATCACAAGCTGTGAGTCGTCCAAAGAACAGGATGTGCCTGATAAAGACCCACACTGCCTCCTTTCATTTCCCAAAACATCACCGACTCGCGCTCCCGAGGAGATGATGCTGGGCTTTTTTTGAAAGCCGATACCTCTACATGATGATGTCCCATCACAATTACAAGCATTCAGGGCTGCCTGCAGGTCTTCCTTACACGCCGGGCGGCGGTCTGCAACAATAGCAAGGCTGATCAGGGTTTTTTATCCCTTTAATAGTTTCCTGAACCAATCGCTGATAGCTATTATTTCCTCTCTCTCTCTCTCACTCTATCCTGTCATAAAATATAACTGTACCCAACTGGGACGCCCGCACCACTTCAATAAATCATCAAACTGATTGTCTGATAAGTTTCTAGAGAGAAAACTTCTTGTACCTGCAGTTCAGTGTTTAAATAAGTAACTATTCTTTTTTTTAAATATTGAAAACAAGACTGAGTGAGACTGCAACAATCAAGAAACAATGAGGTCTACAGTAGGTCTGTAGTCTGTACTTCAATAGAGCCTTTCCTCTGTATGCAGCTTTATATCTGTACAGCTCTGGGTCCTACCGATGAATTCTTCACATAAAAAAACAGGATAAACTTATAAATTGAAGACACTGTTAAAAATTAAACACACTCTCTCACTAAAAAAACAGTGTATTCGACCTCCTCGTGTCAGTGGATTCACATCAGTTCCACCAAAGAGTCGTTTTCCTGCCAATCTTTGATATTAAATATTTCAAAAGTGTAAAAATCCACAAAAAAAAACATTTACTGGTTCCAGCTCAATTTCCTCAACAACTTATGTTAACAAATGAAATAATAATGAGTATAATTATTGCCTGCAACATTGAAAGCAGCTCTTGTTGAATGAAAGGTGCAACAGGAGTCTGACTAATCAAACCAGACGCTGGTTTATCCAACTGGGGGCATAGAAAAAGTTCAGCAATTGACTTTAGTAATTAACAATTAAAGGGATACTTCACCCAAAATCGACAATTCACCATCAGAGCCATCAAAACTCTTTAGGATATAATGGTGGCGCATAGAGTTCACTTTTGGGCTTTTGGACAATTGGACTTCATCCTCTGGGGACAATGAATATCTGCAGAAAAGTCTGGACGTCTGGATCTTTTAAGTCTTTTGGGTTTGCAATGTTAAACCCTTGACTAACTTACAACTGTCCCTTCCTTCATCTCCTTTGGCCTGGAGACTTCAACATGCAAAAAGTCTCAACTCAAGTAACTCAACAACCTGTGGGAGCTGAAAAGACCCAACTTTATGCAAATATCCTCTGACACAAGCAGCAGACAACCAATCAAGCTTGTTTTTATCCCCTTGAGGGGGGCGAGGAAACCGGAGCACAGCTGTTTTCTACCCAAACCCAAATTTATAAAAAAAAAAAACACTTCAAACGAAATGTGGGGAAAGGCAGTTTGGTTGCAGTCAAAGACGCCCCTGTTCTCAACCTCTGCTTAAGCATCAAAGGAAATAAACACCGATTCCCCGGGTGGCTCCAACAAAACGACACTCGACCTGAATCGATACCACTTCACTATTCACCTGCACACTGCCAACAAAAAGCCAAGTGGAGTATGTTAATTGCATGCTTAACGCTAAACACTCCCTTTAGCTGCAGGCTAATGAGAGATTCCATATGTGTGAATGGGCTGCTGCTGCTGCTGCTGGGACTCTTTGTATTTATCTTCCTACGGAGCAAACCGTGGCGGCTGCTGAATGCTTCATGGATGTCGGGGAAATCAGTGTGGAAGCCTCGCTAACCGAGATGACATCCAACATTAAGAAACTACCGAGCTGCAGGCGGCATCTCGAGCCATCACTCCTCTTTTCACTCATATTTACTCAGTGTAACAACCTGAGGCTGACTTCAGGGAGCTCATGCGTTCCTACACCGACTTATACTCCCTGACGTTGTCGCTCCTGTTCTTTCCCCTTGCTTTCATAATAATTTTTCCTCCTTTAATCCACAGTTCTGTTTTTTACCATCTTTTAATCTGTTCAACATCCCATTTGCCTCCCTCTTACATCAGCGGCCTCAATTTTTTCCGTCTTCCTCCGTTCCGACACTCGTCTGTTTGTATGAAGATGACTCCACGTTTCCGTTCACATGCTCGCTGACCCTCGAGTAAACCAAAGCCCTCTTCCTTCAGATGTGCGTATGGTTCTTGCATACTTCTGTCTGTGTGTGTGTGTGTGTGTGTGGGTGCGTGGACATGCTTAAATTAGCTCTACAAAATGCGAGTGGATGGACACACACCACTGAGCAAGAGACACAGGAGAGAAAAGTACGCACTCCAGCACACAAACTCTTGAGTGCAACCTAATCTCTCCTGACTCTCCGAGGCTTCTGGTTTATTCAATAAGCTATGAACGGCGGTATGATGGCACTCCGCTGGACAGACGCCAAGACGGAGAAACTATTGCAAGAGGAGCAGAAAGAGCTCGACGGGTAAAAACCGACCGTTATCACTTATTTATTCATCGACTTCCGCGCTGCAGCTTTGCAAGCAGGTGATCCCTGGTACTTCAAGGTCTTTATTTTTATCACCTCGCCTTGTTTGCGCGACACAAAAGTGCTTTTTTTTTATTGTCTAGTTAATGGAAATAATCGTCCAGTCTTTGGTAAGATCCAGCTTTGTCCTAAACTTCAGTCAGAACAGATCTGAGCATTTAAAATAGGTGCTTTGTGTACATAAGTCTGAGTTAAGGCCATTAGTCAACCTGGAACAACGACTGCATTGATTAAAACTGAAGCAGGCTGGAATGAATAAAGAAGCAGCTGGAAAATGTCCAGTGCAGACGAGGTGAAAAGAGCAAGTTGAGTAAATATGAAGAAGATAAATGAAGTGCGGTGAACCGGAGCGGGTTTCAGAGCACAGCCATCCATCCATCCATCTGTCCGTCCATCATCTATACCTTCATCGTCCTTTACAGGGTCAGAACCAATCAGGACAGCGACTTGTGATCCATCAAAACTTGTTTAAAGGCACAACCTCGAAAGTTTTTAATGATTTCACTTCTTCATCTTGTGATTGAGGTTCAACTTGGAATTTAACATCGTTCCTCCACATTGACACGAATGAATCAATCCAATTGTGGTTAAAGGGATAGTTCAACATTTTTACCATAATCTCTATAGTCATAGCAGTAGGTTTTTTACCTTTAATTGTCGGTGAAAGCTGGTTTTAGAGCGGTGGAGCAGAGCCGTGAGCTGCTCAGAGAGCTGAGATAATAACACAACGTTACCACACAGAGTTGTTTTAGAGGGAAATTCATGCAAAACCGCTGATGCACGTTGCCTTCAGGGACAGTTTTTCATCAACAGTCTCTGTATTTCCCTCTAAAACAACTCTGTGTGGTAACGTTGTGTTATTATCTCATAGCGTGGTGAATGTGCAGGTCACAACTTGTCCATCAGAGCGTTGTGGAGTTGTTGGATTGTGTATTTGATGAGTTTGATGAGGGAAACCAAGAAATCCCATCAGCCTCCGTAGTGTAGCTCTCAGCAGCTCACGGCTCTGCTCTGCCGTTGACTATAGGGATTATGGCGATGGGCCAGTTTGCCAAAATGTTGAACTATCCCTTTAAGGTCTTTAGATGAACTTTTACAGACGGAGTAAAAGTTATACCCTTGGAGAAGTTTAGAGAGTTGAGGTGTCTCTGTTTATCGCTGTCGTCATGGCATCTGCTTTGTCTTTGTTGTTGATTGATGATTATTTAATCTGCACAGCTTTTTTTTCTAATAGTGTCCTCCTGCATTTTTATTCACTGAGATTAGTTTATTGATCAGTGATCATCAGGGCAGTAATACGTCAAGTAATTGGAGCACTAATGGAGAATATGCAGCAGGTCGATTCGACCAGAGGAACTTCCCAATCAAAGGCCGTCACCTGTTTTAAAGCCGCTCTTGATTATCTACTTTATAATGTTGTGCCTGCGATTACACCTTGAAGTACACACACACACAAACACCTGACTGATTGTTAATATTTTGCTCAGCACTCGTCCCAAACGAGAAGGGAAAATTATCTCCAAATGAGCCAGAAATGAGACGTGAACCGTCCCACAAAAACGCTCCTTTGTTGTCTGATAAATGACTAATGGTGGAGGTTAATGGGAATTCACCAAACAACTCACTCTGGAGGTTAATGGGAATTTGCCAAAATGACTCAGCTCCAAGGTTAATGGGGATTCCAGTTCACGGCTGCGAATAGCTGAGAGGATAAATTGGGAGATTTGTTATGGAGGAAATTACAGTTCTAAAGGCGCTGAACCACGGATTGTTTAATATCACCTGGGAATGAATTTTAAGAGCAATTTAACAACAGAACCAAAGAAAAACAAAGCTGCTCCATCAGCCTGCTTCTTATTGAACATAACTAATGACAGATTTTAGACTTAGCAGGAACTGTTCAGGGATATCCTGTACGCTTATGAAAACAGAGAGGATATGTTTGCTCTGCTACCTCTGCTCTTTTTTATTGCAGTGGAGAAAACAGCATGTTTTACCCAATTAAAGGATTTGATTTAGATAATTTCCTCAATGTTTTCAGATCAGCAGAAAGATACTTTGAGAGGGAAATTACACCTATAAACTCTGCTAAACACTCAAACGCACACACAGAGATCTAAAAAACACACAAACCCACTAATTGGTGCCAAATGCTCCCCCCTGGACCGAGTTTCTCTCATCGCACAAAGAGAAAATGTCAGAACACACACACACAGAGATGCACAAAGTGACTTTTCGACTCATGCATGCACAAGCGTGCACGTAAAAAGCTCCTCAGGAGAGCGTCTCATCACCACTCAGACTGTCAGCCTGACGGATGTGGAGGCTCATACTGCGTCTTTGTGCGAGAGCAGACACACACTGTGGGCTTGTGGGAATCCTGCCACAGATAGAGAGGTGAGTGACACACAAACACGCAAACAAACATCAACTCACCGTTACTGTGACAGGTTTGTGAAAAAATTCATCTTAGTGAAGATAGTTCAACATTTTGGCAAATTGGCCCATTGCCATAATCTCTACACTCGGTGCAAGCTATTTTTAGAGCGGCGGAGCAGAGCCGTGAGCTGCTCAGAGCTACGCTACGGAGGCTCATGGGATTTCTTGGTTTCTCTAATCAAACTCATCAAATACACAATCCAACAACTCCACAACGCTCTGGTGGACAAGTTGTGACCTGCACATTCACCACGCTATGAGATAATAACACAACGTTACCACACAGAGTTGTTTTAGAGGGAAATTCATGCAAAACCGCTGATGCACGTTGCCTTCGGGGACAATTATTCATCAACAGTCTCTGCATTTCTGTGTGGTAACGTTGTGTTATTATCTCATAGCGTGGTGAATGTGCAGGTCACAACTTGTCCATCAGAGCGTTGTGGAGTTGTTGGATTGTGTATTTGATGAGTTTGATGAGGTGAAAACAAGAAATCCCATGAGCCTCTGTAGCGTAGCTCTGAGCAGCTCACGGCTCTGCTCCACCGTTCTAAAAATAGCTTGCACCGACAATTAAAGGTAACGAACCTACTGCTATGACTATAGGGATTATGGCAATGGGCCAATTTGCCAAAATGTTGAACTATCCCTTTAATATGCTCAGTATTAACAGGATGTTTTGTGTGTGCACCGTGTCTTAAAACCACTCCAGTGAGCAGAGGTTTTGTAATTTGCAGGTCTTGATATTTAGGTGTCATGTAAGTGCAGCATTAGTTCTTCAGACCATATTTAAAAGGTCTAGACACCTTTTCTTTTGCTTTTTTTCTCTCCCTGCAATTAACTAAATGAATGTTTACTGTGATTTAGCCACAATTACCCCGTGTGCTTGTGCAGGAAACAGGTCGACATCCTCAATTAAACTCTAAACCGTTGAAACGCACATTGAGGCGTGTGCAACACAGCAATTATCATACACACAAATGACGCAGGTTCCACTCCCATATTGATTCTAATACCTAATCCTCTTCTAGTTCTGATCTGAAACTACGACTCGTTACTCACCGAGGCAGCTACACTGAGGAGTGAGAGGCTCCAGGAGGATTTCATGCCCTCATCAATGACTCAGAACAAATCCAAAATAACGTTGGGCGTTGTCGTGCTCGTGCAGTATCGCTCTGGAGTTAAGGGGGGGTATTAAGGGGTTTGATTTAAAATGTTTTAAGACAAGAAAACTATAAACAAAGATGAGGAAAATGTGTTATAGATATATAAAATAACTCCAGACTCATGGTTTCTAAACCTGCAGGCTCAAACCCAAGCATTAAAGGTGAGTTATTGATTTTACACATGGTGTTGTGTGCACACGTTGGGACAGAAACACACATGTTGCAGTGGTTATGTTAGGCTCTTGTGCAGACATCCACATAAACACCAGCTACGCTACAAGGGAACCAACCGAGCACCAGATGGAAAACAAAAATGGAGGCCAAGTTTGAAGAGAGGCTGACGCGCTACCATCTCATCTCCAGTTCACTTTTAAAGAAACAGACACACAGTCATTGTGCACATGGAGAGAGAAAGAAACACCACTGTCCTTGTAGCACTTTTGTCTTGTTCCTAGATCTGAACAGCAGCTTTGATAAGCGACAAATATCACGTGCAAAAGTATAAACAATGCGATGAAGTTGAGCACATGGATCTGGATCTCTTTATCAAACTGGAACCAACACACAAAAGACTTGAGAAAGTCAGTACGTTTACATGCACAGCTTAATCCAGCTATGCAAAATTCAATTTCGGCGTCTAATCCGACTTCTGTCCTCGTCCCAGTTCACACGCAGCTGAGAAAATCGAATAACTGACGGGAACGAGTCCTCCTCCTCGACACCAGGTGGCGATACGCGTCGTTTCAGCGGGTAAACAGCAAGATGGTTAATCGTTACAGCTCTGTTCACCTCACACGTAATGTGCGTGTTATTTATTGTGCAGATCGGGTGCACGCCATCCCCCTCTGATTACGGCATAAACATGCTGGAGAAAGTCGAGCTCCAATCGCTTTATCTTGGAGTTGGAGAAGACATTATGTCCAGAAAGTGTCCAAATCTCAGACTCTTAAAGGGAAATTGCAAAAAGAAAAAAAAAAAGTCTTCGCCTCGGGCTCTTGAACCAAATCAGCACCAAACTTTACCGGCCCGGCGCCTCCAGTAGCCTGTGGTGTCACTGAGCCACTTCAGCTCCGGTATCTGGACCCAGCTCATCCTCTGTGTGTGTGTGTATGTGTGTGTATGTGTGTGTATGTGTGTGTATGTGTGTGTATGTGTGTGCGACAGCTACATGTTGTAATTAACGTCAACGCCTTATCTGTCAGGTGCACACATGGACGAGCAACAGTGACTGTCAAGAAAGACAGAAAGCAGGAGAGAGAGAAAGGTGGGGGAAGGGGGAGGGGCGGGGGAGGAGGGGGGGGGGGTGAGGTAAGGGTGAGGGTTGGGGAGGGGGGGGGGGGGGGGGGAGTGACTCAGCTCCACCAGCTCTATCTTTAAACTACTGATAGTGGTTCTATAGATAAGACTCTATAGTTAAAACTAGCAACAGACACCTGTCTTCAAAACTCAGCGGGTGTGTGCGTCTGTGTGTGTGTGTGTGTACATGTGTGTGAGTGTGTGTCTGTGTGTGTATGTGTGGTGTCTGGGCCTTTCAAAAGAATTCATTTCCAATATACAGACTGCTGAGGGTCCAATTTCCTGACCAGTGTAGCGGAGCGCTCTGTCTGAGAGGAGTGTGTGTGTGTGTGTGTGTGTGTGTGTGTGTGTGTGTGTGTGTGTGTGTGTGTGTGTGTGTGTGTGTGTGTGTGTGTGTGTGTGTGTGTGTGTGTGTGTGTGTGTATAAACGTGTACATCTATCTTTGTGAGGACCCGCTCCAGTGTGAGACGCTGGGAATGAGGATATTTTTCTAAAGTGGGGACATTTTGGTCTGGTTTAAAGGGATAGTTCCACATTTTGTCAGCAGTAGGTTCATTACCTTTCATTATCGGTGCAAGCTATTTTCAGAACAGTGGAGCAGAGCCGTGAGCTGCTCAGAGCTACACTACGGAGGCTCATGGGATTTCTTGGTTTCCCTCATCAAACTCATCAAATACACAATCCAGCAAAAAGCTCTGGTGAAGTTGCGACCTGCACATTCACCACACTATGAGATAATAACACAACGTTACCACATAGAGTTGTTTTAGAGGGAAATTCAGCAAAACTGTTGATGAAAAACTGTGCCTTCAGGGACAGTTTTTCATCAACAGTTTTGCATGATTTTACCTCTAAATCAACTCTGTATGGTAACGTTGTGTTATTATCTCATAGCGTGGTGAGTGTGCAGGTCGCAACTTTTGCTGGATTGTGTATTTGATGAGTTTGATGAGGGAAACCAAGAAATCCCATGAGCCTCCGTAGTGTAGCTCTGAGCAGCTCACGGCTCTGCTCCGCCGTTCTAAAAATAGCTTGCACTGACAATTAAAGGCAACAAACCTACTGCTATGACTATAGGGATTATGGCAATGGGCCAATTTGCCAAAATGTTGAACTGTCCCTTTAAGAGTTAGACCCGGTTCAGGTCAGATTAGCCGTTAAAGGCCGGTGGACGCATTATGTCAATGAGGGTCCTCACAGAGGTAGAAACGCAGAACGAGTGTGTGTCCGAGTTCCCAACCTCAGCACCAGCAGCCAAGCGAGAGATGAGCATCGCTGGAAAAGAAGAGACAGAAAAACAGAAGGAGTGAGACGGAGCTGGAGGAAGAGAGAAGAAAAGGTGTGAAGAGAGAGAGAGAGAGACAGAGAGACACTGGACAACAACACGAGAGAGAGAGCAAGCGAGGTAGAAAGGTGAAGAGAGAACAGAAATGAGGACAGCATGTTTAATGGAAGTGACAGAGCAAAGCCTCCACGGCTACAAATCACTGGACACACACACATACACACACAAAGACGTCTGCTGGATTCAAACAAAACAACTTTTCTATCTCCTCTTTTTCTCCGACATCAGAAACTTCTTTCATCTGAACAACCAGCGAAAAACAGTCAAAAACCTGCAGACGATTGACCACCTGGAAAACTGATTACCACCAAATTATATTGGTCTATTAAAGGGATAGTTCAACATTTTGTCAAACTGGCCCATAGCCATAATCCCTATAGTTTTAGGAGTAGATTCGTTGCCTTTAATTGTCGGTGCAAGCTATTTTTAGAACGGCAGAGCAGAGCCGTGAGCTGCTCAGAGCTACGCTATGGAGGCTCATGGGATTTCTTGGTTTCCCTCATCAAATACACAATCCAACAACTCCACAACGCTCTGGTGGACAAGTTGTGACCTGCACATTCACCACCCTATGACATAATAACACAACGTTACCACACAGAGTTGTTTTAGAGGGAAATACAGAGACTGTTGATGAAAAACTGTCCCTGAAGGCAACGTGCATCAGCGGTTTTGCATGAATTTCCCTCTAAAACAACTACCACCAGAGCATTTTGGAGTTGTTGGATTGTATATTTGATGAGTTTGAACAGGCGACCCCCCAAAAAAAAGACCCAGATCATTACCCGAAGTACTCTGGTGTGAAATCTGGATGTCCCAACCACCCGACATGATGATGCTTCAGGTCATAAATATATTTCGTCTTTCAATCCACAAAAGCCTGTATTGCTAGAGTTGCGTTGACCTTTAATTACGACTCAGTTCATAATATATTGGTAATTTATTCTATGCAATACCAGAAAAATACTGGTTTCACTTTGTTCGCTGATGTGAACTCTGAAAAAAAAAAAATAGTAGAGCTGAAGGTGAAAAATAAGGAGGAAGTTAAAACAGCTGAGGTTTGAATGGAGGAAATAACTGATCCATGGAGCTGAGTGGACAATCAGAGAGGCCTGGACCGGCTTCATGTGCCAAACAGATGCCAATATGGGTCAAGTGGTGCCAACAGCGCTGGACACACAGCAAGAAGGAAAAAAAGGCACAACGAGGGTCAAACAAACACTTTACAACGTCCGGCCAAGAGCAACTGAACGGCTTTTTTGCTGGCAGCGAATCAGGAGCCTTTAAATCTGTCATCGCCTGGAAAACAAGGAGGAACAATGCTGGCACAACAACTTAGAGCGAGATGCAGATGGTTTGTCAAATGGTTATCCAGCAGTAAATCAGGGAAAGTGAGTTTATCTGCTGCTGTTAAGAGGCCCGTTTGACCGGCCGCTCCCCCAGTCTGGAGGGTTTTCCATCAGCGGCAACAGGTGGGATGTGGATCCACTCTCTGCATGGAGTTTACACAGATTATTGGCAAGATGTCCGAACCAGCAGGTTTCGATTTGAACAGGCTTCACCAGCGCCGTTAATCACAAAGACACATCAAGTCCAGATTAAGGCTGTAACTAATTTTCATTACCGATTCATCTGTCAACTGTTTAAATCATTATTAAACCATTTGGTCTTTAAAGCTTCAGCAAACAGTGAAAAAAGGAAGTGAAAATGTTCAAGTTGACTGAAGGTCCCACATACAATATCCTAATAAAGGTAGATGTTTGTATGTAAGACCCTTCAAAATAAAGGTAGATGTTTGTATTAAAGCTCCTTCAAAATAAAGGTAGATGTTTGTGTTAAAGCTCCTTCAAAATAAAGGTAGATGTTTGTGTTAAAGCTCCATACAGTATAAAGGTAGATGTCCATGTTGTAGTGTGATTATAAAGCAGCTCTAGGTTCTATATTAATACTGTGAAAGTATCAAAGCCTCAGTCCACAGAGAAATGCACACAGCCTGTATTCAGAAACTGAGCCTTAAAACCAGCCGTCAGGACTTCCTGTCACTTTGTGATGTCACAACAAAGCCCCGCCTCCTCACCACCTGGACCCAAACACCCATCCATCCAACAACTTGCAGGATTTGGTTTCTCTCTGAGTATTTTATTCTGAAATCTGCTCCATTTTTATTATTGCATCAACTCATAAAACAGTCAGCCAATCAGAAGGGAGTCTCAGAGCCTCCTCCTCTTCTCTTCTGATTGGCTGACACTGACCTGTTGTTACTAGAGCTCCAGAGAGAAGCTGAGGGAGGAGAAGGAAAACTTTTCTTCTTAAAACAACAAACCCTTCTTATGGATAAACACAGTAAAATATGGGGTTGTTGATTGAGTAACAACGTTGAATTGATTTTCTATTGATTAACCAACCCGCCAGACTGTGGTTTGGACTCCAAATCCCCAATTTCATGTCTTTTAAACCAGGTTCATGTTCTTTTTACTGTTTGCTTCTACTGCTGGTTCCAAGTGGTGTCTCATTTCTGTGGTGTTCAATTATTTCACCCAAACCATTAATAGCTGCTCCACTTTCTGGACGACCACTCCAACCTGAAATGAGCCAAAGTTTCAGGGTGAAAATTGGGACAAAGTTTTCCCATCCCACCCCCTCCACATCACTGCTGCTGCTGCTGCTGCTGCTGCTGAGTCTGCTGCAGCCGGAGGAGAATGAAACTCTTGACACTTTGTCAACAGTGTTAGACAAAGACACTTGTAGGTGTTCAGAAGTGTTGTAAAGGCATTTCTGAACAAGCAAAAATAAAAAACAACACTCTGAAACCTGTCAGCTTCGGTCATGAAACAGTCGTATTGATCAAAAAATCCAGCTTTTGCTCGTCATAAACTCCTCTCTCTGACCTCCTCTGCTTCCTCTCTCTGAACTGTCTCTTTCACTTTTGTCATGAATTCCTTTTCTCACGACAATACTCTTCCCTGTGCGGCGGCGGCAGCGGCGGCTCTGATCTGTTCGCCGCGAAGCCCGGGCATTAAACAGCAGTTGGGTGCACATCAAATATTTGATGGAAATGCACGAAGCGTTTGGAGATCTATCAGAGTCTGTGTCTGCAAAGATGAATCGAAAGTGCGACTGGAAAGATATGAGTTTCTGGAGGTGGAGACCCAATTTTTTTTTCCTGTATTATTTCCTGTAATAGTGTTGCATATAGACAATATTCTGTCCAGACAGAGAGTTAGTTTAATCCCTTCAAAAGACAAAACAAACAAAAGAATCAAGTGTTTGGTGTTCCTGGAGTTGTACTTTTCCATTAAATATGATCTTTTAAAAAGCAGGAAAAGCAACAGGACCTGAAGACTGAGATTGGATTCCAAACCAACAAACAAAAATCTAAATTTACTGGTAAATAATTCAACAAACAAGACGTCACATATTGAACTCCACAGTGACTCAATTATTTGCACTATAAAAATTTTGCATTAAAAAAAAATACACTACTCCCCAAAAGTTAAGGATGTTGGGCTTTGGGATGACATTTCAGGTGAACTTAATTTGACCTTTTGAATGCACATGTCCAACTGTTCTTGCTTTCAGTACTTATAAAGTATCATGCTGTTCTCTAACAAGGTGATTAACGGCAAACAGCACAACAACAACAACAAGTGTCCACACATTCAGCATCACTTATAGTGTTGTATTTAGATTTAAACTGCTGTTTCTATTGCTTACTTTATTACAATGACTTTATACTCGTACCCTTCATGGTGACAATAAAGTTTCATCTATTTTAAGGCCAGACGTCTTTATCTCCATCTAAAAATAAATCTGCTCCAACCTTAATGCATCCATCACTCATCAGCGCTGCACTGCTGTGACTGCTGCTCAGTTTTTGTCTTAAAAAATAAAAAAAAAGTCAGATTTCATCCTCCAAGATTCTCGTCGGCAACGTTTCTGGCAGCTGCCAAAGAGATAAAATAAAAACAAACAAAAGTGAACGTCAAGTTTCAGTGACATCCTGAAGGGGGGGGCGGGGCGTGCACGAGGTCCGTGCGGCCTCCTGCCGACATTCGCCCAGAAGCATACGGCGATCAGCGGCTCATACGTCTGTCTGTGTCCTTGAGAAATAACCCTGGAGCGACTGTGTGTTTGTCTGTTGCTGGCATCAACATCCTCCTGTTTGGCAGCTACTCTCTCTCTCTCTACCACACACACACACACACACACACTCACTCTGGAGTTAATGAGATGCAGCTTTAGTATGCCATGTCTGCCTCCTGTGGAGTCGCACACATGCCATTTCCCCATCTACATCCTTCCAGAGGTGTTGATCACTCAGACACATTTCCATTTCAAAACCTCCAACATTCACCAGGACCTTGAACTCATCACCCCGAGTCCCCGATTGGCTTTAAAAAATGTTGCCGTTTGATTATTTTCATGCCAATCACCTTTCCGATTCAGCTAAATGTTGCTCCTGCATCAAAGCGAGAGTCCAGCTGCTCCACACCTTGTTTTTAACATGAGGCATATTCATTAATCAGTTTTACACTAAATCCACTTTTTAATCTTCCTGCACGGTCAATCAATCGTCCTTGGATTTGTCTTTGTAGCGCTTCGTGCTGCAATGCATCCTCCGGCCACCAGAGTGAGCAGTGAGGCAAAGATGCTGCATGTGCACCATCTTTAATTCTACACAGACTCTATTGTCATTAATGGTGAAGAACTCCCTCAGCCTGAGTAATTCATATGTCTTTGTTGCTCTGCACCTGCCTGACCTTCTGTCTCTTCAGCCTCTAATAAATCAGACAATTTCTTCCGTTATCTAATATTGAAAGTTTTGTCGAACCAACAGCCCCAAACTCCTGAAATATTAAATTTACTGTTGAGTACAAGCCAAGAAAAGACACTGATTCTCACAAATAAGAACCCAGAACAGTTTTTAACTGATTGTGAAAGAAAAATCTACCTATAAATTGCTTTTAATGAACTATTTTAATACTTTAACAACTCCTCTCAATGGTGTTTGGTCCACACTTGAAAGCTACTTACACACTAGTGATTAACATATATAATAGTAATAGTATAATAGTATATAATAGTAATACAGAACAGGGGAAGTAGAATATTAAATTTGATTTAAACCACATGAACAGTTTCAGTTTCCTAGCTGTACATGATGTAACAAAAGTGACCTGTCCAACCTTGGGGTCCGTCTGTTTGCAGACGATGTGCAACTGTTTGTTTACCGACCAGAGTTCAAACTTCCTGGTGGTAAAATGCGTCACTGTCTGTCACCGACTCTAAACTTTACATAGACATTCTCAGATAATAACCTTTAAACAAACAGGAATGGATATAAAACAATTCAAAGAAAGCAAAAGACTGCCCTCTGTGGGGAAAATGCTGACAATTTGCAGAGTTGGTTTTGGGTTCGGTTGGTGTTTTTGTTCATAAAATTCAAGCTTTGAACTTGAAAAGAGCCAGTTAGACATGTCTGCTTTCTGGAGAATGATATTTTAACTCAACATCTGATCCGTCATGTCTATTGACAGAGAGTTGCATCAGGTTTTAATACTTCTGAAGAACTTTACGACCCAAATAAACACTGCACTGAAATTTCTTCCTCTTACACTTCTCCTCAGTCAGATATCACAGTCAGACTCCTGCGAAAACTATAACCTGATTCCCCAAATGTAATGAGCTCAAATACAGACAAAGAACTTTTCATCCAAACTTCTTCAAACTGGGTTATCGACATTACAATGCTGGAAAATACAGAGTCCTGGTGCAGAAGATGGCACCATTAAATGTGTTGTTTTATCCAATAAGCTGCGAAAAAATATCAAATATTAAACTTTGTGCAACATTTGCAAAATAAAAGCAGTAGATTCTCACATCTGAACCTGAGTCATCAAATGTTTGATAGTTTTGCATGTTGTGCATCGCAGGGGTTGTTGTTGTTGTTCATCTGGAGTCTCACTGTGAGTATGAATGATGTGTAACTGGTATGTTGATGTATCTGTTGTCAATAAAGTTCTGTTACGACACAGAGGCTAATGAGGATAATGTGGAACCACATAGTAGCAGATGAGTTTTATCTTGATTGATGAATTGATCAAACTAATCACTGCAGCCGTCGACACACACACAGACACACACACAGACACACCACGGGTGTTTTGTGAACGCAAGCGTTTTTGAATCTGAACGCTGAGCGATTACTCATCGGGTTCACACGGCTCCGAGCAGACGAGCGCCTGCGTTTCATTAGCGCTTCGCTCTCGATGACCCGAAATCCGACGAGTCGTCCTCACATTCCTGCACAATCAGAACCTGCAGCCGCGAAACATAAACACTCAGTCGACCACAGTGTGTTTATCTCCTCCTCCTCCTCCTCCCCCCATCCCTCCCTCCCTCCCTCCCTCTCTCATTGACATAACATTAAGCTCGTTCCAGATGCATGTAGAATATTTATCAGAGTGGACACAGTCGTCCACCCAGAACTAAACACACTGCATCAGTCACCGCGGTGTTTGCTCCAATTAACTGGACACATGTTTTTAAAGTGAACTGCTCCTTTAGTCCAAACATGTTTCCTTTATTAGACGGGAGGAGCTGAGCCACTTTGTCATCGTCTGCACACGTTTAAAAAAAAAAAAAAACATTAGTGAGGAAGCAGAAAATAGAACGTGATGAAAGAGGGAGGGAAAATTAAAAAGAAAAAAATAGAAAGAGAAGAAGAAGAAGAAGAAGAAGCTAGAGATTGGAAAAAGTGATGAGAAGGACGGAGTGGTAAGTAAAAAAAAAAGAGGAATGGGAGGAATGCAATAAGGAGGAAGAAGAGGGAAAGGTGAAAGGAGAAGAGGGAGGCAATAAAAGGAGAGCAAAAGGGTGGATGAAAGAGGAGGAGGGAGAAAATTAAAGAGGAGGAGGGGGTGAAAGGAGAGAGGGAAGTTTGGGCGACAGGGAGAAGAGGAGAGGAGAAGGAGAGGGGGGCGTTTTTCTGGCAGCGAGCAAGTTTCCATTACTGGCAAAATAAACTGATACCATATGACTAATCACCTCATAACTGCAGCAGGAATTTACTACCACACACACACTCACACTCACACACACACACACTCGGAGCAGAAAGAGAGAGAGAAATGAGGAAAACGAAACAGAGAGAGAGAAGTTTGGTTTGGTTTGGTTCGGTCCAGACAAACACACACACACACAAACTCCAGGAAATACCCGACAACATCACAACAACAGCTTCTGACCAGAAACCAAAACATCTGCAGCTCAACAACCAGAGGGGAAAACTACTGCAGTCTGATATGAATAAAGTCTGTTACTGATATTAAGGAGTAAAAAAATGGCAATAACTGATCAACTGGACAATAAAAAAACACAGATTTTCTTTGCAATGATCCTTAAATCTGTGTTAAAGTCACAATATTGTCCTATTAAACCATAAAATAACTGTCAATATCCAGATCGGCTTCAGTGCAGCTCTGCAGTAAACGACTGGAAAACGTCAATAAAGAACCAGAAACACTGATATTATAGTTTATTTATCTCCAGTATTTTGAACTTTGACATTCACTTGCAGGAATAAAAGTCACAATGGAAAAAATGTCGGCATTTACAAACTGCTGCCTTCATCCGTTTCAATAAAGTTTTATCACCTCCTACACTTTTTTTATTTACATCTCATATGTTTATATTTCACATTGGTTCCTCTTGTTTTGTTTAGTTCTAATGCAGCGGATGTGTGGATTGAACCTTAACCACTCCACTGTCAGGTCGCCATAGCAACAAGGACGATTAGCAAAAGCTCCAAAGTGCAACACAACTAAACTGATGTCCAGAGTTTCAACGAAACACATGAAATGAAAACTCAGGCTGCAACTAACTATTACCTTCATTATCCAATAATCGATTAGTTGTTTGGTCAATATAATGTTAAAAAAAATGTTGAAAAGTATCAATAATATAATAATAAAACAATAATAAATGTCTTGTTTTGTCCTCAAACCAAAGAGAGACTCAGTTTATTGTCATAAAGAAACAAAGAAACCAGAAATATTCACATTTCAGAAGCTGAAATCAGAGAATTTGGAAAAAAAATCAATTATTCGATTATCAAAACAGTTGAAGATCAATTATTGTGCAATTAATCGATTCATTGTTGCAAATCTATGCAGTCAAACTGATTGTGCACGTTTCTGCCCCTGAGCTCGTCTTGTCAGGCAACAACGTCTCACACTGGACGACCTCGTGTGACCTTAACGACCTCAGCTGATGTTTGTGATGTCACACAACCGACACACACACACACACACACACACACAGTGGTGAGTTATATTGAGCTGTGTGTGCGTGTGTGTGTGTGTGTGTCTGTCAACACTCGAGCTTCATGCACCAACAGAGACGAGCCATTACAGAAAAAAAACATGTAAAAACACACACAGCGACACACACACACACACACACCTGGGTCAGAGACGAGTGTCCTGCCGTTCCCACTCAGCCGCTCTGTCTGTTTCAATACTGTCAGTAATTACTGCTGACACACACACACACACACACACACAGAGTCTGAAACACACGCACAAACAACACCCAGTGATTCTGATGGAGACACACAACACATCAACCTATTGTGTGGTTGGTGTGTTTGTGTGTAGGGAAAAATCCCAACATTTGGTTTCATATAGATAGATAGATAGATAGATAGATAGATAGATAGATTAGATAGATTAGATAGATAGATAGATAGATAGATAGATAGATAGATAGATAGATAGATAGATAGATAGATAGATAGATAGATAGATAGATAGAAGCTGCACACCTTCATAAACCACAAGAAAAGGCTTTTAATGTGAAACATCTGCAGGAAATGCTGAGTTTGTGTTTATATTAAAGGCAAAACAGGAAATTAACAATAAACAGAAGCCGAGAGAAAATAAAAGACCAATAAAAACAAGATTCTGTCAAAGTTTAACGTTCGTTCTTCTTTTCTTTTTCCAAAAAAGAAGCAACAAGAGAAAAGGAAAGAAGAGAGAGAGGCCAAGAAGGAGAGAGGAGATGAGGAGGTGAAGGCAGGGAGCCAAATCCTGCAGAGTCACAGGCAACAGGCCAACACACAGGAAATGAAGCACATGAACACACACATATACACACACATACACACACACACACACGCTGTAACCCTCACTTTCAAACTAAATATAAAGAAAATGAAACAAAACCTGACACAAGCTCGTACAGTAACCGGTACTTTGTGTTGCATGCATGCAAACTGGATACATAAACACACACACAGCCACACACACACACAGCCGCACACACATCAACATGCATGCACACACACACACACACACATCAACACGCATGCACACACACACACTGCTTTGATGGGCGTTCATGTGACGCTGATGAATTCAACATGACTCAGAAAACCAACGATTTCTGCAAATAATCAGAGTCTGAGAAACACAGGAGGACTACAGAACCAGAGAAGAAGAAGAGGAAGAAGAGGAAGAAGAAGAAGAAGAAGAAGAAGAAGAAGAAGAAGAAGAAGAAGAAGAAGAAGAAGAAGAAGAAGAAGAAGAAGGTCTTCAGTGTGAGAACGAGAGGAGAGGGATGAGGTCAGAGGTCAAGGAGGTCAAAGGTCAACATGCAGACAGAGGAGGAGAAATGTTGATGTTAGTCTGAGGTCGTTGAAACAGAACGAGCTGAAAACAAGACGCTGAAGTCATAACATTATATTATTGCAGTTTTGTTTTGATTATTTTGCACATTTTGTGACACATTTCTAATTAAATTCTCCAATAAAACTTTGTCAACATTTGTTTTATACAATGATATAAAGTTCTCTGTCTGTTTGTTTCATTTAAATCATGTTTATTCTTGTGAACAGTTGAAAAAAAGTACTATAATAACAACTTCAACTCATATTTGCAGCAGTTTATATAATAAAATATCAATATTTATCTGTGTGTCCCTCAGCGCCATGTTTCAGCTCTGGTTTGAACAAACTTTATTGGCCATTTTAGTCACAAAAGTCAACATTGAGTCCAAAGTTAGAGGTGTAACTAATGATTATTGATCTGCCAGTTATTTTCCAGTTTGATTAATTCATAATTCAGCCAAAAAACCTTAGAAAACAGCAAAGGAGCCGGAAAATACAAATCCATCTAAAGCTCAATACAGTATAAAGGTAGATGTTTGTGCTAAAGCTCCTTCAAAATAAAGGTAGATGTTTGTATTAAAGCTCCTTCAAAATAAAGGTAGATGTTTGTATTAAAGCTCCTTCAAAATAAAGGTAGATGTTTGTATTAAAGCTCCTTCAAAATAAAGGTAGATGTTTCTATTAAAGCTCCTTCAAAATAAAGGTAGATGTTTGTATTAAAGCTCTTTCAAAATAAAGGTGGATGTTTGTATTAAAGCTCCTTCAAAATAAAGGTAGATGTTTGTATTAAAGCTCCTTCAAAATAAAGGTAGATGTTTCTATTAAAGCTCCTTCAAAATAAAGGTAGATGTTTGTATTAAAGCTCCTTCAAAATAAAGGTAGATGTTTGCATTAAAGCTCCTTCAAAATAAAGGTAGATGTTTGTATTAAAGCTCCTTCAAAATAAAGGTCTCTATTCAAGCTCCTGTTTACATTAAAGCTGGCTGTGTTTCAGGAGGAGTAACAAAAAGCGCTGCTGGTATTCATTGCTAACAGGGTGTAACTTTGTTATGTGGTGAAAGAAAGACAGGACAATAATTAGAGAAGGCGGGGGGAGAGGGAGGGAGGGAGGGAGGGAGGGAGGGAGGGGTGACACTCAGGTGTGTGAGTGTGAACACAGATGATATGAATCCAGAGTTTCGAGGGAGTGACGACAAAAAAAACACCTCCGAGAGCGTTTAGAGGGAAAACTCAGGAGAAGCAGAGCTGAACAGATGCTCACCCAGCAGGTTAATGGTGTAGACCACACACACACACACACACACACACACACTCTCTGAGCCACACCTTGCAGTGTGTCAACAGCTACAGCAGCAACTCTGTTAAACTGGTTTATTCATGGGTAACGCTGTGTCACATCCAGTGGAAAGTACTGACTGTCACTGATTAGAGTGTGTGTCTGTTTGTGTGTGTGTGTGTGTGTCCATGCAGCCAAATGGGAAGCACTTGACAAACATTACTGAGACCTTGAGCGCTGAAGCGACCGTTCAACCTCGACCCTGATTCACCTCAAGTCCCCGTCGGCCATTTTGACGCTGTTAAAATCAGATTTCGGATCAGACTCAAACTAAAATAAATTTTAAAAATGAAATAAAATAAAATATAGTATCAGGTAGGGGTGGGAGAAAAAATCGATTCACATATATATCGCGATATCTTTTTTGACGATTTTTAAATCGACAAAAATGATTCACCTCAACTGTCCCATTTATTCGCCTTTTTTTACATACAGAGAGTACAGGTTTTGAAAAGGGTTTAAGTTCACTTTTAATGGAGTATATTAAAATCAGTATTTTGTGCAGATAAATGTTTAAAATGCAGATTAAAAACTAAAATAAATAGAATTTTAAATGAAATCGCCATCCAAAAAATCGTAGAAGAATCGAATCGGGAGAAAAGCATATCGTCCCAGCCCTAGTATCAGGCTGATAGAAGAAAAACAAGACGACTCCTGGGCTCCACTCCTCCTCTGTCCTCCAGGGAGACGTTTTAGATTTTATCATCTGCGACTTTTAAGAAATCACTGAGCTGAGGAGAAACCGAGTGGTTGACATGGCAACAGCGCAGTCTCCCGATTGGTCAAGACTGAGCTGTGACATCATCACTCACTGTCACCGTGCCAGACAGGGATTTCCTAAACAAACCCACACACTAACTGTTTTAAAAAGCCGTTCACTTGTTTCATTATCACGCCATTAGAGCCTGTAGTGATGCTAACAGCTCTGTTACCATGACGACATACGCTGTAGTTTTGTATTATAGTAATATTTGATTTTTCACTTTTTCTTTATGGTAAAATACAAAAAAAAAAAACGCTTTTTAAGCGACAAAAAAAAAAAACAGTTTTGGTCTGAGTTCAAAACCCAGGAACTTAAAACCGCAAATGTCGGCTATATGGATCAGAATTTCAAAATAAAACACAGAAAAAGTGGAATATATGTGCTTTTATTTTGAAAGACAACTACAACAACGACTACTGTACATTCAGATCAAAAGTCATGAGATCTAATCTTGTTTGTGTGACTGAAAAGTATTTTTCCAGTTCTTAAATTGATCAATTGATCGGCATCAGAGCAGGGGGGCGTGGCCTAAATAACAGGGGGCGTGGCCTTAAAGGGCCAGCTTGTTTTATACAGAAGCTGAGAAAATAAAGGCTTTTTGAAGGATTGAAGCCTGTAAATCTGCTTTAAGAGACACCGTGAACCGTCTGTTGTCGTCTTTAAAAAGTTCTCTCAGTGTTTCTGTATTAATCCCTGATCAGTCTCGACCCTGCTCTGCGGCTCCCGGCTCCTTCCTGCACATTAATAACCAACGGCGGCTTCGCTAAAGACAAAATGAATAATAACTAACTAACGAGTAAGTTGCTGATTGCCACTTTAAAAAATCTGTCTGCTTCATCTACAATCAGCGGTGTGTGTTTCCGCGCGTGTTTGTCCATGATTAGCATCGCTGCGTGAACTGTGGCATGTTGATTGCGTGATAAAAGAGAAACAAATAGAGCCGGCGCTCACTGAGAGGAACACACACACACACACACATACACCTTTTCATGTGAATTCATGTGGAGAGTATTTCTATCCGGTGAAAACAAAAACACATCAGGGAATGAAAAGAAAGAAAGAAAAGAGAAAATATTAAACAGTAAAGAAATGAGGTGGAAATAAATGAAGACATACACAATACACACACACACGCACACACAGACACACACACACACAGAGATCCAGACTGGAATTAAGCAGTAAAACTTAACAGTGGGAAAAGAGAGGAAGAAATAAAGGAGGAGAGGAGTGTAGTGGTTTTAGGGTTTCCTGTGGTGGAGACAAGAGGTCAACAGCAGCCATGAGGACACACACACACACTAGCTCTACTGAATTTAAAGGGACAGTTCAACAATTTGGCAAATTGGCCCATAATCCCTATAGTCATAGCAGTAGGTTTGTTACCTTTAATTGTCGGTGCATGCTGTTTTTAGAACGGCGGAGCAGAGCCGTGAGCTGCTCAGAGCTACGCTACGGAGGCTCATGGGATTTCTTGGTTTCCCTCATCAAACTCATCAAATACACAATCCAACAACTCCACAACGCTCTGGTGGACAAGTTGTGACCTGCACATTCACCACACTATGAGATAATAACACAACGTTACCACACAGAGTTGTTTTAGAGGGAAATACAGAGACTGTTGATGAAAAAATGTCCCTGAAGGCAACACGCATCAGCAGTTTTTGCATGAATCTACCTTTATTTGATGAGTTTGATGAGGGAAACCAAGAAATCCCATGAACCTCCGTGGCGTAGCTCTGAGCAGCTCACGGCTCTGCTCCGCCGTTCTAAAAATAGCTTGCACTGACAATTAAAGGTGACGAACCTACTGCTATGACTATAGGGATTATGGCAATGGGCCAATTTGCCAAAATGTTGAACTATCCCTTTAAGAAGGCAGCTTGTTTCTGTGTGTGTGTGTGACCACCTGTCTTCTCACAAGTGTTGGAAAAGGTAAAACAACATATCACCTCAGACCACATGTGAACATCCCAGACCACACACACACACACACACACACACAGAGGGAGGCTCGTGGTGCGTTCTCACTCCTCCGGCCTCGTCAGCAAATCTGGAAATGTTTTCCTCACACCTGAGAGCGGGAATCTTAAATTAATACACTGAGGAACAACAACAGCTTCTTATGGATCGGAATTTCAAAATAAAACGAAAGGAAAAGTGTAAAATATGGACCTTTATTTTGAAAGACCACTACAACAACAACAACTACTGTGCATTCAAAAGTCATGAGATCTGCAATTATAAGCTGCAGGCTATCAATTTACCGATCAATGCACTTTATTATGGGATAGAATTTCACATGACACGTGACAACAATAAGCAGCAAACCTCCACATTTGAGAAGCTGCACCTTTAAAATTGGACGAAAAAAGTCCTTTAAAAACAGATTTGGCACCGAGCAGGACGACCAGCAATTCAGCAGTGAAACCCAGACTTTGTCTCCATTAAAAAACACCTCAGACATTTTTTTCCAGTTCAACCACTTCTTTGGTAAAAACACAGACGGCATCGCAGACAAAACTTCAACTTTAAGATCTGAACCCGTCACAGGAGACGTTATAACAAAGATGTGTTCAAGGACATTTAGGAACAAGGAGATCATCCTGTCGACTTGACGTCGCAGTAGAACTAAAAACAGAGATTTGTTTTTAAACAGATTCATGTGATAAAAAGAACAGAAAAACATCGCTTGATACATATTTATTGGATGTTTTTTAACTGGGCCTCTGTTCAGTTTGATAGTTAAACTTCTCTCATCAGATCAAAGATAAACAGGATGAAAAAAATCGTTTAATTTCAGCTGCGATTAAAGTTAAAGTGAAAGCAGCAAAGGAATTGAACTGATTGGAGATATTTTGTGTGTTTTTTTTATCCTTTCTGAACTTTGTTCTTTCAACAAAAAAAAAACAGAGATTCATGAACTTCAGCTGCTTTTTTGTTTCCGTGACTTTCGTACCGCCGTCCTAACGACCCATAACCCTTTGCTGCTGCTGCTGCTGCTGATGGAGCGTTTCCTCCTCACACTCTGCACCTCAGACGATGTGACACCCTCGGCGTGAACCTTAATTACAGCCCACACACACACACAGATAAACACTACTCTGATAAACAATGTGGAGGTCAGTCTGTGTGGGTTTTTTTTTTTTTCCCCCCCTCGGTTTCTCCAAAGTTTCCAGATCTTCCGTTACCTTTCCTCTGAAATGACTCAAAACACTGGAAATTCCCACGTACACTGATCCGATGACTGTAGTAGTAGCAGTAGTATTTAATTCCTGAACATAACAGATGATGTGATTTGATTCATCTGCATCCAGGTCGAGTGTTTTCATCGTCTCCTTCTCTGCTTTTACACTTTCTACACTCAATCGCAATAAAAAGCAAAGACTGAAGAGCCGACATTTTTGTTTCTCTTTGTTCTTTTTTACATTTAAACCCATGATCCTCTGATTTCTTTAGCTTCTCTCAGATTGTTTTGATGCTTTTATGTGTTTTCATGTGACTTTTTGTTTAATGCAACTCCATAAAAACGCCATAAAATCTGATTTCTTTTGCAAAAAAACTAAAGAAAAAGAGTCCAAACTTCTGTGAAACTAAAGACCAATTATTTCAAAAGTTTTACTTAAAACTTTTCTTGTTACTCTCACGATTACAGCGGTGGAGAAACTCACAAGAGACCGATTTCGGAAAGAAGAAAAATCTGAATCGAAGCAGCAGAGGATGAGACAAGTCCCATGTGGTGTGGGACTAGTGAGCTCCATATATAAAAACACACAGAAGACTACATTTCCCATAAGGCAACACTCACTCCATGTGTCCTTAAGAGTCCATTTGCATCAAACATGGCAGGTAAAAAAAACTGCAGACGTAGAGATTGTGACACATGTAGGTTAAAGTTGGAAACTATGTGAAAGGCTGTAAAGGGGGAGGAGGAGGGGGGGGGGGGTGGCTGATAGCCAGTGAGTCAGACTCTGACAGTAATAACAAACCCAGACAGGGAACAATGTGACCGTGGCCTGAACGACAACAGGAAGGATAAAGAGCTGAAGAAGTGGCGCTGAAACATGAGCGAGATACCAGGACGGAAAGAGACAGAGAGAGAGAGGGAAAACTGAAACCAGACGAATATAAAAAATAAAAAAAACATTTGATTCAATGGAAACAAACAGGAACGGAAACCTGTGAGACATGAATGAATGACGAATGGATTTCTATGAAAGTTCTGTGGAAATAGGAGGAGGAGCCTGGTGTTTATACTTTTATTATCACCTGGTTGGTTCATCTGTTTTGTCCACAACTGTTAAAACAAGTAGGAATCATCACTTCCAGTCTGCTGGAGGAAGAAGGAAGAGGGGGAGGAGGAGGAGGAGGATAGGGTTCCCAGAAAATAGATACCAGACCCCAGGAGTCATGTTTATGATTAATTTGCTGAATATCTCAACAACAACAACTATAAGAACATTTCAACACAGGATCTGGCATCCATGTTCCCCAGTGGGGTGAACCGTGGAGGCTCTGGAGATTCCCAAACATTCCCAGTGGGTCTCAGTGATGCATCAACACTGGTTCATATTATCCAGAGGATGAAGTCTGGACACTTTAGAGATCCCTGGACTTTCCTCGTACAGTAGCACCATTTAATCATTTGTTGACATGAAAGTCTGAACCATTTAATCATTTGTTGACATGCAAAAGTCTGAACACAAGATTTGAACAAAAACTGAGGATTCTGAATGTTCTTCTTGGTTTTTTGAGTGAAGAATCTCAACAACTATTCAACATGGAAATCTGAACATAATATTTGACTTTCCTGTTCCCCAGAGGATGAATCCTGGCAATTTTATAGATCCTGTGACTTTCCCTGTAGTCCTATTGGCTGTTTATATCTATATTTTTGAGTAAAAATATCTCAACAACTTTTGGACAACATGATATCTGAACACAATATTTGACTTTCCTGTTCCCCAGAGGATGAATCCTGGCAACTTAACAGATCCTATGACTTTCACTGTATCCATTTTGGCTGGTTTAAATGTTTTCTTCTTAAGTGAAATATCTCAACAACTACTGGACAACAGAATATCTGAGTGTTAAGGTTTGATATTCATGGTCCCCCCGAGGATGAATCCTGACTTTAGGGATCTTTTCCTTTCTACAGGAAGTTCTTCTTGGTTTTCGAGTGAAGATACTCAACAACTACTCAACATGAAAATCTGAATTCAAGATTTGACATTCCTGTTCCCAAGAGGATGAATCCTGGTGACTTTACAGATCCTGTGACTTTCCCTATTGGCTGGTTTACATTTTCATGGCCCCCTGAGGTTGATTCCTGACTTTGCCGATCCTGACTCTTCCTTTATCCCCAAAGTCTGATTGATAGACTTTTGACATTCCTGTTCTCCAAAGGACGAATCCTGACTTTCCTGTTTCTCTTCTACCCTCACTGTCCTGTTCACATCTTTAAGTATTATTATTACGCAGGCTACACCTTGTTTAAATTAGACTTAATGGTCGATTTTCGGAAGCTGTAGTTTCCGCTGTGGTGAATTCATTCTATCACACTAAAGCTAATCTAAAAAGGAGTAAAAAGAAAAACTAGAACCACCTCTTAAAGTTGACCCGCCATGACTCACATTTACTCAATTGGCAGAGGGTTTTATCCAACACGACTCGCACCTCTAAAGTTTCTCCGACAAAAAATGAACATCACAAACGTCTGGAGAGCAGGAGTTAGTCAGCCAGAGTCAGAACCGATGAAAAGAGAGAACAAAGATGAAAAAAGGTTGAATTTCAAACATTTTTTTTTTGCACATGAAAATGTTTCAGATATCGATCTTCAGTTACAGGTGGAAAAAAAGAAGAAAAAAAGAAGATTTCAAAGGAAAACTAAAGTGTGGCCCAGAGCTTCTGAGCTTTACCTCAATCTACTTCACCCATCTGAACAAACAGAGTGGTCAAAGGTAAAAAACACACTCACACACACACACCTGCACTTGTTTCCACTGCAAACACAACCTTTGGGCTCGACGGCGAAGCCCAGACACAGATTAGATACATGCTCCGTTGCTAATGGACAAATACAAACATGCAACCGCCGTCGACCGCACTAAAAGCCCAGCGTGACATGACATCTTGGCACTTCTGCACGTTTCATCACATTAAAACCTTGAGGATATTAAATTTACAGTAATTCATTGTAAACAGACAAGAACAGGTTTCGTCAGGTCGTATCCGTCCAACCAACCGCTCAACTCGACTTAGCTTAAAAACCAACCGGCGGCGGCAGTGGCGGCGGCTTAAGGACGAACCTGCATCTCAGTCATTGATGAATTAACATCAATCTCATTGTTCCCAGCTCGAATGCTTCTTTTATCTACTCTTCTTCTGGATGCAAAACAAAGCCGACACAATCCCAACGCAACACTGCAGTGATGCAACATCAACATAAGCAGCCGCAACTCGGCTTATGGTGGTTTTTAAACAAAGCAGCGTCTTCCTTTGGCTGTTGGCTGAAGGCACGGCTTAGGGGTTGAGGTTTTTTTTCTTCTTCTTTTTTTTTTATAATGGTAAGATTCGGCAGCTGATTATAACAAATGCAGGGATTTTGTTGTGGCTTAGTGGTCTGACACCACTGCTGCTGCTTTTCAATGAGACCCACATAAGACTCGGGGAATATGATCTTTTTCTGCAGATTTCATGGTCTTAAAGGAATCGGTGGTTTTGCACCATTAGCCCAGTTGGTTGGTGTGTTTGCGGCTGATAATATTGACGACGTTTTTCCAATTTACGCAGGCAGTGCTTTAATCTTGACTGTAAATGAGGCCTTGTGGTTCCAGCTATAGTCAACTTGCAGAACATTGGTCAACAACGCCAAGAAGCAAGAAAAGACGATACCTCAACATCATGTCGGGAGTAGGGTACGATAATCATGGTATTACAATTATCACAACTATTGTGCATTTATCAATTTCCCAACACTATTAATGTGTAAAATCAAATATAGTCAAAATATAATTACATTACTAAATATTTACACAAATTATTTTAAGTATCTACTAAATTATGACCAATTATTAATCTCCCAGGGGAAACGTTTGAAATACAATTGCCATATATACCAAACGTTTAAGTTAATTTTAATCTTTCTTTCTTTTTAATTACAAATGACACTCTAGCATTTAAATTCCTACCAATTCAATGTTACATAAATGGACCAGTATCTGTGCTTTTACCTTTACCTTGGTGCACATCTGCCGATTATGGTTCCAACATAATCTTTTTTGGAAAGTGACGACATTTAGGAATGTTTACTATTGACTAATTAATTAATTGTGGCGTTTAATACCGCGATTAATTGTGAAAACAAGTAATTGTGACATCCAAAGTCTGGAGGAAGTCGTAGTAAACAATATTTTGGAACAGTAGGATGTACAAACTTATCTGGCGTTAAAGGTTAATTGATTAAAAGTCAAATACCTGCTGGTTGAAGCCCCCCTTTAAATGTCAGTATTAGCTTTTCTTTAACATATATGATGGTCATTGCTTCTTTTCTAAGAAATAAACAAATAACCAGCAGAATCGTCACTGATGAAAATAGCAGCTGCATCTCAAACCCTTTCATTCAGCTCACTCATGCAAAAACCTGCGGCGTGGTCCTTTAAGATCAGAAGGCTTGTTCAACTCTTCATGAGAGAAAAACACTCGACCGAACACCAGTAAGAAAAACCCTGAAGTGCATCCATCCCTCAGTATAATAAACCTTCAGTCCCCCTATAATAAGCCCACACAATAGACTTAAGCAACGAGAATAGCAAGTAATTAAAGGCATTGTATGAAATTAAATGGAAATAAGAAACACTGGGTAGAATCATTAGACTAAGGGCCACTGTAGCTCTCCTCCCCCGATCTTTTTGTCTTTGCATCTCTTTTCATGTTCTCTATTCTTTACCAAGCAAGCGGCGGCCTTTTATTCATGTAATGATTACTCCGTCTTTTTTTAGGATAGAGAGAGAGCGACGCCTCACATCTCACTGGCTGACGTGACCCTGAATTAGCGGCGAGAGAGAGACAAGAGGAGGACACAGTCAGAAACACCCAGGTTGCTAAATGGGCCCTCCGAGCTTCGCATCCTTCATTCGGCGGAGAAATATCTATCATCATAAACTGTCTGTGCGTGTGTGTGTATAATGTATATGTATCAGCAGTCATGATGATGAAGTTAGTGGCATCGGGGGTAAAATAAATGACGCCTGATGGTTCGTCCGGCGGCAAGACATTGCACTCTTGGGAGGAGAAATCGCAGTCGCTGACAAAACTGACTTACAAATTGTTCCTTCAACGAGACAATGTGATCTGACTTGATGTGATGCTTTTTCTTTTCTTTTTTTTCCTTTTTCCCACCCCATTGTCGGGCCTCCCTCTGTGCATTTGTAATGTGGTAGGCAGAAACGACAGCAACAATTTGCAAAATGTCCATGTTGCACAGGAATCTCATCTCGGCAAAACGTCCATTTACATGAAATTGTCTGGGAGATAAAAAGGTTTCCTCAACATTAGAAATTCCCTCCAACACATTGGAAAGGCAAAGTGATGGCTTACTGATGTCTTGATAACAAGTCTCATTTAATTCCCATTATCACTTTATGTACAGACTGTTTTATTGTGTTCACAGGAATCGCTTCTTGAGGTTTATTCCATTCTCTCTCGCATATTAAACTCAGAAAAACCCACTCCAGGCTGTTTCCAGACCACTACGAGGTCGTTTTGCAGCAAGTGGAGGAAATGACCCCAAGGGCTGATGGGTACAAGACGATGGATGTTGATATCTGAGTGCCAGTTTGTTGTGTTAGTGTTTTGTTTTTTGTTTTGTTTTTTGGAAAAAGCACCGACACTTAATGACCTGAGTAGAAAAGACAAAGAGGGTAAATAAGGATCACGGTCCCGTCACGCGTCGCTAATGTGCAGAAGGTTGGAGATTAGATCTGGTTTGACGCTTTTCTTCTTGAGCTCACAAATGAATTTATCACCCAAACTGTGATTGAGTGACAGAATAATCGTTTGTTGCAGGAGTTCACACCCGTTACACTCCACAAATTGGCACAAGAGCAGCGGGTGGGGGTTCACGTTCAGTTCAACACGTACGAGCGATTGAGGGGGAATTTTTTTTTTCCCTTTTCTTCTTCTTTGATAGCAGTTCTGTTCTTTCTCTCTCTCAAAAGTCTGATTTTTTTATATAAAAAAAGGGGCCATTTGAAACTTTTGGGCTGATTAAAAAATGCCTGAATGATGCAATCGTGCACAACTGGAAAAAACAGACTGCACTAATTGGATGTCAGCTTGTGAATCCGGCCAACTCTTAAGTGGGATTTATGCTCCGTCTGAACTGCATGTTGGACGCTCGGGTAGTTTCTGAGTGCAGCACTTCTGAGTCGTCCTGCAGAGACTGAAAATGCACACCAGTTTTTAAATAATATCTCATCGGCCTCCTCTCTGCAGCAGCTCCTCTGACGACTATAAACACCATCGCTTTATGTAAATGTCTTGTTTTCTGTCTCGGTCGGACAGCGAGTCTTCAGAGCTACTTTACCCTTCACCCCTCTCTTCGTAAACAGAAGCTCCAGCGCCGGAGAGTCGGGGATTAACGCTCAGAAACAAGCCATCAGAGCTCATCATGACCCCAAACTCAAAAGGTCTTTCAGGCCACGTCTGATGTGTTGTAGGGTTTACATCAGACCGCCTTTGTTACACTGCTGAACACGTTTTACTTTGAAAACTCCTGGATGGTCACATACAGAAAAGACTGGAAACAACCATCTGTGATTGGGTTTTATTGGACATGAAGAATCTGCTCCTGTAGCGGACCAAAGCAATCGGTACCAGGAGAAACTAATGGTGTTGAATGCAACATGGGAGACTTTGCCAGCAGCTTTTTGTGCATAATTTTCAGCAACTACGCAACCAACTTTTTCTTGAAATTTTACCACTTTTTTCTAGAATTGTTTTTGGGAAAATTTACCAATTTCTTCTAGAATTTAAAAACTTTTTTTCTGAGATTTTTTTTTAAAGAAATGTTACCTCTTTTTCTAGAATATTTTTAAAACTTCTATTTTTGGAGACATTTTTCTTATTTTTTCTAGAATTGTTTTTGAGAAAATTTACCAATTTCTTCTAGAATTTAAAAACTTTTTTAAAGAAATTTTACCACTTTTTCTAGATTTTTTTTTAGATTTTTTTCAACATTTTCTATCATTGTTTTTGAGAAAATTTACCAATTATTTTTTAGAAAATGTTTAACTTTTTTATTTTTGGAAATCTTACCACTTTTTTCCAGAAATTTCCCACCAATATTTCCAAATATTCACGCTATTGGCCCTAATTTGAATGTACATTAACTAAAAAAAAGGTAATGTTCTGTGGGTCCTTGGTGTACTTATGTTTAAGAACCACTGGAGTACTACTTCCTGTTGCATTAGCATTGTCACAATTTCTTTTTTTGGCCATTTGATGCCTTCATTTCAAGTCAACACAGAACCAAACCAGGACTCTGTCTTGGAGCGCCTACACTCATTTAACTTTAACGCATATTTAAGATTCATGGTTTTGTAAGTGTAAGTCAAACAGAGCCAGATTGTGAAACTTACCGACATTTTAAGTCATTGCCATAAACAAGTTCTAGCATCAAACTAAACAACATTTACACAAGATCCTGGGACTTGGATTAGAAATTACACAAAGTGCTCAAGGATGCAACATGTCTTCTGTCTCTGTCACTTCGGTGTGAGCGATGGGAGCTGGACGGCGTTCAACAGAGGTTCATTAGGTCCTAACGGCCGAGTGATTGCTACAAGAAAGTCTTGCATCAGTCAGTCCACTCTGTCCTGGAAGTGTTGGGAGACAAGAGCCCCCTCCAATAAACAACCTCCCCCACAGCGTCGACCGCCACCACCACTTCACTCCCAGTTTATGGGCCACACTGGTGCTTCATTGAAGAGTCAAGTTAACAAAGATCAAGCTGGTCAGAAATCAGCCAGAGGGACGACACCAACACATTAACAGCTGGACAAACACAATCCTCAATCAGCTGCTGCACACAGACACACGCACACACACACACACACAGATTAAACCAGCCTATTTAGCCTCTTTGACAGTCTAGAAAACACTTTCTGGCTGCAGATTCAATCATTGTTTCTCCAAAACTGTCCTGATGTTTTTCCACAGCTGCTGCTGCAGAAATCTGACCTGGAAGCACTTTGCAAACTCCAACATGTCAACACCAGGACGATAGCGACTATTTAAAGACACGAAGCTGCTGCACATACATTTGCACTAATGGCTGCCAGGCTTTGCAGAGTATTTGCATTTTTATTCACCTAAATAAACCGTTTCTGTTTTGAGAGAATAACGACTGGATCTCATTCATGAAAGCTTCTCAAACACCTACACACATACCTGTGAACGCCCTCCGCTGCACAAACACTAAACAAGTGGCGTTTTTGATGTTTGTGGAACTAGCAGCTTTTCTTCAAAAAAAAACACTACCAAGACAAAAAACACACACACTGTGAGATGAAAAGAGGCGATGAAGAGCAGAGGAGCTGCTTCTTTAGCATCGGTGCAGATTCCTGTTTATTAGCATCAGTGTGTACGAGCGAGCGTCTCATTATAATGTAAAGAAATGTGAGAAAACTCTCCGGCAATGAGCAAAATATCAAAAGGTGTCGTGAAGGAAAAAGAAGAAGAAGAAGATGAGGAATCAGGAAGAAGCTCTGCATGATGAAAGCGACATGTTAAAGGAAAAGTAAAGTTTCTGATGTTGTTTTTCTTGTTTCACCTGACTGATGTTTCCGTTTCTATAAAAACCAAACAAGACGCAGCTTTGAACACTGTAAAAAAAATTAACCATCTAATCATCAGAGTCTGAGAGAATCAATCATCCAGAATCAAAGATGTTCCTTTCAAAATAAAACAACAGAGGATAGTCACATTTTAAACAACTAGAACCAATAAGTCAGTCAGTTTTTTCTTTGCACGTGAAAATATTTTTTGCTAGTAATAAGGATGTCAATATTTTTCAAAAATAGCACCCGTATCGGAGCTGTAACAATTAATCAATCAGTTGATTAGTGAAGCGGAAGAAGGAGACGAAGCGGTGACTCTTCTGGCTGATGAATCTCTTCAGGCGTTTCCGTCTCAAACGTGAAGAGTTTTCACTATTTTAATGAGCAAAAGATTAATCAGTTAATCAATGGTGACGATAATCAGCTCTGGCGGATTCACTGATTCATGCAGGCAGAAAATTTAAGTATGGAAAAATAAACCATCAAACCAACCACCACATGTTAACCACAGAGATCCTTCTGTTCTTTATGCTAATAATAATCAAAAACACCTCACATATTTCTTTATATATTCAATTTATCTTAAATATATTGATGTATGAGGACATTTTCATATATATTTTATCTTTTTATTCTCTATTCTTTGCAGGAGAAGCTCATTTCCTCCCTGGGGATCAATAACGTATCTGAATCTGAATCTGAAAATCCAATAAACGACTCTGTTTATCACCAACGTCCTCACACAACCTGGACAGACACCTTGTTATAAATCATTCAAATAACCCCACACACACACACACAACCACCCTGCACACGCACACACACACACACAATCATACAGCCCCTCCCCCATCTTGACATTCGTCTCCAGTCGTTGCACTTCAACCTAAATGTCTCCGTCGCCTTTGTATCGAAAGCTGTAAATAAGTAAATTGGGAAAATAACCTCCTCTGCCAAGGACAATGACACACACAAAGACACACACAAAGACACACACACACACTCAGGGCTGCATGAAATCACAAACTCAACCACACACGTGGGCAGACACACTGATTACGACACACACAGTGAAACACATCGGTGCAGATGTTGGAGCTCAGAGTCTCAGTGACTGTGCATTCATGCTCTCTCTGACCCCGTGACCTCTGACCTCTGACGCTCTCTTCCTGTTTTCAATCGCCACGACTTGGGAGAAAGCAGAGCAAACTTTCAAGTGGTTTCTCTCCTTCTCTTTCTCTCTTTCTCTTTCTCCCTCCATCTCTCTGCCAAGTTATAAACTAATTTAATTTCAGGCTTTGAGGTTTCTTTTTCTCCGGCAGAGTGAAGATGCTTATTTTGGTGTTTCAACACAGCGGCGACAGAAAAAAAAGTTTGGACCAAAAACAACCACATGGTTCCAATCGAGACGGGTCGTGATAATAGTGAGCACTGTAAAACTATCAGAGCCATTAAACCCAGCCACACAAACGCTGCTGCATACTCTATGAGTCATGTGACTGTTGAAATGGGCCTCCAGATAGAGATTATCCTTAAAATTACAACATTTCACACTTGTTTTCTTCACAAAACAGGATCTTTAAACATTTTCATTGCTCAATTTTGAAATTTGATGCAATTAAAAGCAAAATATCGAAGTGGACGGCAGATTTAAGAGAGAAAACGTGGGAAAATCACATGGAAAATAAGATCTTTAAAGAAATGAGTTAAAGTCCTGAACCTAAGAACTGTTTAATGCTACATGCAATTACTTGTATTTGCAATTTTATTCATCCACACTCCAAAACACATAGAGATATGCATTAAAGGGATAGTTCAACATTTTTGGCTAATTGGCCCATTGCCATAATCCCTATAGTCATAACAGTAGGTTCGTTACCTTTAATTGTTGGTGCAAGCTATTTTAGAACAGCGGAGCAGAGCCGTGAGCTGCTCAGAGCTACGCTACGGAGGCTCATGGGATTTCTTGGTTTCCCTCATCAAACTCAAATCCTAAAACTGTTTTAGAGGTAAATACAGGGTAAATACAGACTGTTGATGAAAAACAGTCCCTGAAGGCAACGTGCATCAGCGGTTTTGTATGAATTTCCCTCTAAAACAACTCTGTGTGGTAACGTTGTGTTATTATCTCATAGTGTGGTGAATGTGCAGGTCACAACTTGTCCACCAGAGCATTGTGGAGTTGTTGGATTGTGTATTTGATGAGTTTGATGAGAGAAACCAAGAAATTCCCATAGCCTCCATAGCATATCGCTGAGCAGGTCACGGTTCTGCTCCGCTGTTCTAAAAATAGCTTGCACCGACAATTAAAGAAAGTAACAAACTACTGCTAAGACTATAGGGATTATGGCAATGGGCCAATTTGCCAAAAATGTTGAACTATCCCTTTAAAACATGTGATTTACATGCATGTAGTCGTGCTGCGTTCACTTGCTCCACTGTTGCACTTTGCAGACCAACGTTTTTCTAGCTAATTCTGTCGGTTTGTAATTGCAGCCTTCTGAGAATCACTCCCTTTGGAAGCAGAAAAACAACACAAGGCTGCGTCATCATCACCGTATGATTTGACTAAATTGTCACCCAGCCCAAAACTCAATTATACACTGAGTCAAATTTGCAGCCAATGAAGAAGAAGGCGAAGAAGAAGAGCAGGCCGACAGGCAGAACCTGCCAAATTTGTCACACGGCAACCTCAGTGCAACATTATTGGATTTGGGTAATGTGTGTGTGTGTGTATAATGTGTTTCCCCCTTGTACTAATTCCACTGTTTATTTATTATTTGAGGGATTATTGGATTCGTGAAACGTGACTCTGAAGCTGTGTTTCATTTCACAGCAGCGTCAGAGGCCTTGGAGTTTCTTCAGCCACTCGCTCGCCTGCATTCCACTCAAACAGGTTTCTGATCGCCCGTCTGTATAGACTCCATTAATGTACAGCTCAGCCCACACACTCACTCTGTTTCTCTCTTTCTGAGGCTGATTAGTGGTTTAGATGCACACACATTCCTCCACATTTTATTGTTTCGGTCACAGGTGGAGCCTCAGAGCCGCAGATCCTCAAGATAAAAGATGAACAACGACGAGCAAAACAACAAATCCATTAATGAGTTTCTGGTTTTAGTCTCTGCTAAGCCACAGAGCTTCATTAGCTGCCTTGTATTCAAAGGTTCACAATGTTAAGACACTTTACTTTTGTTCAAACCCACAAATTCTAAAGTGAACTCATTGTGCTTCTTTTCTGCTACTGACGTTGCTATGCATGCTAACCAGCTAGCCTGTTTAGCCATTTTCCGATACCGAGTCACTGCAGAGTCCAGTCTAACCTGAATTATGCGTGTTGGTGTTCAGAGGACGAATTATAACCTCTCGTCTTGTAAACGCAACAATGCCTGAAGCTCTGCTGAGTAAACAGCTAACTGTTAATGCTAATATTAGCTATGTAGCATTAGCAAAACTTTTGGTAGTTGCATTAGCCTGTTTGTTCTTTCTATCAAATTCAATTCAACTTTAGGAAACTTCCTTTGTGTAGAAGCATCAATGCATGAAACGCTCACATAGCTACAGTAACCAACAGCATGCACACACACACACAAGTCACACTGAGTGCTATCTACCCAGAACGGAGGTGAGTAATGATAAAAACACACAGAAAAATAAAAAACCAGATAAGAGAATATTGTTGACATGAGTAGATAAAACTAGTCCTGTTCCTGTTTTATGGACCCACTGAGCTCCAGCGTCACTTTGGGGTTTCACCATGACTCATAGCTATAATCCCGATCAGATCTGGTCTGACTGAGCCTCAGATCAGAGTAAAGTCCAGGACAAAAACAAACAGCAAACAGCCAATAACACGAGGCCCTGAGCTCTGAAACACCTCTAACTCCACCTGCTCCTTAAAAACATCCCATAAAATGAATTCTAAAAAAAAAGGTCATTGCCCTTTGATTTCCACTCCTTCTTTGTACATTACGCAGTTGCCCAAACCAAATTCCTTTTGCCTCCGAGTGATGTTTGTGTAAAACTCCCAAGAACTCAGTGCTCCACTTCCCCAGTCAGGAGGAGATAATGTAAAACTCTGTGCGCCGGCTGCTTCCCTCCGGCTGTTCAATATAAAGCTCAGCGACGCTCACTAACTAATTTTAAACAGCCAGTTCACAAAGGGAGGAGATAGTGTATGCATTGTGCTGTGAGCGTGGAGGCATGTGTTGAGGCTTTTCGCCCAAATCGCCCCGGCTTCTAGCAAAAAACATTAAAAAGCAGGATTTAGTGAAGTGAAGAACACATGGGGGCTTTGAACTATCGATCAGCATAAAAAAAAAACCACATTAATTCACCTGTTCAGACCACATGCAGCTACGTCTGAGGCTGCAGCTCAGTTTGGAGCAAGTTTTCACTTTCAAAAAGTTGTTGTGTTGTGTTGTGTTGCGTTTTCCTGTTCAGCAGATTGAAACCTGACAATTAAATGTTCAAGCAGCCTTGAAACTGAAAGCTCGACTGATCCCAGTTTTATATCCATAATCGTGGGCCATATAACGGCAAACATCCAGGGGTGTGGGTCTGAAGCAGAGCGTCGCCGCCACTGCAGCTGTAATGGTTTTATGGCTCCACGGCTCAAGGTGCAGCGTGCAGGCTATTCTAATCCATTAACTGACACCATGGGCAATTACCTCCCCATCATGTACAGCAATGCTTGGAAGCAGATGGGCAGCACGGCGCAGTGTTTGCATGAGATTCATGGTTACACACATAAAAATTGGAGGGGGGGTCAATGTGTTATAATGACCTTTGGAGCCCAAGATTTGACTAATGCAATCATTATGTGAGCTGCTGCTGCTGCTACTCCTGATCAATACTGCCATCAGGAAACATCTGTTTACCACTGCACTGCACAACAGCAAATGAATACAACATTAGGAGGATATTACATTATATTATATTACAGCTAGGAGATCTATGTCTGAGTGAAAACCCCTCCTCTTAACATCTCATTATCCTCCTTGGGAAACTGGCATAGACTTAATGAGGAGAATCAATAACAGGCTCGATAATGGTTTTTCTAAATGCCAGCACGAAGAAGAAGAATTTAAAAAAAGAAGGAGAAGAAGTCAGTCCGGTCTGGAAGACATTACCGAAGCCGTGTCACTTGCTCAACAGGATCAGCCCACAAGCTGAGGCTCCAGATGTTCCTCTGAGTATTGATTAGTCCCGACACATTCCGCCGTTTCTATGAACCAGACTCCGTTTACAAAACACCTAATTAAACGTTCAATAATCAATCAGCCAAAGAGTGGTGAGATTGACACAGATTTAAACCAGTAAATTAAATAATAAGAGTTGCATTTTTATTTCGGCTCACATACAAAACCTTAAAAACACAACTTAGCCGATGTCACACAAGTTTCAAATTACACCCGCGCACTTTCGAGCCAGTCCTACGCAACACCACGGTTCCTCCTCCGCTTGCATTGATCAGCGATTGTCACTTGAATCAATCGATTTTTTAAAAAGTTTTCTCCTTGACAACAAAACACTTCCGGTATATTGTCAATGCCGAATCTCCAACACATACACCCTGCATGCAAAAACCCCACACACTGTGTTCAATAGTGCACACGCTTTCCACTAGCGATCGATCAAAGTTTAAATTTCGCGTTTTGCAAGCGGAGTTCCGTGTGACGTTCACTGACCCACGAGAACTGGAAAACCAGGGCAACGCGTTTATAAGAAATCACGTGCACCGTACAAATCTTTAAAATCCTCCTCCAGCTTTCTGCCGGTGGAAGGATTTCACACAAAAAAAGAGTGAAACTTGAGAATAAAACAGTTCAAAAGGAAGAAGAAGGGGGAAAAGTGAATGAAAACGCCGCTCACCTCTGAATCCGCCGTTGCTGTCCTCCTCCTCCTCCTGCTGCTGCTCTTCGCTGCGGGTTTTTTCTCGCTTATATTTTTATATTCCCCCAAAAAATAGCAAAAAAAAAGTTGGACAATACAACTCGTCCTGTGCTTCCAGAAAGTTCCCACATTTACATCCCGGTGGTGTGAGGATAAACTGGAAGTCCAGAGCAGGAGAAGAGAAGAGCCGGAGCGGAACGAGCTGCGCAGCTTCCACGCCGAAGTTTAAACTTCAACAATATTCCCACGACAAGTGAACGGCTTCCCACGCCCACGGTCACCTACATGTCCGGCTCAGGTGGAGTCACAACAACACACACACATAACACATGCACACACAACACACGCACAAACACACACACACTCACACAGAGACTCGTAGTTTTCTTCTTCTTCTTCTTCTGTCACAAGGAGTGTGTTTGTGTAGCCTATGTGTGTGTTTTCTATAGCCTATCTATCCCGCGCGCGCATACACACACACAAACACACACTTGCACACATGCACATTCATAAACACACACACAGACACACACTCGGGTCCTCAGCCAGGAGCTCAGCTGTGAGCGGCGCGATACGCAACAAGACTGAGGAGGAGGACTGACTGGGATGTGCGGTTTTCTTCCACCTCCTCCTCCTCCTCCTCCCAGTACTAAACCCCCCAGTGACTGGAGCCTCCACTAAGCTGCACACAGTGACGCCGGAACTCACTGTTGTGTCCTTTTCAAAATAAAAGTCCGTTCTTCCTGAACAGTAGGGGACGAGAAATAGGCGAGTTATCAGAAATCAATTGTTTGTTTTGTTTTTTTGTTGTTTGTTTTTTACACTGCTATAAAAAAAACTATAATACCCTTGCACAAGAAATATATAGTACTCTATTCCAATAAAACATTATCGTAGCATAACATTACCTAACCATACCATAACATTGCATAACATAACATAACATAGCATGACATGACAACTTAACATTGCATACCTAAGCATACCGTAACATAACAAGTTTGCATAGCATAACATCACCTTGCATAACATAATAACACCATGTTTTGTTATTTTGCATTTCACACTTCACATTCTGCATTTATATCTTTGATTATTTAGTAGGCCTATGTGATTGTGTATCTTTGCATTGATGCCTTCTGTGTGTAAACTTACTGATGGTCCAGTACGTTGAGGAGCCGGAGCACTGAGGACAATGACACTTACAGTAACTGTCTAATATTCAAGTTGTAAGAAGACGATATTAAGTAGATAAATATGAAAGTATATGCAGATGATGCAAAAGCAAAACGAGGCAAAAACAAAATTATAATTGAGAATTTGTAGAAACATAAATTACTACAACTTTTGACATTTCACAGATCTATTTTTAAACGTGTTGGACAAAAATATTCTGAATATGCTAATTTACCTTTAGAGCGATAACGACTGTCATTCAGTCAATCAGTTATTGAAGAGTCTATCAGATCTATTGATAATGCAGCTGTCCTGTAGCCTAACTCTCCTACGATGAAACTGCACCGGTTTGCTGGAGATTTTTCTGTGTTTATTCATTTCACACATTAAACATAAACACATTTCAAATCAATATCAACAATCAATCAGTGTAAACAAACCAAGGTCTTTGAAACTAGCTCTAGAGACCAAGGCCTCAAGAAGCTGCAGCTGTCACGGCTGATGTTTTACTTCAGTAGTGTGAATTTATTTTTTATTTTTTTTAAATAAAATTATGTAAAGGATGTGGAGCCTGCCTCAGGCCTTTCAGCTGATTTTGGAGAAGATGTGAATTCAGAGGCAACAAAATAAGTTCAGAGGAAAGAAGCAAAGAAGTTCATATTTATTCATTCACTGTGGAAAAAGCTAAGTAGATGGTTCAATTCCAGCAAAAATATATTCTGCAAAATCCACAAAAAATATCAACTTCCCTTTAAAATACAGTGTTTATTCGATTTTCGCTTTGCTTTAAAAAGAAAAAAAGAAGGTTTTATTTTGAAAACTGCAACAGGAAGACATGTGCTTCCTCGTTTATGACTTGACGCTTGGAGCTAAAACTCAGTCCCCACTGGTTTAAATCAGAGGCCATTGAAGAAAAACCCAACCCCATCTTTAAATAATCAGTGTAATACCAGGATTTAATCGCTTTGATCGACACATGGACACTTCCTGTGGCCGAGAGACGAACTGACAAAAAAAAAAACAGACACACACACACAAACACAGACAGGAAACAGAAGCTTTCCAACAGATGTTGCTGCAGCCTGGTTAATCCACGGTTAAACTATGGAGTCCTACTTTTAAATAGATTACAGTCAGTTTAATCTACAGTCAAAGTAAAATCTATTCAAGACATGAAATTGGATTTACATTTCATCTCATCTATACATAGCCTATACATTTTCTCTCCGCTTCTCTCTCTGCTTTAATTTTGTGGACGTCGACAGAGATCGAAGCGATCCGGGTAAATCTTCCCGAGAGCTCTGCATGGGAGAGAGTAGTCGCGCTGTCAAGCCCAGTTAAGCGTGCAGTCGCCCCCGCTGCTAATTCAAGGGCTTGGTCCGGGGCACAATGGAGGCTTTGTTGTTGGAGAATTTGTCTCAGAAGTAAATCCTTGACACTGGGCCATTCAGGGGCCTAACCTTTTGTTTCATAAGTCTCCTGAATGTTACAGTAGGCATCCGTGCATTAGAGCAACTTGCAGCGAGCGGTGCGAGTTGGCTGCACTGATTTATGTGGAGCGGAATAAGCTGCTGCTGCTGCTTCTGCTGCTGGTGGAAGTGTGTGAAAGTGTGTGTGTGTGTGCATAGAGGTCAAGTGTCATGGGGCAGAGAATGAAGCTGCAGCTGTTACACACACACTTTAAAGTACAAGTTTGGTCACATTTCTTTTGTGTTAAGTGCGAGCAGATCCCGTAAAAACAGCAATAATGTACAAACAATAACAATAACTCGACTAAAATGGTGTATTATATGTGTATTGGTTGTGTTTCAGTGTGTGTGAGAGATTATATAAGTGCAACAAGTCCAGAAAGTCAATAACAAGCCCTTAAATTATGAAATAAAGTGAAATTTAAACTAACAATAGACATTCAAGTAGTATAATAGTATATGTTATTCATATCTTATGTTGCCCTTAATCTTCTGGAAGATTAATGCTGATGCTTCACATTTGATTGGATTTATTCATGTTCTATTGAATAGGCTACCATATATATGTTTTTATTTATTTATTTATTTTATTATGAATTTACATGGTTAATATCTTGTATGACGTATTTTAAATGTCATTTTCTGATTTTACGTCACGTTTTGTCCTCCATACACCTGTGTCGTCATCATGCAGCTCTGCTCTGATTGGTCGGGGCTCAGAGCCACAAACACCTGAATCTGTGTGTGTGTGTGTGTGTGTGTGTGTGTGTGTGTGTGTGTGTGTGTGTGTGTGTGTGTGTGTGTGTGTGTGTGTGTGTGTGTGTGTGTGTGTGTGTGTGTGTATGTGAAGGTGTGTGTGTAGGTGTTTGTATTGTGTCAACAACCAAAGCGGATTTACTCAAAATTTTTGTCTCTATTATTAGTTTCATCACTAATTTGTCAGATGTTTGCACATTATTGAGTCTGGCAGCTCCTCCGTCCTCCATCAAAACTAGTTTCACGGCTTCACATTGATTTCAAAGTTGTCGATTTTTATCAAATTGCTTTAATTTTTTTCCATATTTCACATCATCCACACACAAAAACCCTCTGATAAGTCAGTATTACAGTACTTGATATGATATTTGTGTATAAATGATTTAAAATAAAAACTATATTATAATAAAAGACCATTTGAGGAGCTGGTAACAGTGAGTTCTCTCCAGCTTCGGTTTGTTGGTGCCGTGTGAGGTGGGGGTCAATTCATCTTTGCCCCAAGGCCTCATGGGAGGTTATTCTGACCATGTGTGTGTGTGTGGCGGTTATTGAAGTGACCAAAAGAGCTCATTTAAAGTTACAAACTGTGTCTGTCGTGTCGTACCGATCGACTCATTAAGTGCCTAAATCACCGGCTGATAACTGACTGACTAGTTAACTCATCAGTCTGCCTGACAAACTGTCTGTTTATGCGAGTGGCTAATTATCTGCCTTGTGTGTGTTTGTGTGTGTAGTTGTATCTTTGTGAGGACCTGTTGTTCAGTATGTGGACGGACGGAGGACGTTTTCGGGGGAAAGTGAGGTCGTCACGGCTTCAAAGGTTTGTTTGAAGGGTCACGACCTGGTTTGAAGGTTCAGGTCGTGACATGAGTATAAGACCTGCGCCACAGCTAACTCACCTGTCACCTACTGTGAGCTGGGATTGGCTCCGCCCCCAGTGACCCTTAAAGTACAAGTGGGGTAGCTGATGGATGGGCGGTTAGAGGGGTTGAGGTCGGGGTTGAGGTCAAGCATGGTTAAGGTTAAGGTAATGAGAAAAGGAATTCAGCTTTGTCAGCGTGGTTCCCCACAGATAACATCCTTTTGAGGAACAGCGTTGTATTTTATAGTGAGGACATTTTGAGTAAGTGAAGTTGTAATAGCTTTGAACAGCCATTAAAGGGATAGTTCAACATTTTTGGCAAATTAGCTGAGCCATTGCCATAATCCCTATAGTCATAGCAGTAGGTTTGTTACCTTTGGTTGTCGGTGCAAGTTATTTTTAGAATGGCGGAGCAGAGCCGTGAGCTGCTCAGAGCTACGCTACGGAGGCTCATGGGATTTCTTGGTCAAACTCATCAAATACACAATCCAACAACTCCACAACGCGCTGGTCAACTCTGTGTGGTAACGTTGTGTTATTATCTCACTGTTGAGAAAAACTGTCCGTGAAGGTGAAGCGGTTTTGCAGGTCACAACTTGTCCACCAGAGCGTTGTGGAGTTGTTGGATTGTGTATTTGATGAGTTTGATGAGGGAAACCAAGAAATCCCATGAGCCTCCGTAGCGTAGCTCTGAGCAGCTCACGGCTCTGCTCCTCCGTTCTAAAAATAGCTTGCACCGACGATTAAAGGTAACAAACCTACTGCTATGACTATAGGGATTATGGCAATGGGCCAATTTGCCAAAATGTTGAACTATTCCTTTAAAGTGTGTGTAGATAATGCATTACTGTATATCACAGAGGGTCCTCACAAAGGTAGGAGCACTATAGTGTGTGTGTGTGTGTGCGAATTTGACTTGCTGATGGTCTGAATGTCTGCTTGACTGACAGTGTCTCTGGATTGCGGGGTTGACTGGTCGACTAAGTGAGCTGTTAAACACAACGCTGCAGTGACCAGGCTTTGTGTGTGTGCATGTTATGTGTGTGTATGTGTGTGTGTTTACACTGTCTCCTCAAACAAAGCTGATGCAAATGCTGACACACACACTCCTGCGTACACACTCTTTCATGTTTCCCTCTCGTGTTCGCTCCTGTGGAATTAGGCAAAGTTTGTTTGTCGTCTCCGATCACGTTCACAAACACAAACGTTCTCACTGATCAAAAACCTCCGACTGTCACTTCCTACCGTATCCCTGCATAGTAATCGTGGTGCGGTTATTGTTATGATTATGATTATGAATGTGGTAAATGAGACGTGGTGAAACTGAAGTGAGAGAATCAAAGGAATAAAAGCAGGAGGTTCCCAATACCAGTTGGTGGTAGGCTACTGCCATTGGTTGGTTCACCAGTTTGATCCAATATCTCAATAAATAATCAGTGGTTTGCCATGACATTTTCCACACATGTTCATGGTTCCCAGTGGATGGATCTTGATCACTCTGGAGACATTTTCACATTTGCATGGATTATTCTTGCATCATTCATGCATAATTTGGTATAAACCGTGTAAGTCATCTTGACTTTTCCTCTAACACCACCTGTTAACAACAGTACGATGTGCTTTGTGTTTATTCTGCAGATGTAAGCATGGTAACTCACTAAACTAACATGGTTAGTTTGTTTTTGGGGGGTATTTTATGCCTTTATTGGACAGGACTGAGGAATGACATGTTAAAGATCGTCACATTCAGGATACAAACCATTGATCATTGCTTAGGGCAAGAAAACCGTTGGGTGTGCTCTAAACCACTCGACTGCCAAGAAACCCATGTTAGAAATATTTTGCACCTCGTATACCAATTTTTTGGGCAATTGGGAGCCCCAGATAACCAGTCTGGACTCCACAGAAGCCACCAAAGATCTCTAAAGACCACCACTTCCTCTGTGGAGGGGGTTAGGACTCTAGATACTCTTATCAACTGACAAACCAGACAAACAGTTTGGAGAAATGCCCATATATTGCACCATTGGGAAGATGGAAGTCCAAATCAAAAGCTTCAAGAACAAAGATCAGAAGCTACAGGTAGAGATATGTATTCAGTCCTGTATCACACTTGTTTTTCAAAAGCAACAAGTGGAACTACAGCTTTCGCAGATTCCTTGAGTCCTCTGTCTTCTTCTTGTTCTCTTCTTGTCTTCAGATGTCTATTTGTCCCCCTCTCGCACTGATGCAGCGTTAAGCCCCATCTGCCCCCGATTCAAAGCCAAATAGCGACCCTGTGACCTCTGACTTCGTGTGTCTGGTCACCTTTCCACATGCCGGCGTGTCTGCTCGGTCATCCATGGATAATACATTCCTGCCAACTGCCAGTCGCTCCATTCCTCACTGTCACTATTATCTTTGCACTGAGGTCAGACCGAATAACAGAAACAGAAAAACACAGAAATCACATCTGCAGAGAGAAATATTTGTATTCAATTTATACTTAAATTGTTTGATTCTTGGTGACATAATTTACAGATCTTTATTAAAATAATCCCATAGAACTAAAAAAAAGTCCAACCTATTTAAACTGAGTCAGAAAATTCAGCAGTGTGTTGATTTATTTTGGAAAAACGCCAACCTCTTGGTTCTACATCAGCCCCTCAGCTGCTGCATGATAAGAGCTGATTTTCATGCAGCTGGTCATGATTCAAACCCACAGACCTTTATTTAAATTCTAGCAGAGACTCCAAACTTACTAACAACACCACAACTTTATGCATAAGCCAAGCTGAATTTTGTTAAAATGAGTGTAAAAGATGCACAGGACAGTTAGAATATCGTTAATATCCAAATGCAGCCCAGAATATTTAAGAAAAAACCCAAACACTATTTCAATCTCTCTCTTTTTTTTGACCGTCTAACACAACCCATCAAATAAGACAGAGCTTAACAGAAACTTATTACAGACAGAAGACAAACCCTGTTGAGACGTATAGGATAGGCACTTATAGGATTTTAATTCAAAAGCTGTGGTTTCAAGAATTTTAAGATAGAAATTTGTGACTGTGATGTTTATGTGGTGGATGAACAGGGTTGACAGGAAGGAAAAGCATAAATAAAATATAAATAAACTGATACTGGAGGCAGTGACCAAATGGTTTGCAACACGGTGTACTCTTTTGTTGACTTACATCTGTGATCAGAGGTGATTAAAAATTACAGTTTATTAGTCATTAGTTCAAAGGTGGGGAAATAATCATGGTCATGGTTAAATAAACAGTGAGTGACAAAAACAGTGGTGTCCCAGGTTTCAGTCCCATCCATCCATCCATCCAAACATCCATCCATCCATCCAAACATCCATCCATCCATCCATCCATCCATCCATCCATCCATCCATCCATCCATCCATCCATCCATCCATCCAAACATCCATCCATCCATCCATCCATCCATCCAACCAAACATCCAAACATCCATCCATCCAAACGTCCAAACGTCTATCCATCCATCCATCCATCCATCCATCCATCCATCCATCCATCCATCCATCCAACCAAACATCCATCCATCCATCCATCCAAACATCCATCTATCTATCCATCCAAACATCCGTCCATCCATCCATCCATCCAACCAAACATCCATCCATCCATCCATCCATCTATCCATCCAAACATCCGTCCATCCATCCGTCCATCCATCCAAACATCCATCCATCCATCCATCCAAACATCCGTCCATCCATCCAAACATCCATCCATCCATCCATCCATCCATCCATCCAACCAAACATGCAAACATCCATCCATCCATCCATCCATCCATCCATCCATCCATCCATCCATCCATCCATCCATCCATCCATCCATCCAAACATCCATCCAACCAAACATCCAAACATCCATCCATCCATCCATCCATCCATCCATCCATCCATCCAAACATCCATCCAACCAAACATCCATCCAAACATCCATCCATCCATCCGTCCATCCATCCACCCAACCAAACATCCAAACATCCATCCATCCATCCATCCATCCATCCATCCATCCATCCATCCATCCATCCATCCATCCATCCATCCATCCATCCATCCAAACATCCATCCAACCAAACATCCAAACATCCATCCATCCATCCATCCATCCATCCATCCATCCATCCAAACATCCATCCAACCAAACATCCATCCAAACATCCATCCATCCATCCGTCCATCCATCCACCCAACCAAACATCCAAACATCCATCCAACCAAACATCCAAACATCCATCCATCCATCCATCCAAACATCCATCCAACCAAACATCCATCCAAACATCCATCCATCCATCCATCCATCCGTCCATCCGTCCATCCATCCATCCAACCAAACATCCAAACATCCATCCAACCATGGGGAAAATGTGAGCTATTTTTATTCAAGCTGAAAGAGGTATTCAAACACCTCATTATTACAGTGCCCACAGGTGTGTGTGTGTGTGTGTGTGTGTGTGTGTGTGTGTGTGTGTGTGTGTGTGTGTGTGTGTGTGTGTGTGTGTGTGTGTGTGTGTGTGTGTGTGTGTGTGTGTGTGGGAGTGTGAGTGATAGAGATGTCAGACGTGAATGATTTATGAGTATGTAAATGAGATTGTTGAACTGTTGAAGGACAGTGAAGAGCAAAACTGTCTGCACACACACACACACACACACACACACACACACACAGATGTAATATTCTGCTCTGTCAAAGCTGCCAATCTGAAACCCAGTTTACTCTCCATTTTAAATGTGCAATAAACATTAGCTGTGTTTCTCAGCCAATAAAAATTCTCATCATCTAAATGAACTGTTTACATTACAGACGGCCGAGCCAGAGCGACGCTGCATTTAAATCGAGTCATTTCTAGAAAACACTGAGGAGAAGAAATACAAAATAAAAAAACAGCGTGGAGCGATCAGCATTAGAGCTACATCTAAGATTTCTAAAATGGAGTTCATGAAGGATGAAAGTTTGAAGACGCTGAGTGTTTTCTGTAAATCGTCCAAAGTCAAAGACACTCAGGCAACGATGACGCTGATGTAGAAATATTTTAAATATTCATGTCTAATAGGAAAGATGATGTTGACAGGAAGTGGAATAACTCCAGGCAGACTGCTTTAACAGCTTTAAAGTCCAGAGTTTAAACAGTGTACTATTCTGGCTATATGAATAAAAGCAATATAGCTAGACCTTCATCAGGGTCAAAACGTGATTCATACAGACACGTTTCATTCAATGTCCCTCATTAAAACTGTGAATAATGACTCTGAACACCGTGTCAAAGGTGATAGAAGAAGAAAGGTGTGAAAACGTTCAAGTACCGGCATGTCTCCAGGTCGTGGTTCTGCATGGGAGTTCTGGCACTGAAAAGTGTACCAGAGACAGATCACACCTTCAACGTCATGGCAACAGTAGTAAATACAAGGTTATTGGTGGTTACGATTCAAAGGCCAAACCGTTTGAAATCTGGATCGTTTGAAGACCAGATTGTGGAAGAATGCCTACAATTTGGATCCAACGGTTTGATCCTTCTGCAGGGAGACCAGATCCAAAAATAATCAATGAAGGCACTAGCTTCCCACCCTTTGATGTAGCTTTAGCATCTATTTCACTTCATCGTAGCTTCCGTCGTTAAAGATTTCCTTCATATGCTGATTGATTGACATGATGATGTCGCTCAAATACCATTAGGCTGAGATTTTATAACAACAAAGTCAATTTAAAATAAAGCAAACAAAACTAGAACCAATTGAAACATTGGACACCCCGAAGGACCACCCTATCCCAAGATTCATTGTGTGATAAAAGTGATAAAAAGTTTGGTTTCCTTCGTAGATCTGTAGAATTTGGACTTGTAGGCCTATGGTTTGGTTTGGTTTGGTTTGGTTTGGTTGGGGTTTTATCGGGAAAAGATTGTCAACTTTTGTGTTAGAGAACCATCATTGCGATGGTAACAGTAATAAACACATTAAGGTCAATGGTTCTCTAGAGTCCATCCATCTCAATTGTCTCCTAACAAGGACTTTGTTGCTCTTGCTGCTCCGTCACTCGACCTCCTCCGTCGCTGCTGCTGTAATCACTACATCTGCTGGAGGTCACCTATCAATAAAGTAACCACGGGTCACAGGAAGCTGCTTGTACAGATGAGCTCTGGGCTGCTTTTTGACAGTTCCCCCTTCATCATAGACCGCTGAAGAAATACTCTCCAAGCAAGACAAAGCTTTGATTTGTAATCTCTGTCAACAACGCAGGTCACGGGTCGGCACTTCTTTTTCTCTCTCTGTCTTTTGTTTCTGTTGTTGAGACGACCACACTGGTAGAAAATAAAGATTTGATTGAAGGTCATAAATGTTGCCCGACAGCCTTGCTCGCACTGTAATTCCCAGGCTGCTGCGCTGACCCCCTCGATTAAATTTCATACCTGTGCAGTCGTCTCTCTCAAAGGAAACATAAGTCATAAACATGTGTCATAAAAGGAGTATCAGTATCAGGGAGCGACTCGAAAGGTGACCATGAAGCATCTGACAACCATTCACTTCTGCTTTGGAAAAGCCTCAGTTCTCTCCATCCACGCATTTCAGAGGGGGGAAAAAGATGCATTTCAGAATAACCTGCATTAAGGTGGACACGGTGTACCACTCTCCATTGAAAGCCAGACTAATGAATTTCCTTTAGGTGTGCTAACATCCTGTAAATGTGGGTTTCACTGCAGATGGAGTGTGCAAAAAAGAAAAAATGAAAAGAGAAATATATGCAAGGCTCAAGTATTGCCCCCATACATCATAAGACCAATGCAGAGTGCATGGCTCGAACCTTTTTGTGTCATACAGGAGGAGAAAATGAAGCGAAACCCAGGTACAAGATCAGGCGGAGTGGGATGTAAATTGAATAGCATGTGAAAGCAGCACAGTACAGTGAAACAGTGCATTCAGGATGTTATTTAAAAACCCCATTCACTCCTTGCCGGTGTAATGAAGCTGTTTTTCTGCAGTACACCCACTCCTCACACTTCATTTCTCTCTCTGGATAAAAACCTTTTCTCTCATCGTCTCTGTAATGACGCCTTTGAAGAGACAGAATAACGCCGTTTTGTGTTTCATGGAAAGAAAAAGGGAAGGCAATGATCCAGCGTACCAACTACTGATGGAAGAAAAACCTTCAAACGTAGACAAGAGTCTTGTTTTCACCTTTAACTGATGTAAAAGTGTTCTATTTGATTACTTACGTATTCATAAATAACCGAGACAGCTGGATGCGCGACAGACACAAAGATTAGTTAAAGCCCCGACGAAAGTAAATCCGCTGACGCACCAATTTATGTCCCCGTCTGAGAACAGGATACAAGATTGGAAAATGAGTATTGATCGAGGGGGGAATCATACAGACCCGGGTTCATCTTCTCTGCAATTATGGAAGAAACAAATTGAGCGATTCCTCAAGTCCATTAAGGAACAAATAGAATATCTTACCTCCATCAATACGGGACTTGTTAACAACAAGGCCAATGTGCCGGGAAAGATTAATTGCCCCGCTCTTTAAATGCCCTCTGCCACTCAATTTATTCATAGAGCGCTGCCAACTGTTGAGAGAAAGAACTGTTACTGATTCATGCTGTAACATAATGCAGGCTGGTATTGATGGGAGAGACTGGTGGCTGGCAGCTCAGAGCCGATAACAGTACTGGTATTGTGTATTGGATATAACAGGCGTAACAGTTGGTTAAAGTGGGTGGTTTTATGGATTAAGTCCTTCTGAAGAGTTTGTACATCCACCCTTCCATCCATTACTTTCCACTTATCCAGGGTTAGGTCATGGTGGCAGAAGGCTGAGGCCAGAGGTTCCAGATGTCTGTCTCTCCTGCTCCAGTAACACTTCCCAGGTCTTCACGGAAATTCACGGAAACAGATGGGATAAAATGATCCATCAAGTGAGTCCTGGGTCTGATTTGTCTCTTCCCAGCTGGACATTTCCAAAAAAATCTGGGCTCAGGATGTGAATTAACCACCTTAACTAGTTCCTTGAACTCTTTGTCTCCGAACGCCAAACACCTGCGACCCTTCAGAGGAAAAACCCATATGAGCAGCTTGCATCAGTGATCTCATTCTTTTGGTCTCTACCTATACGGTCATGAACTTCCCAAATTTCCCAGTTAAACAGGTCATAAAACTTTGCATTGAAATTTATACCGATAGATGAAGACGCAGAAGATCAAAGAAGTTGTTGGGTTTTGTCCTCTGGAGGATCAAAAACATCTGTAGGAATGTCCAGGGAAGCCATCAAACAGATTTTATACAGTATAATATATGGCTTAAATAAACCTATAATATAAACCTCTTGTTTGTTTTAATTTGATGTCCTTCAACCATCACTCTCAATGATCTTCAAGTTTAAACAAATTGACTGTTTAAAAAAGTCAAAATAAAGGATGTAAACCAAACAGTGACAGTGAAGGACGTTTTCTTTTAAAAAACACTTCTGTTTATTCAGTAAATTCAGATACAGTGTAATTGTGTGTGGATTTTTTTCTTTGCTTTTTTTTTTTAACCTTGTTTTTATCCTGTAACGTGTCTTGAGATAATGCACATTATGAATTGGTGCCAGACAAATAAAATTGAATTGAAATACATTGAATTACAATGACACAATCTCTCTTTTGAATCAAAGTCTACATCATGTGAGAAGACACAATAAAGTAAGTGAAAGATGAAAGTTGGTAGTTTATATCTACTTCATTGACTCTATTGTTGTCATTCAATGTGTAAATGAGAATCTGATGAGCAGGAGTTGCTGTGAATGTGTCGAGTGGCGGGTCACAGTGTGTTTCCTACATTTGTGTGTGTGTGTTCACAGGTGAAACACACAAGCTGAGGTGTGATGAGACGTTTTTAGAGGTGTCGGTGGAACTATTTTTAAATAGCAACACTCCAGCTGTTGGCCCCTCCCCCCACTGCTCCCAGCGTTCACACAAAACGCTCTCAGATCAGGTTCATGTACATCGCAGCACCTCCGACCTCTAAACCCTCAGTAAACAATATATTTATTAACATTTTCTGACATACACATACACTTGAATTTATATGCATGTAGTTATATCAATCCATTAACAGAGGCACCTGTAATAAGGTACAAACGTATTCCTATTTGCTAAATCGATACCATTAACAAACACATTAAACGGTTTTCATATCTCTTCAAAAATGTCCTTTTCGTACGTACGTCATCTTCTCCAAAAGGAAAACGTTGTCAGCATCTGTTTCCCCGCAATACGTCACACTTCTGTCTGTCTGCTGATCTTCTTCCAAAACATTGCAATGGATCTTTTGGCATGTACTGTAAAAGACACACACATGCAGCTCTGGGAGACACTGATGAGGTCATCACCTGAACCACATCTGGTTTTATAGAAAGATTATAGAAACCACATTGACGTTATCCCACAAAAGCTGATTTATAAACTCTTCCTGAGTTTCTTGCTGTGTTGTTTAGGAATAAATATGAACTTGTTTTCTTTGCATTATTGTTATTATTCAAGGGATAGACTTGATATTTTTTTGTTATTTAGACTAGTTTAGTCATTTTCAGCCAATAAAAGCTCTAAATGACAATATTTTTATTTCAATTTTGGGAGAAATGTTGTCGGTAGTTGATTAAAACCAGAGAAACTGATCATTGGAGTGGTTGTAGATTATTATACGTTAACTTTTGTTGTATTTAAGACTAAACACCGACTTCTAATCAGGGAATTGAACCGCTAACCCCGGGGCCGTGTTAGCGCCTTGTTCTACACACACTGACCTGACCTGGACTCTGCTGCTACGAGACGAGACGAGGCCATGCGAGAAAAGCGTTTGAATCCCCGTGCATGTGTGTATGTGTGTGTATATGTGTGTATGTGTGTGTGTGTTCTCGAAATATGGCGAGTGCAGAAAGGCTGCGAGACAAAGCGCAGGTAGATTGATGATTGATTAGCTGTGGCTGTCTGGCTGACTGAGACTCATTGGCAGCCGTCACTTTGATGAATTACACCGCTGAGAAAAACACACTGCACTCTGATTACTGCCAGCCAGAGAGTGTGTGTCTGTGTGTGTGTGTGTCTGTGTGTATGTGTGTAAATGTGCACACAGGGGCTGATGACCTGTATATAGCCTTTGTTAGGCCCATGTACTGTATCTACAGCGCATGTAGCTGCTGATGTTCCTCCCTCCGTGACCATGATTTGCTCTGCGGGGATTGTTTTTTGGGGTGGATGTTGCCAGCGTTGTTTCCATGCTAATCCACCACCTGTGTGTCATACACACACACACACACACACATATACACACACCTCCTACAAAAAAAAAGAAAGAAAGATCCCAGTTTAGTATTCTGCCGGAGGAAGCTGCACATCCCCACAAGTCTGGCCCAAGGTCCTACGCCACCCGTAAACAAAGGCCGATTTTGTTCATATTTAACAAGATGGATGACAGGTATGTAGGTATTTGTTGTCCCTCTGCTCCACCTGTCAGGCGGATGTGCTGAATAATTTATGCAGATAAAGGGCAATGCGGCGTCTTTTGATCCAGGCAAAAGACAGAGATTTGACTGTGGCATTAAAATAATGGGCAATTTATTTAATAAAGGACTTTGGAGAGCCGGCGCAGGGCTGTGGAGCCACCGCCACCGCTGTCGTCGGTGTTCGAGGGCTGAAATTGATGTGGGTGGACGGAAGCTGCTGACTCCTGGTGTTTTTCCTGAGCTGAGAGTATTTTTTTAAATGCATGTGCACATTTTTTTAATGCAAATAGAGTGACATCCACCCGGAAAAAAGGTGACTGCGGCTGGTATATTTTATCCTGTTACCTCTAAACTGCAACCTTTTATTCCCCGTCACTTACACAACCTGTGGTTATTTCAATAACTCTCGACATTACCTGCTAATTAAACCTCAAAGTGTTGTACCGCTGTGACTCACCGCCTCTCAGGATGTGGTCGCACATCATCTGTCTACCAGCTGTTCTGCTGCTGTGGAGAGAGACTTCACATCCTCCACATGTCTGGATGTCCTCATGTTAATATTTCCTCTACATCCAGAATCATTGTCACGGCCAGATATCCAGATGTTGGACCGACAACTGGACATCCAAACACACGTTACAGCCAGATGTGCAGATCCTGAACCTGTTGTACGTCGGCTGGGTCAGTGGTTTAAAAATAGCTTGTTGACTGAAAAGTTGTTTGATTTCTCCCTGTGACTCTCAGACTGATTGAGATCAATAGGAGACACCGAAATTGTCTAGTGATTTTTTTTTTCCCGCCTATGCTCATATTTTACACTTTTATTTTGAAGGTTTGATCCATAAGAAGATAGATTAGTACTGTAGCGTTCCCATCCCCTCAGAGCCTCTCTTCTGATTGGCTGACTGAGAGCAGATTTCAGAATAAAAGACTCAGAGAAACCAAATCCTGCAAGTGTTGGATGGTGTTGTCCAGGTGGTGTGGGGGCGGGGCTTAGTTGTGACATCACAAAGTGACAGGAAGTCCTGACGGCTGGTTTTAAGGCTCAGTTTCTGAATGGATTTCTCTGTGGACTGAGGCTTTGATACTTTCACAGTATCAACAAAGAACCTAGAGCTGCTTTGTAACCAAAAAAAGCTCTCCAAGAAAATAAAAGTTCTAAATCTACACACAGGATTGTGGAGCTTTAAAGTTCATCTTTGACTTTGTGAAGTGGAGTCTGAATGATATTTCTAAATTAATGTGCTGCGTTCCTCATTAGCATTTACTGTAGCAGCATCCTTCACGAGTGGATGAAGTTAAGTTTGAGCCGTTGTAATGGAAACTGAACTTCTGAGAAGAAAAAAGACAAGAGTGAATTTCATCCACAGGTGAAGATCACAAAAAGCAGCCCCCAAAAGCCCTGGATTTACATTCAAAACTTTATAAAGAGTGTTATTTGTTGTATACTCAGATACACATGAATCCAAAGGAACTAAGAGCTTGTGCAAGAAGTGATAGGAAGCTCAAAGCTCAAAGAAAAGACCTCCCGGCATCCAGGACAAACAACCACAGGTGAAGAAAGTCGTGCGACGCAGCAACTTCCCTGTTGGACTATTAGCATCTCAATGGAGCCAATTCACGCCAAGGCAGCGAACAGCGCGAGATCCTCGTCTCTGCCGAAGTGAAGCGAACAATGAAGGATGGTTCGCTCCATCAAAGGTGTTTTTCAAACTGGAAAAATGTGCAGCATGTTTGGTATTAATAAAAAAAAAAAAACTGTGTTTGTGGGTTCTTGGGAAGAAGAAGGAGGGAAAAAAGCAGCCAATTCAGAACCAAGGTTACTTCCATATATTATCACAAATTAGGGACTTGAGAGAAGCTTTAATAATGCATGTAGGTATGAAATGAATCCTGGGTTTTTTTTCCCCACCACGTTTCATTCAGAGACCTTCGGATCCACAGACGTCGCAACATGTGATTTTATAGTTTCACATTCCATGGAAATGCAAATGGAGAAAAGAAAAAGCCCTTTACATGCTTGACTGAAAATCATATTCCGTATAATTCAATTTAGGAATCCAGTTTGCAATTAGCATTTTCAATTTCTTCAATTATCATTTATTTATGAATTAATTAATGTTGTTGGTGTACTTATTAATTGTCGTTGTTGTTGTTATTATTATGTTCAAGCTGTTTCCAGTTTTATAATTCCTCTTTTTATGTACTTTAATATCAAATACTTGATTTGTTTATACTAAAAAATGTAAGCATGTGTATTTATATACTTTTTGTGCAATTAATCATGAATTAATGACCTACTTTATCAAGAAATCTGTGGCACTTCTGGTCCTCCACATCCTGTGTTTTGTTCGTCTGAATTGCTCCCCTCCTGGGTTTCTTTTTTTAATGCCTCTGGCAAAAATGAATGTTTCCAAAAGGTCTTTTATTTCTAACATGACTGGAATTTTAAATATTAGTTTCTTTTTTTGTTATTGTTGCTAAAAAAGCACCATTATTCAAATAGTTTTGCTATTTTACATGTTGTTAATCTGGGGCAGATAATAAAGTTGTATTCCATTGTGTTGTATAAAATCAGGCTAATTGAATCTATTTTAAATATAGACTCCCTCACAGCTGGATGCACCAGACTGTCACGATTAAAGGAAGTTTCCAAGATGTGAGTCTCCACTTATATTTAGCCTTTTTCTGTGACTAAAGTTTGGATGCGAGTACAAAGCTCCCTCGTCGCTGCCCCCGACGCCCCCTCCGTCCTTGATGAAGTCTGACCTGGATGCCGTGAACCAGCGCCAACGCTGAACGTCCTGTCTGGATTCCTGCCCAAGGCTGCTGGCTGAAAACCCAGCAGCGTGCTCAGCAGCGTTACCTGCAGAAATGAATAACTTTCAACGCATGATATTGCAGTTTATGTTGATGTCGCTGCTGTCGGTGACCTGCCCCTGTGAGTTTGTGCAGGATAAACACACTGAAGCCATAAATCAAAGGGAAGGTAAGGAAGGTGTTCTCAAGGCAAAGCAACATAACAGTGTTTGTTCCCTGCACTGTTCAACAAAGGGAATTTTACAGTGAGCATCTAAAGAGATGCATTTCATATTTTCAAATTAATAAGTAAATACGATAAATAAAACAGTACGAGAGTTACAGACGCTGAGACAGTGAGTGACAGTTCAACGGAGACGGATCATCAGAGAAAGAGATCTGAAAACACAACAGCAGATAAACTTCACACTGTTTTCTGCTGCTTTTGTTTTTTTAACCCTCAACTTAACAAATACATGGCAAGAGGACGCCCCCTAGTGGTTAAAGTGTGCTTCACCCACACATACAGGCCTCATAGAGACAATGTAGTAGGGTCACTGCCTTGCATGTTTTAGAAGTTTCCTGCTACAACTTCAAATGATCAGCTCGTCAGCAGTGGCCTGATAACGAGCCACTCATTTGAATCAGGTGTGTTGTAGCAGGAAACTTGCAAAACATGCAAGGCAGTGGCCCTCGAGGACCGGAATTGGGGAACCCTGCTCTATGGCATCAACATTACTGACTTTTTGTGTTTGGATTCATGCAAACTGTGCAAGAAGTGAAAACCTTTCAGAAACACCATTATCGTTAACCTGTAAACTGTAGCTGATTATAGCTAATGGCTGCTAAACAGTGTATATGTGCATGAATGTATTATATATCCAGTTGCATGAGTGGCTGTTATATATTGAATTTGTTTTAAACACAAAACGAGACAGAGATGCTTTTGTTTTGGGGGATGGGGGAGTTTATATCATGCAATATATTCTGTTTATTCTGCATAGGACCCTGACTAATAGGCTACTCATAGTAATGCTGCATTAGCATCAACATAAACTAGGGGGGGAGATACTCCCGCACTTCCCTGGCATCCCAACTCCTCCATCACCTATGTATTATTACCACATGGTACGGTCTTGAACTCACAACCTTCAACTCGAACACCAGTGGTGTAAACCTCTCGACCACCCAGTCTGAGTCACTGGGTCCTGGTGGATTTGAGTTCCACATTGAAAGGAAAGTCACCAGAGAAAAGCAAAGTGCCAAAATCGGGTCTTGAACCAACAACCTTTAACATCAAAGTCAGACATTTATCCTCTAGGCCATCACTAGAGCTGGAGCTGAGGATGTGGGACTTGTACTGGTACGGCGCTCAGCACAGCAGCAGAAAGCAAACACAGCAAAGGTGACAAACAGTAGAAATTCCCAGGTGAGCCTCTCAGGTTGGATGGTGGTCTAGTGGAGAAGTTCATGTCTTTAGACTCAGAGATCGGAGGTTCAAATCTGGCTCCAACCAAACCAACTCCTAATGCAGCATGATGGTCCAAAGTGCTCACTTTTTCATCTCATGAGTCAGTCTTCTCATTTCTTTTCATTTCTTGTTTAGAAATGTTTGACCAGCTACAAATCACACTTACACACTTCCTGTTTCACCTGCATGGAAATGTGATAGCTATATAAACTTCCTTTCTCCCCTCTGTCTGATCACCTGACCAGGTTTATTTAAAACAGAAAGAGACTGAAGAAGAAGAAGAAGACAGTGCTAAAACTAAACAGAGGATTTGTATGATAAACATCTGAGTGGGAAAACAATTGCGAATTTGATGCAAATAAATTCCGACATCCCAAATTAGCTTTGACTGATGCGTATCAGATGTGTGACTCGATGCGTTTATGTGTGTAATTCAGTTAAGCAGCGGTGAGACAGGAGAGACGTCGTTATCATGGAAATAACTGTAAAAAAAAACCCCAACAGACATTTGTTTTTTGTTAAATTATTTCAATGTCACGACACTTTCTCTTCACCTCATTATGATGCGTTCACTGTCAGTGAAAACCGGTGTAAACCTCGGCTCCACAGGTGAGGAGTGATGAGAAGGTGCAGGAGCTCTGAAGCTTGTTTGAGTTGACAGGATCTTTCTGGGCTGTAAACCTGCAGCAGCAGCAGCAGCAGCAGCAGCAGCAGCAGCAGCAGCATCGAGGCTGTCAAACGCTTTTGGTTTTTTTCTTTTTCTATTTTTTCCCCCACTCTCTCTCTCTTCCTCTCATCATCAACCCCTTCCTCTGTCACATCTGTTTGTGATAGTGATTAAAAATGGAACTAATTTCCTCTAATCTGCAGGAATCCCGTCGCGCTCAGATTGGCATCCTTTCATTAACGGCCTGTTAACGGCTGGCTGCCGCTGAATAACAAGCTTCACCTAGCAGAACAATCCAATAAAAAAAAAAAGAAGAAGAAGAAAAAAGAGAAAAGTTCTGAATGTGTAATCAGCGTTTCCCGCCACCGCCGCTCGCTATCTCTGCTGTCTGTGTGATAACCTTCAAGTGTCAAAAAGAAAGCGATGCTCTGTCATCTCCAGGCTGGTGCAGGATGTGATGAAAACTTCAAAGCACAATGAGTGAAATTTACTCAGAGTTTATTAACGCTTTATTTATTTATTTCTTTTTTTAAAGTTTGATTTATTGCTTTGATGTTGCAGGAGCAGGTGATTGTCAGAGTCCCCACAAGGTGGCAGCACAGACTAATGTGTGTGTGTGTGTGTGTGTGTGTGTGTGTGTGTGTGTGTCTACTCTCTTGCAGCTCTGTGGGGACCAGTTCCAATTTTAGACCAACTATAAGTGAGGACATTTCTAGTAAATGACTTTTATGGACCAGGAAGACGCTTTGGGAAAATTAAAACATGTTTGGAAGGTAAAAAATATGTATTTAAGTGAAAAATATTTTGGAAGTAAATGAGTTCTAGACTCATTTTTGTAGGTATTTTCAAAGTGGAGGACATTTGTGGATAATGAGGACTCGAGAAATTATGGGATATTTGGGGGAAATGATGATCACAATATTATGGAATAAATTTTTTCCCTTCAAAATTCAGTTTTTCATGCTTTTGACAGTAAAAAAACACAAGTTTTGTTTTAGAAAGTGGTTTAGTTTATTATAATAATAAATAAGAACATCGCTTGAAGGTATAAAAAATTAAAAGATAGCTTGGAAGTAAGTTTTTTAACAACAAATATTCACTTATATCAATGTTGAGGGCTGTTGTTTCATCTTCAGCTTTTCCGTTTCATGCTTTTTGTGGTAGAATATAGCCCAAAACGATAAATGCTAACAAATACATCAACAATAAAGCTTGTAATCTTTTGATTCTCACATGTTTTCAGGGTTTAGTTGGATTTCAGGGTTCAGATTCATGTTGAGCTGAGGAGGGTCAGTGTTACGGACAACATCCGGATGCCAAAGGTCAAAGTTCGGGGCCAGAGGACGCGTTATGACAACAGAGGTCCTCACAAGTCTGCAAGTACAAATGAGTGTTTAAGAGAGTTCTGGAAAGGAGGGGGGGGCATGGTCTCCACTTCCTGTTCTGGGGCGGCAAGCCGGTCAAACACTTCCCTCAGGAGGGAGCTTTCTCACGGTGTGGAGTATGAGCGCATACTGACAAATAAACATCAGTTGGATGCAGCACACATAAACACACAAATCAACACACACACAGTTGTTGATATATAGGTCAGATTTGAACATATATTCTCATAAAATGTCCAATCAATCACATCAGCATTGATCAAGTATTGATTCTTTAACGTCCATCTCCCTGGGTGTCAGTGTGACGATGGGTCACAAGTGCTGCTTCCTCCTCTGGTGACATAAAGGTCAAAGGTGAGAGTTGAACATCTGTCTGATATATTTTTTTTCCTACTGTATGCGAGTGTGTGTCTGTGCATGTCGAAACACTGCAGGGGAGGGGGTGTGGGAGTGTTTGTCAGACCCTGGGGGAGATTTAAGGGGCTACGAGGTACAGCACTTTGTGTGTATGTGAGTGTGTGCGTTGGGGTCTGAGGTCAAGCTCTTCCCTTGACAGTTTTCTTGGGAAACACTGGTTGATGGGAATCTCCTCACACTGTCCCTGGCCATGATGTAAACACATGACAGGCTATTACCTCTTTATCACAGATGATGAATCAGCTGTGGGGGTCGGACGTGGTGACGTGGGTCTGCAAGTGCCTTTTTTATTTTGCAATTTATTCATCATTTCCATTTGACCGCACAATTACCACAGCATACTCATGTTGAGGAAGAAATAAAAAAAAATATTTTTTTAATTGCATTAGTTGTACTTTTGTGGTTGTTATTATACAATTCTTTTGAAAGTAAAAAAAATAAATAAATGACGTTTTCCAATATTTTATTCAGGTCATTGTAAATCTGCCTTTCTGAACCTGTAGAAAATGTGGGAAATCCCAGTTTATGCACGTGGGAAAATGGAGCATGTAGAATAGATTTGTCAGGGTGTCCAAAAAAAGAAACAAAAGAGTAAGAGTTAGAGAAGAAGTGTTTTTTTTGTATTTTATTTAATTACTTATTATCAAAGACGGTTTATATCTTTGGTATTTTCATATGTTTGCGAATACAGAGCATGAAATTACGTATTCAGTTTAGTGCTGGAAATTCCCACACAATGTGAGTGACATTGAAGTAGAACGTTAACGTTTGTTTTAACTCTGGTATCTGATTGGGCAATGACAGTCCAATCACAAAGCAGATATCCAATCAGTAGGCAGGTGGCACTGTTGCCTTCATCGCCAAATGTAGTAACGTTAATAGTCTTGTTAGCGAAAAATAGGTCACAACAAAGCTAGCCGTGCTAATTTCCTCCGTCTGTAGTAGCTAACTGCCGCTAGTTGTCGATCCGAGAGGGTGCTACGCTGGCTGTCTCCCCCCGGCCGGCGTGGAGGCTACTTCCTCCGGCAGTTAGCGTGATGTCGCTCGGCAACGGTCCCAGAGGCGGCTAAGCTAGGCTAAGCTAGGCTAGGCTAGGCTAGGCTAGGCTAGCTGCGTTCCAAACGGTAGCGGTTGACCGAGAGGAGGCGCCGGATCACCGTGTATCTCCTTAAACTCCATTCGTGTTAGTTTTTGAGGTGAAATTGTTCAGTTTAATTTAGTTTTGTTGTTATTATTTGCAGTTTAAAATAAGTCTTATGGAGTGTCAGAGTGTTGATAAACAGTCTATTTTGTGTTTTGCTCGTTGAATTGTTAGGCCTGGATACTTGTTTACATGCGTTACCTTGGGGTTAACAGCTTGTGGTAAGTTAACTCCTTATTAACTTACAGTGGGTCCTGAGCTTCTTATTGGGTCTGATTTTACACTAAATCGCAAATGGATACCTAATGCCAAATCCGATATTTATATTTTCTCATTGGGTTTTCCATGTTTAAGCCTTGATGATGCTGCTGCTGCGGAGGCTGCACCTGCACCTGCACATTCATTGTTGCAAAGAAAGAAAAATCACATTCATCTCTGTGATGCTGCTCAGTTGGCTTTATTGTGACCTACATTCCCCCCCTGTGTTGTTTCTTGCCATTTATTGTGCATTAAGAGGAATACTATCATCTGGAAACGCTGCCATCTGCGAGTGTGTGATGTGTGTATATGCGTATGTGTGTGTGTCGTGCTGCGCTGCCTTGAGCGCCATAATACCGTATCTGAGGACACTACAGTTATATGATAGGCATTTCCTTCCTGCCCCCATGCCTTTGGGTATAAACCTAAGCCGCAATAATTGTGAGACGCGCACGGCGGAGTGGGAGTCCAAGCCAAGGGGACGCTGTGACCGACAGACCTGCGTCAGAGGCCGGGGTAGGGGTAAGTAGGCTTTCCCATTTCATCCCTCAGTGTCATTCACATTCGCATTCATATTCACAACCAGACGATAGCAGCATCATCATCATCGGTGTGCTGCTCCTGCTGCTGCTGCTGCTGCAAGAAAGATGCGTAGGTGTCCTCTTAACGTGAAAAAAGACGCGCACCGGACTTCATTCAGAAATCTGACCATTTAAATCACCACCGACTCTGTGTGCAAATCTGTAGCTTCAGTATATATCTCAATATAATGTCTGGATTAAGTGGAGATTAATCTTTATTTCGGTGTTCACATAATCAATTACGTTTCTACTATGCATGAATGTGAGTTTGATTCACGCGGGGCTCCATGATGGATGCACGTGAATCGTGTTGTGAGGAGGCTGCAGGAAATCCAGACGGGACAGTTCAAAACATCCAAAGTTTTATGAAGCTGCATCTTCCTACAGTATTTCTATTCATGACGAACACAACAGTGCATCTGATTGGTTTATAATAAAACATAACGTCACCTATAACAGTTTTCATAATGGAGTATACGCGTATAAACTTTAAATCGATGAATTTCTAAATTGAGTTTTGTTCAGCTGCTTTGGTTTTTTTATTTATCGATTCTCTCTGATTACACAGAGCAGGAATTTCATCTCGTTCCTCTGAATTGTGCATATTTATATAGGCTACACAGAGTGGACAGTGTCCGCCTCAGTGGGCTCTAGTGACCGTGTCTGAGGTCTCCTCTGTCCGACGCCTTTTAATGCCAAGCCACGCGATTTCACCACTGAATCCTACAGCGATTCATTCAGAGTGGTTTCATTATGGATGATTTCATTGTGAACTGCTGTGCATGAACCCAGAGCAAATCAGAGTCTGAGTGTGTCAATAATATTACTGTTTATTTTGTATTTTATTTTATTGGGACATGTGGATGTATCTCTTGGAAATGTTATGTGATTTATAATATAATAGCTCTCGGTGATATTTTGTAAAATATCCATAATCGTACAGATGTAGGATTGAATGTTATGCTTTCATTTGATTAATTTTATAATTAATTAAAATATGAATGATAGAATATGATAACACCAGCACGTCTGATTGGACGCTCTTATTGTTTTTTTGTTTTGTTTTTTAGTAATAAAATGTTATTAAACTTGGATTAGTTAGGCTACTAGTTTTTACGTCAAAGCTGTGAGCAGATAAAGTGACGTGTTTGAAGTTTGTAAAGTGTGTGTAAGTGACATGTCAGTTGGCTGTTGAAGAAGCAGCCCATAATAAACCCCCCTCTCACCGCTAAACTGGTTCATGTTAGGAAATCTGATAGGAGGGAAAGTTGAGTCAAGTTCGCCGAAGTTACGTAAACTCACACCGGAAATTACGATGTTTCTGCCTTCACAACAAGTTTCTGTCACCGCAGAAAAAGTTTTCTTTTCTTTGGGAAAATTGATAAAACTTAAAACAGAGTGAAAACTCAACACTTTTACGTAAAACAGTTGAATCATTTATTAAGGACAGATTGAGGAAGATTTTATTTTAAAGATTTAAAGTAGAAAATGATTACACAAATATGTCCAAGTTAATTTAACTCTCATCCATTAACAGAATGAAGCTCAAGGTCCGAGTAGTCTTTATTGAGTAAATGAAATTAGTTTGATTCGCTCTTTTTTCAATCTCTTGGTCAAAGAGGACTTTTATTTTGTAAGGCGAACACCGGAAGTGTAAACCCGCACCGTGTGCAGCTTGACGCCGCTGGCAGAGACGCGCAGCAGTATGCGGAGCAGCTGATGCTCTTAACGGGGCTAAAAATAATCAACTTTTTTCTCTTCAACTCTCACAGTAAATTGTTTCTTTTCCTCTCTTTCATTCCCTCTGTTTGTTTTTTTTACTTTTTCTTTTTTCTCTCTATGCTTTTTATTTTTTAAATCCCAGGCATCAGGAATGAAACTGTGTCACTGAGGATTATTACTTTACTCCGAGGTAAGACACTGTGTTGTGTTAATATTAGCCTCAACTCATTCAACTAACTTCACTTAACCACTTTGTTTAACTTCTCAGATGTGTAAATTAACTTTTATAGGAGGCTTTTTTAGTATTTTTGGAAACATTTGCTGCTGTTAACAGTGTGGTAGTTTAATGCAGGTGGTGTTTGTAGTGAACTCTGGAGGTTAATTCACCAACATTATCACATTTTAACAAGGCATTTATGGTCTGAACTGTCCAGACTGAAGTCTGCTTATGTTTGGAGCCAAGTCTCTGTTTTATAGTTTCCAAAACGATGTTAGTATTTAATCGGGGGTCATACTGTATGGACAGACTCTGTAAATCACTCACTTTTTAATGGTCAGTCACATGGGAAAGTTTCACTTCTGGCATTTATAGCTCCGTGCTTCCATGTTGGATCAGAACTTAAATAAGAACGATACTTTTTTTTCACCATCTGTCCGTTTGCTTGGTATGATACAGTGGTTATTATTTATCAATTGGGTGGCATCAAATTACAAAGGTGCATAACTGAGCTTTGGCCAAACAAAGATGGCTGCCCTCTTTTTTGGGGTGGAGCCATAATGTTAGTCTACAAATGATATAATCCTATGTAACTGTATGTTTTATGATGTAAATATTCAGTTAAGTCTATGAGAACTTTTAATTTCAAATGTCAATGACTGTTTTCTTAAACCTGATAACGCTGACTCTGGGAAAAACATGAATGAAGACTTTAATCAAGTCAAGACAATATTTATGTATGGTACAAGTGCATGTAATTACACCATATAGAGGTACAGACCCTGTTCTACCAACGGGTCTCATCTGGTTGTAGACGCCTTCTCCTCTCGAAGGAAGTGGCAGATCCTTTTCCAGAGTGAACGACTTTAGGCTCTAGATTAGGGTTTTAGAAGTTTCCTGCTACAACACACCTGATTCGAATGATCAGCTCGTCATCAAGCTTTGCAGTGGCCTGATAACGAGCCACTCATTTGAATCAGGTGTGTTGTAGCAGGAAACTTCTAAAATATGTAAGGCAGTGGCCCTCGAGGACCGGAGTTGGGGAACCCTGCTCTAGATCCAGTTTTTAGGCCACAGCAGGTGTGAACATCTCCTCCTCTTGGTCCTCTTGCTCCCTCCGCTGCTCCTTCAGTTTATTGACAAGCTGAAGGTTTAAGTTTGAGCTCAGTTCCTCCACCTTTGCTTTGAGACTCCTCGGTTCCTGATGGACGATGTCCCTCTCAGTCTTCAGCCCCTGGATCATCTCCTGATCATTTCCTGGAGCTCAATACTGAGATCCTCCATCAGAGACTCTTTTATTGAACCATCAACACTTCCTGCTGGGTGTCTTGATGAGCTTCCTGTTTCTCTAGCTCCTCTGGCTCCTAAAGGTCCTTAAGTCTGAGTTAAATTTCACTGAGGTTTACGTGTCACGTGTTGGACGGACGGTCTGTAATGAAACACCTGTATCTGAACAGTCTCTGCTGTCAGTAGACGTACAGGATCAAAGACCTCAAGTTCTGTAGTTCAGGTTCAACCTTGTCCACAGTGGTTGGACACCACTGATCCAAAAAAACCTTCACAGTCGACTCTGAACTTCCCAAGTCTGGAGTCGACTGGACGGACAGAGATCTCAGAGTTTGTTAAATCATGAAACGACACCTCCAACGCCCTTCAAACAGATGTCTGTCCTGCTGTAGACTGGCCAGTCATTGCCTTGGCTGCAGCATGGATCAATATTTTATGAGGTGAGCTATAATCAGGAGGTCTTGGATTCAGGCCTGTGAAGCAGCTATCGTCAACTCTGAGCTCTTAACGGCTAAATAATGATTAAAAACAACAACAGCAATGACAACCTGAGACCCCAACACTTGAGTCGTGGCATCCTGATGACGGGTAATGACACGTCAACCCCCAGGAGTTCCTCATTTATTTCATATTAAAGCACCATAAGCTTGCAGGTATGTTGCTGGACGAAGCCCCTCAAATAGCTGCCGTGCTTCACACTGTGTAAGTGTGTGTGACAGACCGCAAACATGTCGGACCCAGACTGCAAAGGTCAGAGAGCCGTCAGTGACCCAGACAACCAACAGAAACAAAACTCTACATCAAATAAAACACAGCACAAATATATACAGTTATGGTTAGAAATGGCTTTCTAACACTAAACAGACTGATAGAAGTCAATGATTTTGTTTAGAGCTGCAACTATTAATCAATTAATTGCACAATAATCCATTATCAAATTAATCCTCAACTATTTTGATAATCGAATAATCGATTTTGGTCCAAAATTTCAGATTTCAGCTTCTTAAATGTGAATATTTCTGGTTTCCTTCTTTCTATTTATGACAATATACTGAGTCTCTCTTTGGTTTGTGGACAAAACAAGACGTTTGAGGACGTCGTCTTGTGGTTTGATTGACATTTTTCAAAATCTTTTATAATTTTATTGACAATTAATCGATTAATTGTTTGAATAATGGTCCGATTAATCGATAATGAAAATAATCGTTAGTTGCAGCCCTAATTTTGTGATTTCTGGATTCCACCGTTCTCGCAGTGATCAGTCAAAAGTCAAAAAGTGGTTTATCACAGTTAATTCATGAAATTACTTTTTCACACAGGGCCAGGTAGGTCTGGATAGCTTTTTCCAGTAAAAGATGAAATCGTCATTTAAAAACTGCATTTTATATTTACTTGGATAATCTTTGTCTAATATCAAAAAAATCATGATCTTAAACCTTCAATACTGATGTGTTTGTTTCTTTAGACTGAGTGGGGGCTCGTGCTGAGCGGCCGTCCGGGGGCATGGCCTTGTCGTTCTGCGGCAACGAAGCAGGTACCCACGCCTACAGCGTCCACAAGGGCGTGCTGAACAATGGCTGCTTCGTGGACGCTCTCAACCTGGTGCCCCACGTCTTCCTGCTCTTCATCACCTTCCCCATCCTCTTCATCGGTAGGTGATTCAATCCATAATCCACCTGTTGTCTCATGTAATCAATAAAACAAACTATAATCAACTATTTAATCTGGATAAACTGAGAGGAAACTTACATTTTACTCTGAAATTAAGTTTTAAGATGAAGTTAAATTAGTTTGGGTTTATGCTAATGTGCCTCATGTCCTTTCATTATTGGTTAAATATCTTATTAATCACTGTACAAATTAAATGTACTTTATTTTTTAAGACACTCAGATGAGTTTTAAACCATCATGGGAGTTGTATTATCCCATTTTTTCTGTGGGACATGAATGCAGCACAGGTCAACAGCTCACACTTCTTATATCTGAATCATTTCTTTAATTAAATGACCATTCGTTTTGTCTGTGAAGTGAAAAGTGAAAAGAAAGGCATCAAGTCTTCACATAAAAGAAGCAAATATTTAACAACAAAATCACTGAAAACATTATTCTTCATCTGTGTTGTGATTGATTGACATGCACCGTCATGTTACAGTAACAGTGCAGCTCATTATCGGACACTTGCAGCGCTGAACCATGTGCTTTTCATCTATTTATTTTTTCCACTACGGCTGACCGGGGTGAACCAGCCCCAGTGCATGCTGGGAAATCCCACAGCCCTCACATGACTCTGTCTCAGATAAGAGGTTTTTAAAAAATGGATAAGTAGATGAGAGGAAGAGGCTGAAATCCTCCATCGCTGTGTTATGTAACTTTATATCGCAATTTAAACGCTTAAAGATGAAGAAGTTGTTAATGTGTAAAATATAAAATGAATATATATAAATATATGATGTCAAATGAAGAGACTTCAACATAAAACCTCTGTTTCTGTGTTTTCGGTTACTAATATTATCTTCGATCTCAAAAGCTTTGTTCCAATTCTCGATCAGTTTTATTTATGTTTATTCATCAGATACTTTGATATAGTTTTACACAAATATCCTAAAATATCTGAATTAATTTCAACTCGGGTTAAATATCACGTCGACTCTCGTGACCAGAGCGACACCACGACTCTGTCACACTGACCGGTGACTCCCTATCATCTGGCAGCTGCAGCAGATGTGTTAGTGATACATCAACACACACACACACACACACTTGAAGGCATTTCCTTGTCACCAGTGTGAACTTTAAGCAGCTTTAAGAGCAGTTAAGACGGGATTAAAACAGATGCTCAGTGATCCAGCCACACTGGACTCTCCTGTCCAGTAAATGAAACTGCACTGATACTGAATGATGACGTATAACTGTGTATTGATTAGTTTGATTCTTGATTAGTGTTGATCTCTCTGTGGTTTTACTGTATTCATTTGTAGAAAATAACTGGAACTGGTTGCATGTTTTGTTATTTGTTGTGTGTTTGTGTGTGTGTGGTAGTCATAGTAGTAGTTTATGGGAATGATTCTGACCAGAAGCCCTCGGCGCGTTCCCTCAGGACTCAATAATTGATGCTTCCTGGTTCCTTTGTTTTTATGGCCTCGGTCTCCTGAGGCTCCGCTCGGCTGCGATCCGTTCAGTTCAGAGCAGAAACCAAGCTCATAACACGCATGTTACTGACCCATAGGATCTCTCTACTTAGTTATTTTATTCATTTTATTTAACCTTTATTTAATCTTATTTGCAATGATGGCCTGACAAAAAGCACAAGCTTCTTGAGGGGAGAAGGCTGTGAAAAAAGTAGTGGTTAAAAGCAGTGGCATAAAGCACAACTACAGTTGCAGGATGACCACAAAGACAATACACAAGTATGGTTATGTAGGCAAACAGGTTAGCAAGAGAGGGTTACAGGAATGTAATATAAAGCAGCAAGACATGTAAGCAAAGCCAGTCCCAAAGACATATAAAGGAGCAAGACATAAGCAAAGCAGCGAGACTAATATAGATTTACAGATGCAAAATATAATTTTCATTCATTTTCAATCATAAAATACACATTTATTGAGATTTATTGCCTAAATGTAAAGTTTAGTTTAGTTAAAATATTTGAAGATGACACGTTGAACTTTGACAGACATACAGTATCTGATGTTTTTTAGAAGCAAATGATAAATCAAGATATATATTTTTCTTATAATTAGAGGATTCTGTAAGTTTTTATTGATAATTTTACTATTTTTGAGGTCAAGGACATAAATGTTTGGTAATTAACTAAGAAACGTCATGCCCATTCATTGTAGATTCTCAATGGATTTCATGTTTTACCTCCATGTGCAACAAATCCAAATTACAGAAGAATAATTTTCACTCCCCTTCAAACTGACAGGTCGTTTAACAGGAGGATTAATATAAGACGATAAAACAATGAAGTTTTAATGTGTATTTAAATATTTAGACACTTTCTCCTCCTCCCAGCTCAGGTTCAGATTGATCACCGCCACCCCCGCCTCTCTCTCTCCTCTGTCTCCGTCAGGTTGGGGCAGTCAGAGCTCCAAGGTCCAGATCCATCACAACACATGGCTTCATTTCCCCGGACACAACATGAGGTGGATCCTCACCTTCTCTCTGCTCTTCGTCCACGTCTGCGAGTTCGCAGAAGGAATCGTCTCCAACAAGTGAGACCTCAGAGAGACGCGGTCACACAAAACAATGCTGCTGTTTCTGTATTGTCTTAAAGGGATAGTTCAACATTTTGGCAAATTGGCCCATTGTCATAACCCCTAGTAGGTTTGTTACCTTTAATTGTTGGTGCAAGCTATTTTTAAGAACAGCCGAGCCGCAATTTCTTGGTTTCCCTCATCAAACTCATCAAATACACAATCCAACAACTCCACAACGCTCCGGTGGACAAGTTGTGACCTGCACATTCACCACACTATGAGATAATAACACAACGTTACCACACAGAGTTGTTTTAGAGGGAAATTCATGCAAAACCGCTGATGCACGTTGCCTTCAGGGACAGTTGCTCATCAACAGTCTCTGTATTTCCCTCTAAAACAACTCTGTGTGGTAACGTTGTGTTATTATCTCATAGTGTGGTGAATGTGCAGGTCACAACTTGTCCACCAGAGCGTTGTGGAGTTGTTGGATTGTGTATTTGATGAGTTTGATGAGGGAAACCAATAAATCTCATGAGCCTCCGTAGCGTAGCTCTGAGCAGCTCACGGCTCTGCTCCGCCGTTCTAAAAATAGCTTGCACCGACAATTAAAGGTAACGAACCTACTGCTATGCCAAAATGTTGAACTATCCCTTTAAGATAACTAAAATGTTCCTGTTTCCTGTCTCTGTAGGATGATGGGGACGAACCACCTCCACCTCTACATGCCGGCGTTCATGGGTTTCGTAGCAGCAACAACATCAGTGGTTTATTACCACAACATAGAGACGTCCAACTTCCCCAAACTGCTGCTTGGTGAGTCTCAGCACATGATGGTGTTTGTCTTTAACTGAACTACAAGTCATTTATATGTAATTAAACTTTTATATTACACTGTGTAACTGTGTTATTTTTTGTCCTCAGTTCTTTTCATTTACTGGGTGCTGGCGTTCATCACAAAGTCCATCAAGCTGTGGAAGTACGCAGAGAACCACGTGGGGCCGCAGCACCTGAGGTTCTGCATCACGGCCCTGTTGGTGATCCTGTACGGGCTGCTGATGGCCGTGGAGGTCAACGTCATCCGGGTCAGGGTGAGCCGAGCTGAGCCGCCACGTTTCACAGTGATGATACAGACTGAATAACCTTTAATGTGTCAGCTACAGATATAAACCCACACATCTTCTTCTTGTGTCTCTCTGTAGAAGTACGTCTTCTTCGCCAACCCTCAGAAGGTGAAGCCGCCTGAGGATTTACAGGATTTGGGCGTTCGCTTCCTGCAGCCGTTTGTCAACCTGCTCTCTAAGGTGCAAACAAAATGATTCATATTTTTTTATTTTAGTTTACAACGTCCTCAGAGATTGTCCAAAACCAGACCGGCTCAGATTCAGCTCATGCACCACCGGCCAGACTGGATGTTTATGTCTGATAGTGAATATTGAACGTACTGGCTGTGACTCATCTGCAGGCGACGTACTGGTGGATGAACCCTCTCATCATGGGAGCTCACAAAAGACCCATCGAGCTGAAGAAGATCGGCAAACTGCCCATCGCCATGAGGGCGCTCACCAACTACCTGCGGCTCAAAGACGCCTACGAGGACCAGAGGGTGAGACACGGAGGCTGTGACCTCACTTATCATTATTATTATCATTATTATAAAACACATATTCAACCTCTCTGTGTCCCGTGCAGACAGCGGAGGACCCGGACCGAGCCCCGTCCATCTGGCGCTCCATGTACCGAGCGTTCGGACGTCCCATCCTGCTCAGCAGCACCTTCCGTTACCTTGCCGACCTGCTGGGCTTCGCCGGGCCGCTCTGCATCTCCGGCATCGTCAAGTACCTGAAAGAGGACAACAAGGACGTCGGCTCGTACAACAGGACCATGGACGGTGTATGTATACTTTAAAACTACTATTTATTTCTAACTTACAACCAAACTATAGACCCGTCCCTCAGAATCTGCAGGTTTTAAGTATAAAAAATGGTCAGTTCGTTGATTTTGTGTCTAAATATTTAGTGTTTTATCTCCTGATCAACATTTATAATATATTATTGTTCTCTGACCCTGTGAGGAACAGAATGCAGAGAATAACTGACCACCATGGATCTTCTTTTATTATCTGGTTTGGCAGTCGAGAGGGAACATGATAAGGGACAAACAAATAAATCAGAGAGTAAACAGCTACTTCCTTCACACAGCTGTTAAAGTGCAGCCACAGTGTAAAAATAAGACGCTGCAGTAGCTGCAGCAGCAACTAAATAAATAACAGCTCCTTTTAAGTGCAACAGAAACTTAACTAAATAATATTTGCAAGAAAATTACAGTTTAACCTGAATAAAACTTCAGATTAACTTTTTTTACTAGGAGCACTGTGCCCCCCTAATTTAAAGGGATAGTTCAACATTTTGGCAAATTGGCCCATTGCCATAACCCCTGTAGTCATAGCAGTAGGCTCATTACCTTTATTTGTCGGTGCAAGCTATTTTTAGAACGGCGGAGCAGAGCCGTGAGCTGTTCAGAGCTACGACAATTAAAGGTACCTACAGTGTACTGCTATGACTATAGGGATTATGGCAATGGGCCAATTTGCCAAAATGTTGAACTATCCCTTTAAATCCCTTTTAGGGGTGCAAGCAGTAAATGTAGGGGTGCACACTTTAAATCAACTTGAAAATCAGATATTTACATTTCCTTTTCATTCATGATCCTCACACACGTTGACCTGACACCTGCAATGACAGATTCTGATTTCACCAGCGTTTAAAAAGAAAAATTTGCAAATTTACTGGTTGCACATGTGCAAATAGATGAAAAATCTACTTGCACTCAAACTTTAGGGGCAACAGTCTGGAGCCCTGTGTATTTAAAGACGTGGTATCACAGTGCTGTGAAGAGGCAGCAGCTCCCAGTGCCATGGAAACATGTTGTTGTGGTGTGTGACCTGAGGTGACCTCTTGTCGAGACACAACACACGGCTGAAACTTCACTCGGTCGTGCAGAAGAACCAGAGTCTGGAGCTGTGAAGTGTCCAGACGGTTTGTCCGCTCGCTGCTGGACGTCCCTCGTGCCCCCCCCCCGTGTCCCCCGTCGACAGGAACCCGACAGACATGGAGTCTGAAGCCGGAGCAGAACGTCATGGCGTCCCCTCGCACTCAGTGTTTACACAGGATCATTTCATTAAAGCTTAAGTGCAAATTAGTGAAACACCGCGGGTCGTCCTCACTGGAAGAATGACTCAGTCCCAGTGTGATGTGATGTTACCGAGGCGTTGGTCGCAGTCGTCATGTCAACACAGCAGTGTGTGTGTGTCTGATGTGATAATACGTCTGTAATGTTATAATAAGCAGGTGCTGAAGTGTCGTTACACACAAACACTTGTAGTTGTAGGACGTAACACATCCAGCCTCCACTCGCCGTAAACCCACAACTGATGAATCCTTTTAACGACAACAACAAAACAAATTAGTCTCACTTTCCTAAATGTTCTCACTTCCTGAGAATTTGTTTTAATTTCCCCACAAAAAATGTTTTCACTTTGTAAGAATCTGCTCCACTTTTCCAAAACATGACCTCAGGTCCAAACCTCACCAATAAAGCAGCCCAAGAAAATAAACACAGGCTTTTTGTAGACGGAACATCAGAAAAATATGGGACAGTTTTGAATTTATATTAACTTTATTAGCACTTTAACAGTTCACAATACACGTTTTTAGATATTCTTTTCGCATTCTTTTTCATATGTTAAGTATAAAACACAGAGTTAGTGCTGCAGCTGCTGGTTTATTATATATTATTTTATTGATTATTAAATGGTTAGTTTAAAAAAAAGCTGCAAATGTCACTTCTTTAAACACGGAATAAGCAAATTAAAGCACTATTTATCAATAATGTTAGTACCGGTTCAGTAGTAATCATGATAAATTAAATTGTTTAGAGTTTGCTCTTCATCATTCATGATATTTCAGTAGCCAGTTTGCATAAATCAGTATCGTCCAGTGTAAACTACTACCACACAATAATACAGAATATGTTTCAATGACAGAGGATTTACCAGCCAGAGAGAAAACAGACGCTTCAACAGACGTCCATTTGGCCAGAAAGGAGACGCTGGCACAGCTGATCACACGTCCACTCGTCTTTAATCTGTACCAGCCTCTTCCTCTTCCTCCTCCTCCTCCTCCTCCTCCTCCGAAGGTCGTAACGCAGAGCAGATGCTTTTATAATGACAGCGTCTTTTCACTCAGTCCATTTGGCAGCAGACGTTGTTATAGTTGCTGTCGTCAGCTCCGTGCCTGCCTGGTAAAGTGGGTGTAATGGGCAGCGGAGATAGAGCAGAGCGCCGCCGCATTTCTGAGTGACATGGAAAATTCCCCACTCACCTCACACTCGGCCTCAGGTTAACACACGGAGCAGGACTGCGCAGCATCAGCCTGAGCTTTTTGATACCACAGACAAAAAAAAAAAAAAATCCTGGTGCTGTTGTTTGTTTATATTTATATTTTCTGGAAAGTCAATCCAGAAACTGCTGATGGGTAAAATAACCAATCATAAAATGTCTATATTTGACTCATCCAATCGATTCCTACAAATTAAATACACAACAAATTAAATTACTTCATCACACTGATGCAGGAGTCATATTAAAAATCCAATATTTCCATCAAACAGTCGCACTTATTGATCAGCAACAAGGACCATAATGGTCTGATGATGCAAATAGAGCTTTTGCATTAGTGCAGTGAAGTCGAACTGCTATAAGTTAATTGCCTTGTTCATCATTAGTTTGTCGACCAGCTTTAAAGTTATAGTATATATAAAACAGATGCTGTTAGTTCATGGTGTAAACTTTGATATCACCTACACACTAGTGGTGTTTTTAATATGAGCATAAATGTGCATAGAATACAGAATTTATATTATAATAAGACTTTTTAAAAAAAGAACAGTTATTTATTATGATTTTACGTGAATTGTGAGAAAATAATTTCCCATTGTATAAAAACCTCATGTAAAACAGCCAAAACTGCTGTAATATTGTTGCTGGATTTGCAAAGTTTCCCCATATGATGTATTTATTTTATTCTAAGCTTTTGAATCTTAAGTTATAGAGGAACATTAGAAGGAATAAAGTAAAAATAAATATTATTTTAATAATATCTATATTTTCTGTGTGTTTATAGGAAACCCACTTTGGCGTCCACTTCATGTCCTCCTCTAAGCTGCTGCAGAACACCTCCGTCCTGGCCGTCCTCCTCTTCCTGGCGTTAATCCTGCAGAGGACCTTCTTGCAGGCTTCGTACTACGTCACCATAGAAACTGGCATCAACCTGCGAGGAGCGCTGCTGGTGAGTGAAACATCGGCGTGGAAAAAATGAAGCTCAGATGTTTTGTTTCCGCGGGGCCGAGGTGTTGCTTTGAAAAGCTCCATGTGAGCGATCGCTGGTCGCAGCAGCTTCATAATATTCTCGTACAAACACGAAGCACCTGATCATTTTAAATGCTGAAGGAGCAGAGAGCCAGGTCTGAACACAAACAACATGAATCTCCCTGTGCAGAGGGTAGATGTCACCAAAACAAAAGGTAAAAGCGTTTCTCTAAAATTCAGCTGTGTAAACCATTAATTCAGGCAGATGAATCACTCTAGTAGGATAAAGCCTCTGGTATTATTTAGACCACATGACCCTAATTCTCCTTTTAAACCCTGCGATACTACTGAACACAGCCATGGAAACAGGGCGGAGTTTGATGCCTTGGAGTCAGCTCAGGACTGAAAACAAGTAGAAGTATGGAAATGTACTCAAAAGGGTACAAACCATTGTCACTCCAGGCGTACCTTTTTTAGAGACAATTTTGCACCCATTGGTGCCGGTGCATTTTTGTACCTTTTCAAAATGTACCAGTTAAAGTACAATTGTGCACCCAGCAGCCAGTGTGTGTGTTTGCTCTGTGACCTGTCCTGAGTGAGGATCAATCTCACAACCTCCTGCACCAGAGGCGACGATGCTAACCGCTTCGCCAATGGATTGACAACTGCTTGACAAATTGGTTAGCACGTCTTTTATGGGTGAATGAGTTTATTTCCGGTACCGCTACCACCACAACCTGTCACTTCTCCTGACTGGTACCTCGTGACGGTGGCACACCTGCAGAATAATTACTAGTTGAATGTTTAATTATTATCCCTATGTTAAATCATATTAATAGTCGGCTCATAGGTTACCAGACTTATTTACTTAGGCTACTATTTTTTTCTAACACACTTTCTCTGATAATGTACCTTTAGGGGGTAAATACATGTACCTTAGGTCAGGTTCAGGTTCAGGTTACTTTATTGGTACCCCAGGGGGGTAAACTAGTTCTGCAGTGTCATCAAGAGTCAGGACATAAAACATCAAACAAATAATCACAAATAGGACATTTAAAAGAACATGTTCACATTAAGGGTAAAAGAAACAAATAGGCTTAACCAGAAACCAGAAGTGCTGCTATTCATAAAATAGATATAAAAGTTAGGACATAAGACTAAAAAACCAGTGAAACATAAAATAATTCCAGAAAAGATTTTAAAAGTACCCGGTGCAAATTCCACATAGATATAGATAAAAAAGAATAATACAATAAATACATTATGCAATAAGATAAAATAAAATAAAGTAAAATCATGCTCCAGAAAGTGACTTGTGCAGTTTTTGTGCAAGCTACAGCTTGTTAACCAGTGTAATTGCAGCTGGAACAAAGCTGTTTTTAAAGCGTTTCGTTCTGCAGAGTGGGACTAAAAACCTCCGTCCAGGAGTACATATATGTACCTTTTGCCATTCTGGAACATTTATGTGCCTTTTCTATCCCCAAAAGGTACATATAGGTACTCTGGAGTACAATAATTGGCCCTATAAGCTAAAGTAGGACAGAACTGTACCCCTATTTTTCTCTGTGTAGGTAGATAGGTCAATAGGTGGGTAGGTCGGTACATATGTATAGGGTGATCGGTCAACAGATGGGTGGGTTGATAGAAAGGGAGGTGAGTAGGTCTGTGGGTAGATAGGTCAATAGGTGAGTAGGTTGGTAGGTAAACAACATAATAAACCTGTAGAAACCAAAAGCATGACCATTCAGAACAAAAATAGACATGAATAATTAATCAGACAGGTGTAATAATTGATGCGTCTGTGTTTTGTGTCATTCAGGCGATGATCTACAACAAGATCCTGCGTCTGTCCACCTCCAACATGTCGATGGGCGAGATGACACTGGGGCAGATCAACAACCTGGTCGCCATAGAGACCAACCAGCTGATGTGGTTCCTGTTCCTCTGCCCCAACCTGTGGGCCATGCCGGTGCAGGTAGGAGAAACTCAAACTACACCTCCTCATATGACTGTCTTTGATCTAATGCAGTGGTTTTTGACTATCATGGTTTGTGTTTCCTCCCCAGATCGTGATGGGAGTGATCCTGCTCTACTACCTGCTGGGCCCGAGCGCTCTGGTCGGAGCGGCCGTCATCGTCCTGCTGGCGCCGCTCCAATACCTCATCGCTACAAAGCTGGCGGACACACAGAAGATCACACTGGTAAAGTAACTACTTGTATACCAAATACAGTACTTTGACGCCATTTGATCACAGTAAAGATTAACACCTCATCCCTGCGGCGTTCAGGAACACTCCACAGATCGCCTGAAGACGACCACAGAGATCTTGAAGGGCATCAAGCTGCTGAAGCTGTACGCCTGGGAGAACATCTTCTGTGACAGCGTGGAGGAGACCAGAGGCAAAGAGCTGACCAGCCTCAGGACCTTCGCTTTCTACACGTCTCTGTCCAGTAAGACATTTAGACTTTTAGACTTTAGACCAGTAAGACTTTAATTTATTCAACCTTATTTTAATATTAATGAACACTGTTTTATGCTTTTATATCCTAATATTACCAGTTTTTAACCCATATATAGTTTAATTACCTTCGTTTCTGAACTTTTATAATATTACCGTTTGCGTCTGCTTTTTATGTGTAATCCTTTTTTTTGTTATTTCATCATTATTGTTATTTTCTCCTCATGTAAAGCACTTATTAGGAAGTATTAATAATATTTATGTCAATGGTAAAAACGTGAAAAGTCCCACCAATAACTGGTTTACAATTACATAAATATTGTGCTGCATATGTTCAGTTCTCGTTGACACAACTCAGCCTTAATGCTTCCGTTTTAATCTGAAATAACAGATAATTACAGCCTCGTTTATCAACTTGAATTGCTGTTAAATCAAGTAAATATTCCATTATCTTAGCTGCTGACTCTCTTTCCAGTTAATAAACATCAACATTCACTTGCTCTAAATGACACTCCTGCTTAAATCGCTACAATAAAACTCATCTCCTCTCTTTTTCTCTCTCTCTCTGCAGTTTTCATGAACGCTGCGATTCCCATCGCTGCCGTTCTCGCGGTAAGAAAACTTCACCTCTGCTTCAACAAGACGTTTATTCATGAATCTGTGTTACTACTGACCACAAGAGAGATGGTATGAACTTTAAACCCTGTCTCGCAGACGTTTGTGACGCATCACTTCATCAATAGCAAAGGCCCCACGCCGTCGGAAGCCTTCGCGGCTCTGGCTCTGTTCCACATCCTGGTCACGCCGCTCTTCCTGCTCTCCACCGTGGTCCGCTTCGCTGTCAAGGCTCTGGTCAGGTGAGTGTCCTATTTATTCTTACTGATGAGGCTGTTTAGGCTGAGTGGGGGGGAGTGGAGGACCTGACTAAACAAGGAAGACAAACTGGAGATACCGGGTCACAAACTGGACGAGGAGGTTCTGTGTTAAATCTAATTAAAGGCGCATGGAAGAAACCTGACGGCAGCGAGCGGAGGAAACTCTACCCTCCTTAGAGATTACTGCTGTTGGTATCATCACAATTACACTTATTCTTGGACCATGTGTGTGTGTGTGTGTGTGTGTGTTGCAGTGTCCAGAAGCTCGGCGAGTTCCTTCAGAGTGACGAAATTGGAGACGACAGCTGGAGAAATGGAGACATGTTTGTTTCCTTCGAAGCTGGAAAAAAACACATGGGGGCGGTGAGTCCAACTGATAACTGATCAATCAATCAATAAAAGAACCGATAGATGACTGTTTATTGGGAAAACACCCCATCGATTTTCGGTCAGAATTTAGATTCATCTCATGTAGTTGCTGTTCTATAATATTAAAGGGATAGTTCAACATTTTGGCAATTTGGTCCATTGCCATAATCCCTATAGTTACGTTGTGTTATTATCTCATAGCGTGGTGAATCTGCAGGTCACAACTTGTCCACCAGAGCGTTGTGGAGTTGTTGGACTGTGTATTTGATGAGGAGGGAAACCTCAGCTCACGGCTCTGCTCCGCCGTTCTAAAAACAGCTTGCATCGACAATTAAAGGTAAAGAACTTACTGCTATGACTATAGGGATTATGGCAATGGGCCAATTTGACAAAATGTTGAACTATCCCTTTAAAAAATAGCTTCCTGTATCAGGATTAAGGTTCCAATCCAATACAACGGGACTATTTGTTTTATAGTGACGGTTGTTATGTCGACCAGGGTCCAACTTTCCTCCGAAGAACCTAATAGATCTGACGGAGGTGATTCCTCCGTCGTCACCTCAGGTCTGAAGCTCTTGGGATTTCCAGATGTCACGTTAAAACGACACCCGTGGCTCATGAAAACCTTCAAACTGTTAAAAGATCCAAACATTTATCCAGACGGTGTTTAACAAAGCGCAGCCAAGGTGCCAAGAAGTCGCTTTAAGGTGCTGAGTTGAACAGCAGCTCCAACAGTTTGGATCCGCGACACTGACACATTCCTTCCATGTGCCTCCAGGTAACTCGTGGCGTTTTCCACGGCGGCGGCGGCGACAGGTCGCTGCAACGCTGTGTTTAGGGACCCAAACACATGCCAAGATGTAAAACAGCAGAGCTATAAAGTCAAAGGTCCAGTGTGTGATATTTGGCGAGGTTTATTGTCAAAATCTTTAGTGTATTAACGGCTATAAAATGAAATTAGTTTGGTTTGGCCTCATTATTATTCTTTTATATATAAATGTAATAGCAAGGGTCTTGCTTTAGAGAGTGTCGCTTCTCTTGCGCTGCCATGTTTGTACGGCAGCCTGAACGGAAAATCCAACCAGCCAGAGAGTTTCGCGCATATAAATTTCAGGATTTCAAGCAATTCAATAAAGAAAACCCTCCAGAAAGACAATCTCCAACCACACCTTTAAGGAAAAGAAAAGCCTTAAGACACTCAGATTGCATATATTAAGACTTTATCCATAAAACCATCAACGCTTGTTATAAAATGTGTATTTCAATGGCATAGAAAGACACAGACGATGACTGAAATTATCTTTAAATAAATGAAAAACAATTGGTTCCATTTTGCTTTTTGCTTTACTCAACAAAGTGTGCAAATTCAAAAACATCCAACTGCTTTAAGTGCCCAACAAAGAGTTAAAAATGGACGCTGACTGTGTTAAACTGCTCAGTCTGAGTCTCCAGCTCATACACACACATACTGATACTCGCAACAAAACCCACAAGTCAAAACATTTAAGTGTTTAAATGTCAGTACATTTCTCCTTTGATTTCTGCAGGACTGCGAGTGATGCTGATAAATATTTACATTAACATATATATTTAGAAATGTCACGTCATTTCCTCAGGACTAATGGTTTAGATGGTTTGAAGGCCATGTTAGGTGGTGGCGGGCGGTGGGGGCGGTGGGGGCTTCAGTGACTCACAGCTCAGACTGTAATCTGCTGTGTGTCTGAGGTTTCAGGCGACTGAGTCACATGGTGACTATTATGTTGCAGTGGGATTATCACTGTTTGTGTATGAGACACCGGGACCACGGAGCAGAGCGACTCCTCTCAGGCATAATGGTTTTCAAACAGGATCATGAGGCATTAAGTCCATTATAATAATGGATTATTGTTAAATTCATTATTCAGTAACTAAATTGAATCCAATCCAATTCACTTTATTTATGTAGCACATTTCCAAAACATAAAAGTTTACCAAAGAGCACGAAATGGTAATAAAACAACAGACAGATTAAAAATACATTAATAAATACGATATAAAATGAGAATAAAAGACAAACAACTCTCATGCCGATTTAAAAGCCAAAGAATAAAAGTTTAAAAATAGGTGGCGGACATTTTTATTAATTGAACTGTTACTGTAGTGGTTTCAAGACGATATAAAACAATCATAGATGTTTATTATCAATATTTTACTGCTGCTCTTACTTTGAAAGGCCCATTTATAATGCAGCAGTTTCATTCAGCAGCTGCATTAGTGTCTGTTTATGAAGCCATTATAAAGTGTTGCTGTTACCGGGCTGCACTTTCTGTTGGATTATTACTTCAATAGATCAATCATCAATCATGTCATCATCTATTTCTAATGGTAAATGTTGTAAATGTATCAGCACAGCTTCCTGGACACTGGTAGAGTGGTTTTCTCAAAGAAGCAGCTGTTACAGATGTTGTGTTAGTAAGAGGAAGCTCATCGGACTCACTGTTGCGTTCAATGACTCCGTAAAGTCCAGTGAATGACGGTATATTGACACAATAATATCGCTGCTCCTGGTCTCCTGAGGTTGATCCCTGTTGGTTTTTGTCGAAACAGATTATTGTTTTGTTTTATTTGACTTTTTTAGACAATCGAGCTCCTGAGGGGATGAACCCCGATGTCCCCAGTGACCTTCTGACCTCTCCCCTTACACAAACAAATATTATACATGAAAATCTAATTATATTTTAATAATAATAACCTATTTATATAGAATTGTAGCTCAAATGCATCACATGTTATTTTATTTTGCCTTTTTTTTTTAGCCAGGTTAGTCCCATTGAGACCAAAGATCTCTTTCCCGATGGAGACCTCTACTTGGCCAAGAGGCAGCCACATAATTACATTAAAACAATAAACAATTAGAAATCATTAGACTAAGAACATTAAAACTAATACAAAATACTTGCACACAGACAAGAAAGACTGCAATGGTTTCTTGTAACAAGGGCTTGAATTGAAGTTCAGATTGTAATGTGTTCTTAGCATTAGGCACCGGATACCTAAATGCTTTTTGACCCCAAAAAAAGCTTAAAAATAATATATGGAAAACATTAAAACAGTAAAATAATAGGAAAAGAAAATGAAATTAAATTGATGATATAAAAACCATTACATCACGTATAGTTTGTGTTTCTTATCTTAAATTATCTTGTATTATCTTATCTAATCAATACTTAAAAGAGGTGTTGAAGTTTCCTTTTAAAGATAATTAATAAGCGGATTTCTCTAAATTTGTTACTGTCATGACCCTCAGGTCTTCCGCCATTAGTGGCCCGGTTTTCTGTTCTGCTTCTGTTGTTTTGGACTCATAGTTTCTGTGTTCCCCTGTTAAGTCTGGTTCCTGTTTTATTTTGAAGGTCTGTGTCTTGTTCTAGTTTCCTGTTTTAATTTGTAGTCCTTGTCTTGTCTTCCTGTGTTTTCCCTCCTCGTCTCCTTGCACACCTGCCCTACGTTTCACCTCGTTAGCTCTGCCCTGCTCCTTGTGTGTCTCCACCAATCAGGTTTCTTTGCCCTCCTGTCTCCTCACCTGTTACTTGTTGGTTTGATTGTTTGCTGTTGCTGTCGTTGTTTCCTGTCCCTGTCTGTTAGTTGTTATTAAAAGAAACTGAAGTTCTCAAGTCCGCCAGTCTCCTGCATTTGGGTCCTCCTTCCGCCTACACGTCCGTGACAGTTCCCCAGTTTTCCTTCAATAAACCAACAGTAATAAAACTCAGCTCTCACCTATTAAAAGCTTTGTTTGCATTAATATATATAATAAATACACAGATTATGATTAAACTTTAACCACAGTAATATCATCATCATCGCTGCTGCACGGCTTCTGCTTCTGTTTCCTTTTCCTTCTGAAAACCACACAATTGCATCACTGAGTGGCTGTGCGGCGGCGGCGGCGCCTCCTCTGGAGACACCGACCTATTCTCCAGCATTAACGCGCCTCACTGCTCCAGAAAAGCAGCGACTGTTGTCGTCGTTACACGTTCTTCCTTCAGGCTTCAGATGAGACAAACCGTGTGACCTCGACTTGATTTCCTGATGTCGTCGGTGCAAATATCTTTTAATGTAAAAGGACTGAGGACTTGAACTTGTGCAGTGCAGTGTGTTTATAAATGTGTGTGTCTGTGTGTGTGTGTAGTGTGTTGATAATAATAAGAGCAGGACAATGTGGAAGCAGAGGGATTAAATCCTTCGGGGGGCAACATCCTCGAGGTTTATGTTTCACTTCGTCTCCTCCCCAGGGGCCGAAAGCGGATGCAGGAAAAGTCTCCAGTTTATTAGTTAAAACTAACTTCAAATCTCTCTTTCCACCCCCCCCTCTCCCCTCCCCCTCTCTCCCCCCCTCTCACTCCCATCCTTTTGATTTCCCCCTCAAGACCAAAGCCATCAACAGGAAGAAGCCAGTGCGCTACCAGATGGACAACTACGAGCAGCCGACCAGGCGACAGATGAGACCCACGGAGACAGAGGATGTGGCTGTAAAGGTCAGGGTCAAAGGTCACACAATGACGAACGACTGGGGAGAGAGAAAGAGGGGGGAGTGGGGGGGGGGGTCTCAAAGACACCAAAGACAGTTCAGAAGAAGGTTTGGACTCAGTGTTCAGATTAAATGAACTTTATAGGAGATTTTTTTTAAAGTATAGGAGGAGCTGGTGTCTCAGATGATCAGATGTTTAAAGGGATAGTTCAACATTTTGGCATCTGGCCCATTTCCATAATCCCTATAGTCACAGCAGGAGGTTCGTTACCTTTAATTGTTGGTGCAAGCTGATTGTCATTAACACTCGTAGGACACGTAGGAGCTGCTTCCTGCCATCATTATTCTAATCGTTCACTCGTCTCCGTCAACAGCTGTTTCATATCTTCACTGTTTGTTCTGTGCATCTGCATGTGACGTGTGTTTACGTGTGTGTGTGTGTGTGTGGACTCAGGAAGTGTAGGATTCACACGAGAATCCATTGCCCCTGAAACGTCTCTGTGAATTCGTCCCAACATTTTCTCAGCCCCTCTGTGAGGAGAGGCCGCTCGTCTTCCTGTCTCTTCCCTGTGGAGTGACGCTGCCGAGCGAGCGGTCGGTCGACTGTTAATTAACTAGAGAAAGAGAGAGGGGGGGAGGGGGGGGGCACAGGGGAATAGACTGAGACTCCTCCACAGTAAACACAGTTTTTGTAGGAATTCATCAAAGGCAGTTTTTGTGATACGGCTTCATTCATCCCAAAGGTGGTGGAGGTCAGAGTGGAGGTCATCGTCGGAGTCGTGTTCAGGCTGGTCAAGTTCGTAGGGACCCAAAAAATCAACTGGGGCAGAACATCATTGTCTGAAATCCATCTGCTGAGACATGAAGGTTGAAACTCAACCAGGGAACAAACCTTGGAGCAGAAGTCTGTGGACACTCATGACCACATTTATTCTCAGCATTTGTTACAACCAGAAGAAAAAGGTTTTTCTTATTCTTTTAATTTTTGTGATATTTACACTTTAAAGGGAATTGCTGTTTTTTTTTTTTACAATCTGGATCTTATTTCTAGCATGAAATACGATCATTTACTCACCCAGATAACTTCGGTGTCATTACAAGTTGTTCCGAATAAAAAAGATCCAGCCGAGAGCAGCGTATATCCGTATTATTTAGTTACCATTATTTAGTTATGATAGGCTAGTGTTATTCCCCTCTGAGTCCGGGGTTAGCTGTTATCAACATCCAGCGTCTGTAGGTTGACCTGCTGGCCTCTGACCTGGATGATGTCATTCTTTACACCTGCTATATTATCCATAATGTAATTTGGATGAATTGTGCATCTCTGGTTTGTACGTTGTGTAGTTTTTTTTCCTGGAGAGACTTTGTGTTTGATGTGCAGAGCTGTCAGTGGGGAGTGAGTCAGTCAGTCAGTCAGTAACTATGGAGACAGAAAGATGGAGAGATGGGAAAGACGTGACACGGAGGTCAGAACGGAGGATGTTGTGATTCACGTTTTGCCGTCGTCGTCTTGAACTGATCTTTGATCCTGTGAAGAAACTTCCTCTGGCTTCTTCTCTCTCTGACCTCACACTTCTCAGTTTGTCTTGTTTCACTTCTTTCTTTTCCCTTTTTCTACCTCGTCAACTCTTAGAAAAGTTTGTTATCATGTTTGTCTTCACATTGGTGTGATTCTTTAATGAAGCGGTTCAGTTGCTAGATAGAATAACAGATAAGAAAAACCCGTCTAATCAATACTTTAATGTTAAAATCAGCTGTTTGAACGGGATCAGCTTCAGCGTCGCCTCATCAAACAGATAAATAACGTTTTTTAAAGTGAGCTCCTCTCAGATATTTGCTGTTCCTGACTCTGGACGTCTTCTGGGATCTGTGTCGTGGGGAGAAGGGAACAGGGGGTTGTCAGATAAAATAAACATCAAATAAACAAATAAATGCAACAGATGGGAGGAATGTAAACAGAGGCCTAGCAGGAAGCAGGGACATGGATCACTCACACAAACTCTGTTTCATGTTTGGCTGCTTTTTGGGACTTTAAATACAGAAGAAGAAAAATATATATATTAAGATCTGAAATGTGCAGGTTTAAGCTGCTGCTGCTGCGATTCAGGGCTCTTATTTTGAAAATATCTAGTACATCAACTTTCATTTGCACAACAATCGAGGCTAAAACGTTTATTTATCACCATTTTTAATTATATTTTTATGAGTCATAAGTGAGTATGAATATATACATGTTCCTGTTTTTGTTTTTCTCACATGTGCAGATATATTTAAGTCGTATTTATGCATAAAATTAAGGTTAAAGGAGGAAAACAAACAAATAAATAAAAGAGGGAATGATTTCTAATGCATCGTTATCACAAATTATTAATGTTTCCAATAAACCAGTTGAATCTCAGGCTGGTTAAATAATATATTTATTGTCTGTTCACTGATTGATTCCTTCCTTTTGTTGACCTATTCTAAATTCTGCTAAAAGTAAACTTCAGATCCTCAACATTTTAAAAAACAACTTTTGCTTTTGTGACTTTGAACCTTCACATTTGTGTTTAACGTCACTGTTTTGAACCTTGACACATTTAGGATGCAGCAGAGTGAAGTGAAGCTCAGTGTGAGTCTCTGCAGTGTTTACGGTTTCAGAGTTTCTCCGGGTCAGGACAGAAAACGTTTTTTTTTTTTCACTTTCACTTGCAATGGAAAGAAAACAGCACGTAGTCGGTCACATGTTGCACAACGACAGCTCACTGAGGGACAGAGAATAAATGAATCCACTGCTTCATTTTTATCCTTTTCATTCTGTATTATGTGTTTTTTTTCCAGGTGAGCAATGGGTTCTTCACCTGGGGGAGCAACCTGTCCACACTGTCCGACATCAACATCCGCATCCCGACAGGTGAGACCGTAAGCCGTCGGGACTTCCTGTAACTTTGTGATGTCACAACTAAGCCACCAAGCCCCGCCCCCCATCCAACCAAACAACACTTTTGCAGGATTTCTCTTGGTGTTTTATTCTGAAATCTGCTCTATTTTGTGATTGCATCGTACAGAAAACGGTCAGCCAATCAGAAGAGAGGAGGCTCAGAGTATCCTCGTCTCCTCTGATTGGCTGAAACCGACCTGTTGTTACTAGAGCACCAGAGAGAAGATGAAAAACTACACTGAGATGGTTTTTAGATGTTTCCTCATTGATCAACCTTTCAAAATAAAACGCAGAGGAAGTGTAAAATTTTGACTTTTTTTTTTAATTAAATTTTTTAAAAGAAAAGGAGGTTGATGATGTCACGTTAAAAAATTAATCATCAGAATAAAGTTCATATTTGTACAATATCCACAGGAAACTGCTACAACAAGTCGTTGTAGTTTGTGTTGAAGTCGTTGTGTAGTTGACGTTGTCTCCTCAGTCTCTGGTCTGTCAGTGGGTTAAAGGTTTGGCGAGTCACGTCGCCGTGGGAACGCTGTGATAAAATAATGTGAATGAAACGTGCAGACGTGCTGTCGCTGCACCATCACTCACTCTGATGCTGCTGCAGGCGATGTCACTGAAATACCAAGTGTCAGGAGACCAGGTCACTGTCACACACACACACACACACACACACACACACACACACACACACACACACACACACACACACACACACACACACACGCTTGTGTCATCCCCTGGGAGGTGACTGACTTGTGTCCCAGTCGAAACAGGATCGGCTGTTCTGCCAAGTGCTGGTGTAATGTCATGTGTGTGTGAGTGAGGATATTTTTGCTGTTTGTTTTCTTTACTTTAGTTTTTGGACCGAGGTTTAACAAAGTCCGACTTGGAGTCAGGTTAGGTTCAGACAGGCAGCACTGATGGCTGAATTTAATTGTTTAATTAAAGGGATAGTTCAACATTTTTGCCATGATCCCTATAGTCATAGCAGTAGGTTCGTTACCTTTAATTGTCGGTGCAAGCTATCTTTTAGGGATGCACCGATACTGGTATCGGGTATCGGTCCGATACTGTTGTCATATACTTGTACTCGGTATTGGTGAACTTTAGCGAGTACAAGAACGAGTACAAGAACTGATACCAGTGCATGCAATTGCTCTGCATGAAGACCGTGATCAGAGGGTGGCTTTGCATCTTTGTTGTATTTTTTTTTAGATCAGAGATCAGAACAAGCATAAAATAAAATAAAATTTGTCTTCCAATTCATTGCATTTTGCCTAATTGTTTGTTTTTTTGTTGTGGTAGAAGGATCGGCGTCGGTACTCGGTATTGGCAAGTACTCAGATCCAAGTATCGGTTGTATGTTCGAAAAAAAGTGGTATCGGGGCATCCCTAGTGATTATGGCAATGGGCCAGTTTGCCAAAATGTTGAACTATCCCTTTAATGAATGAAGTCATGTTGATGAATAAAATCTCAAATTGTAACTCTAACAACAACAGTGCTGCAGTAAATTCTCCTTCATGATGAGTTTGACCTCAACTCGACGCCGGAAACATGGAAGTTCAGGGTGAAGTTCATGGGTTGTATTGTTGTAGAGGAGTGAATCGGTCTCCTCTGACCTCTGACCTCTGACCTCTGACCTCTGACCAGTGTTTAGGTCTCACAATTCTCACGATTCCGCCCGTCTTGTGATTTTGAGTTTGACATTACTTCTTTATCAGTTTCTCAAAATAATGTATTAATTCATCATTACTGTTCATCATTACAGGTCAGCTGACGATGATCGTGGGCCAGGTGGGTTGTGGGAAATCCTCGCTGCTGTTGGCCATGCTGGGCGAGATGCAGACGATCGATGGGAGAGTCTACTGGAGCAAGTAAGACACTGTCGCTGTACCGATGATGTCACGGGTTTTAATCCTGTGGGGGAAAGGAAGCAAAACAACATTTCTAGTTTTAATTTTAATTAGTTTTTTATATTTAAAAGGATGTCGTGTATACAAATTCACACTTTGTTCTCTATTTATCATTTACCTTAAAGACTTACTGTATCTTTTATCTATTAGTTATATATTAATATAAAAGAAACAGGACATCTTTGAAATAACTTGTGGATAAAGAACAAAGTGTAGAAACAACTGAGATTTCTATCTGGTCTGGGATCAGAATAAAGGATTAATACGTAGCATCAAGTGTTCAGTCCAATTTCAGATGATTTAATCAGATTAAAAGATTTTGTTGTTCAATCGATTAACTTCCTCGTGAAAAAAGGTTTTTATTTGTAAAATTAATAAGAGAAAACCCCATTTTAATGGAATTAAAACGCTCCAATAGCAAACATATTGAATCACACCAAAGAGGCTTTTATTATGAAATTACCACCGTTATCGTTACTCTCATCATTATCTCACTATGTGTTTTTCTGTTTCTATCGTAACAGACAAATTCATGCGATGTGAAATTATCTTGTCTCACAAATAAAAAAATAAAGAACTGACAGTTTGTTATAGTTACTGAATCAAAACTCTGATAAAACACAGTGACTCACACTAATAAGGCTCTTATTTTGACACGACGAGTGAGCCGTTATCAGTTTTGATCACATTTTATTGCATTTACAGGCGTTTACTTATTATGATATTGACTTGTGCTGCAGGAATAACCAGTTGTTATTGTCTTTTATCACCATTTTATCACATATTGTGTCACATCATGTAGTCATTGTTAGTTAAAGAGTTAAATACGCGATGAGCAAACAATGAAACTTCTAAAAACGATGTCTGCAGCCGCATATGATGATAGAAGATGTTGGTTACTGGAACAAACCTTGGTTTTCTGAGTGAAAACAGTGTCGCTGCACGATTTTAGTTGATTTCTTGGACTTAACAAGGGAAAATATTGTTTTTTCAGACATGCACACTGGAGAGATGTAATGCTAATATTAGCTGCTACATCCTAATTTCATATGTTGTCACAGATAAGATTTAGTTTTGACTTTAAGATCTGAGTGTGTGGAAACCAACTCTTGACTGGAGAATCTGAAGCCACTAGAGCTGCACACTAACCTCCGCTGTGTGTGTGTGTGTGTGTGTCTGTGTGTGTACTGTATCTGTGTATGTGTGTGTGTGCACATCTGCACCATCTGTTAATATGACTGCACTTACACACATGGTTGTGAATGTGTGACTGTGTTTGTGTGTTTGCTCTCTCTACCTCCTGCTCTCTCTCTCGCCACATCAGCCTCCCTGATTGTGAGATGATCCACGAGGACATCAGGTACTTTCTTCTCTTCTAAAACTTCTTCTTCTTCTTCTTTTTCATCTTCTGCACAGACTAAACATTCACATTCAGGAGTTTAATTACTTGAAGCTGCCAACAAGTGAAGAGCAGAAATAAATCCAGAGACGGACGAATGAGTCACTAAAACAACCTGTGGTTTTCTGCCACCACCGACCAACTCAATACGTCAGTAGTCAGAGATAAATCCAGATGTTCGCACAAGTTTTAATGAATTGACGTACTGTAATAGTCACTGCAGCCGGGAAGTGATGACAACATAAACACCTGGAGTCGTAACGGTTTGAAGTAATAAACGTCATTTAAAGTTACAAAAACATTTTTTCTAATTACCAGTTTTATTATGAGTTTATTCTATCAACTTTCATTTAGTTCAGCGACGACACTGTGAGCAATTTCCACTTTTAAAGAGTCATTTAAAGGAAAATAAGAAAAAAGAAATAAGCCTTTAATGTCGTTATTATACGTCAAATGAGCAGCTACGTCTTCAGGGACGACTACAGTGACTCGGTATTGGACAACGTTGAGACCACAGAGCTACAGTAGCTGGTCAGCGTGCAAACTTCAGTGAGAGAAAAGAGGTGTAAAATGACAGATGTTGGCAAATTAAGGAATAAAGTGTCATTATAACGTCAAGATTGTTCAGTAAACACTTGTTTATGCAAGGAAATATCTCCGTTAATCAACCAATCGATCAAACCTGTGACTCTGTGACAATCATCTATTCTAGACAGTTCTGACTTCTGCAAAGTTAAATCTTTTATTTTTGTCTTTCTCATTTCACTTCATTATGTTTCTGTTTATCTGCCAAATTTTGTCCATTTTCAACCCAAATATAAAAACCCAAATATAAGCTACAATTCTCTTTAATCGGTGATTATTTAAACAGCTAATTTAAAATGTATAGACACTGAATGTGTTTTTGTGAATGAATCTTTAAACCAACAGTTCAGCTGTTTCTTGTACAGGGTCAGAAAAACTCCTACTGAATATAAATAATCCTTTAACACAGTGGTTCTCAATGTGGTGTGTTTTTTATTTTTATTTCACCACTTTTTCCAGATTCTTTTTTAAAACTTTTTTTTTTTTCTGTTGAGAAATTTCACCAATTTTTCTATTTTTATTTTTAACATTTTTAGAAATGTTTTTGGAGAAATTGGACCAATTTTCCAGAACTTTCTCTATAATATTTCCCAAAATTCACGCCATTGGCCCTAATTTAAATGTATAAAAAAGTAACGTTCTTCAGTCTCAGAAGAAGTATTTGTGTATTTCTAGTGTTTACTTCTAAATCTGGTCTAATTTGTGTCACTTTAGGGTCCTTGATGTACAAAAGGTTGAGAACCACTGCTTTAACACACACACACTCACAGGACTCGACGCTTCACTGTGGACGAAGCCACTAAACCTAATTACCCCAGACAGACAATGACCGCATCACTGACACTTCCTCTTCTTCTTCTTCTCTGGGTGGGAAGGTTAATGTGATTAACATCTGGCAGCTAACATCGTGTCAACATCACGTCTTCATCGTCTGGACTCTGACATGAAAACACGCTCTTTTATTTTTTTATTCAACTTTTCCTTCTGTCTTTCTGTCGTCCATCTTTTCTTCTGTCTCCATGTTTGTTTGCTGCGTTGTTTGCTCGAGCTTCTTTCTTTCTCTTGTCTTTTATTTAAAAAATGTAACACACACACACAAACTGCTCACACACACACACAGACACAGACACACTCGTTGTCTAACACACTGACGTGATTTTGACAGTTGGTCAGGGACAGAGGAGACAGACGAAGACATCAGGAGGTATTCGCTCTTCTCCTACTTCCTGCTTCAGATCTGACGTGACCTTTTGACCCCTCATCCGCCATTCTTCCTCCTCCTCCTCCTCCTCCTCTTCCTCATCATCATCATCATCATCATCTTTTTTTAACACCCATTTCTCCCTCAGAAGACAGTACTGTTGTAAACTGCACTCAGAAGGATTTCTCAGGCTGCGTTGCTCCTGAACACACACACATAAACTACATTTTTATTCTACAATTATGGTTTTTATCATGCAATTTGTACATATAGTCGTTTTGTTGCCTTGTTAAGGTTGATTTTGAATACATACATATAATATTAAACCTTATAATAGACTTTACAGGAACAAAAAAGTATGAAAGTAATATATATTTCAAAATAAGAGCGGCGTAAAAATGAAAAATTGTGGGAAAATGTGCAGAGTTTGTTAACACAATTTGTGCAACGCAAACACTCACACCATAAAGTTAAAGTCTTACTTGTCATGAATATTATTATTATAGATGAACTACAGTATAAATCTTTGTGTTGCAGCGGCGTTGTGTCGTGTTTATCTGTGTGTGTTCAGAAACAACGGCGTCGGCCGTCAGATGGTTGGTACTATCTTCTGCTCATCGTGTTGAGGCGGTCGTTGGTTTTAAACCTGCAGTGGTTTGTGCTTTTATCGCTGGGAGTCCAAACAAACAAACAAACAAACAAACACAAACATGCTCTGATAATATAGATTTACTTATTTCCAACAGATTTATAAGTTATAAATTGACTTTTTAAATCATTTGTGAACTTCACAAAACTTGAGTGAGTTTGGTCTAAGACAAATAAATATTAACAGTTATATATATTCTGTTCTTTTAATGGAATAATGCAAAATAAAATGTATCTTCTATGTTTAACGGGACCATATTTGTAGTTAATGTAGTACTAAAACAAGTACATACAGTACATATCTGTATCTGGAGTCGTTCAAAGCTGAAATGTGTTACAAGAATTAATTAAATTATATCCAGGGTTCCTACGCAAGAATTGAAGTATTTGGCTTAATTATTTTGTATGCGCTATTAGCTACAATCTCCTGGAAATGATTTGGTTGCATAACGGCAGAACGCATTCAGAATAATGAAAACAAACGATAAACTGCATGTTTTTTTATATGATGCACATCTATTTACCTAAATTTCACAAATTATTTGATTTTTTTTACCGAGAAGTCTGGAAAAAGTCTGGAATCTGGGTTTAGAAGAGATTTTGAGGGGCGGAGCTAAAAAAAAAGAGAGACTCCCAGCAGCTGTGCTACAGATGTTGTTGATGTTGTTGTTTTTATTTGTGTTTGTGTTGCTGTTGCTGGTGTCGATGTCAGTGCTGTTGTTGTTGCTGTTGTTGTTGACGATGATTTGCAGCTCATCCTTAACCTTTGATCCATGATCCATATTTATATCCCACATCTCTTCCATGTTGCAGTGGAGTTTGACAGAAACATAATCCTCCTCCTCCTCCTCCTCCTCCTCCTCTTCTGTCTTTGTTTTATTTTATTTTTAAATCTGGGAGCCGTGTTCATAAAGCTGATTGGACCAGGAGCTCTGATCTGACCTCAGCTTCCCTCCTCAACACATTTTATTTATTTAAAACTAAAGAAACTCACCACTCCTGAAACATTTAGAGACGGAGGTGATTTGTGGACGTGCTGAAATATAAATAGATGTCATGACTCATTGCTAACCTGTGTTAACCCACATAAGGAGCTCACAGGAAGTCCAGACCTCCACCAAGACCAGAGTCAAACAACATACAGCAGAATCCATTAGATATCAAATTCATAGAAACTAATTCAGATTGGCCTTAAAATTTGAGTTTCTAAACAGACACGACGGCTGATGAACAGAACCTCCTGGGTGGAGGTTGTAACACAGTTCACCAGTTTGCAAAACACAAATCGTTGCATTGAATTAAAGCTGCAAAATCTCGTTCAGATTTCCATGTTGAAGTGTAACTGAAGTGCATCAGTTGTGTCTTTTCTAATCTTGTTATCCTTAATTAAAAGTAATTTAATCAGTAGATCTTATCCAGACGTCTCATCCTGCTAATGATGTAGTGTATTGGTGTAATTATATTATATATAATTATACAAACACACATGCGTTAAATCTAGTTAGACACAATGAACGCTGTTGAGATGATAAAGACTTTTATTCGGTGAGAGTCAGCGCTCCTGCTCCCAAGCTTTATGAAAACAGGACTTGTAGTTCTCACATGTTTTTTTTTTCCCTCCTCTTTGGCCTCCGTTTCCCATGATGCATCCAGCAAGAACAGATACTCGGTGGCCTACGCTGCGCAGAAGTCGTGGCTGCTCAACGCCACGGTGGAGGAGAACATCACGTTCGGCAGCCCCTTCAACAAACAGAGGTAAAAAAAAAACAACAACAAACAGCTCAATCCTCGGCTTCAGATCAGTGACGTTCGATTCCTCTGACGTCTCTGTGGTTTTTATTCTCAGGTACAAAGCGGTGATCGACGCCTGCTCTCTGCAGCCAGACATCGACCTGCTGCCGTTTGGAGACCAGACTGAGATCGGAGAGCGGGTACGGCGAGATCCAGTTCTGCAAAGATGAAGAAGAAGAAACACTTGACGATCTCTTGTGATGTGATGTTTCTGTGTTTCTGTGTGGGTCAGGGCATCAACCTGAGCGGCGGTCAGAGACAGAGGATCTGTGTGGCCAGAGCTCTCTACCAGAACACCAACATCGTCTTCTTGGTGAGTCCTCAGGTGTTTTCAGTTGAGGTGATCGATTGAGGTCTTCAGCCCAAAACTACGTCTTTACTCCTCTATCAATAATCGAGGCAAATGCAGAGACTGCTTGCCGAAAAACTGCCCCCGACGGGAACGTGCATCAGCGGTTTTGCATGAATTTCCCTCTAAAACAACTCTGTGTGGTAACGTTGCGTTATTATCTCATAGCGTGGTGAATGTGCAGGTCACAACTTGTCCACCAGAGCGTTGTGGAGTTGTTGGATTGTGTATTTCAGGGTTCCCCAATTCTGGTCCTCGAGGGCCACTGCCTTGCATGTTTTAGAAGTTTCCTGCTACAACACACCTGATTCAAATGATCAGCTCGTCATCAAGCTCTGCAGTGGCCTGATAACGAGCCACTCATTTGAATCAGGTGTGTTGTAGCAGGAAACTTGTAAAACATGCAAGGCAGTGGCCTTCAAGGAATGGAATTGGGGAACCCTGGTAACCCTGTATTTGATGAGTTTGATGAGGGAAACCAAGAAATCCCATGAGCCTCCGTAGCGTAGCTCTGAGCAGCTCACGGCTCTGCTCCGCCATTCTAAAAATAGCTTGCACCGACAATTAAAGGTAATGAACTTACTGCTATGACTATAGGGATTATGGCCATGGGCCAGTTTGCCAAAATGTTGAACTATCCCTTTAAATTTGAGATTCAGATCTGTGTTAATGAATAAATTTGGGAAAGTGAGTCACGCTGATGTTGTCATACAATATGTGAAGCTGCGCATCTGCTTTTATTTTGTAGTAACGACTCGTGACAAAGCTGCAGGGAAGATGTAGTAGAAAATACTATAAGTTCTTCATCCTTCATCACATCTGCTTCTCTCCAGCTGTTGAACATAAAACACAAAAACACGTATGAGTCCTGGTTCCTGACTGGACTTCATCAGTGTGAGACACGTCGGACCCGCGGCTCGGCCTCTGGGATGAGGAGGTGTCTGTTTCTCACTCCGCTGTGCCGTCATGTGTTTATCTTTCTGAGTGCTCCGCTTGCATAATTTTCTGTTGCCCTCACTGCTTTTTTATTTTTTATTTTTTTAATTGGTGGTCCAGCGAGCGAACATCCCTCATTAGAAGCTCTCAGCGTCTCATCGCCGTCACACTGTGTTATGTCTGCACTGGCACGTTAGAACGAGGAGGGAATGTTTTTCTTTCGTGGACGTGCAGCGCCTCGTGTTTCCATATGTGATCTCCAGTCCGTACGTCATGGTCAAGTGCGTCAAATAATCATAACACCGGCTCCATTAAGGCGCTATAGGACACCCGGCCGCCACCGCCGCCGCCCGCCCAGTAACACAAACATCGCAAACGCAACAGAGCAGATTTATGAGGAACTTATGGCGTAAACAATTAACAGCAGAGGTTATTATCCCTGTTCCTATCAGGTGAAAAGAGGAGTTCATTCAGACTCCAACAAATATCGCAAACATTTAATTTCTGACGCTGCCGAGTCAGAAATGTGTCTGATTTACCTTGAATTAAAACCACTACATTAGTTGGTTGATTCTGTTTCAATCAATCAGGTTTTATTTGTACAACACTTTTCTTTTAGTGCTTAAATTATAAGAATGATGAACAAAGGGCCCACATACATTCACAAGGATTTTAAAACAGTGGCATCGAGGAAACGCTATCGTACACTCAATCGTTTGCACTGGGGAAAACACTAGAAAGAAGATAAAATGAGATAGAATAGATAAAAGGGATAGAATAAAATGAGAAAGAATGAATTAAAAAAGAATGAAAATGAAAAGAAATAGGTAAATTAAAACAGAATAGAGAGATTAAGGGGATAGAGAGATACTGCAATTGAGACAATAGTCTTATAATGACGATAAATTGTTTTATAAAGACTTTTGTAACTCTGCTTTCCTTTTGTATTGTGTTTTTTGTATTTTATTAGCATATAAAAGATATATAACCCTTGTATATAACCCTAACCCGCTTTGGTTTTGTTTTATGGTGCTTTGAAGACGTCGTGTGATCTGATCACACCAGTGTTGTCATATAATAATTTAATACAATAATATATTATTTACTGTATGTCCAATTTAAATATATGTATTTTATTTTTAATTTTAGAATTTTTTCACATTTTTAACTACTTTATTAACTTGAGCTCCAAAAAAAATACACAAATCTGAATTTAAAAACCATCCACCACTTTCTCCCAGTTATATGGACAGAAATGCAGCACCTGCCCATCCCATCATATCTCGAATGAATGAATGAATGAATGAATGAATTTATTAGTCAAAGGAAAATTGCTGTTTGAAAACAGTTTCAGTTTTTTGAAAACAGGCGCTTTAGTTTCATTTTTTTGGCGTTTTGAAGACGTGAATCACGCCGACGTGATCAAAGTTACAGTAAAAACCTTCCGTCTCTCCTCAGGACGACCCGTTCTCGGCGCTGGACATCCACCTGAGCGATCACCTGATGCAGGAAGGCATCCTCAAGTTCCTGCAGGACGACAAGCGGACGGTCGTCCTGGTTACACACAAACTCCAGTACCTGATCCACGCAGACTGGGTGAGCAGCGTCGCACAAAAACGACACACGACGACGACTTCTGGTTTCGATCATCGCGCGGTCGTTGTGCAGCTTTTTTGGATTTTGGATCAGATTTTTCTCCAGTTTCTGTCGCTCTATCACCTGTTCATTATGTCCTGTGTGTTTGTTATTGTTGTGTGTTTGTTATTGTGTATTGTGTGTGTGTTGTGCAGATCATAGCCATGAAGGACGGCTCCATCCTGAGGGAGGGGACGCTGAAGGACATCCAGACCCACGACGTGGAGCTCTACGACCACTGGAAAACCCTGATGAACCGACACGACCAGGAGCTGGAGAAGGTGACGCCGCCTCAGGAGACAGATGTTGCTGCAGCCACTCCAGATGTTTAATCAACCTGTCGTGACATCACACTGTGTCTCTATGTGTGTGTGTGTGTCTGTGTGTGTGTAGGACATTCAGCAGGACAGTCAGACAACGATGGAGAGGAAAACACTGAGGAGAGCGTTTTACTCCAGAGAGGCCAAGAACCAGGTCGATGACGAGGACGAAGGTTCAGTTTGATGTTGTTTGCTCCTTTTGAATCTTTTGTGTGTTTGTTTTGTTTTGTTGTTGATGTGGTTTTCATCCCGTCAGAGGAGGAAGAGGAGGAGGAAGACGACGACAACTTGTCCACGACGACCAACAGACGATCCAAGATCCCGTGGAAGGTAAAACATGGACACGTTGATGCCAAAATGTTGAACTATCCCTTTAAAAATGACTTATAATCCCCCTCTCTCTCTCAGGTGTGCTGGTGCTACATGTCCTCCGGCGGTTTCTTCATGGTCTTCCTCATGGTTTCCTGTAAACTCCTCAAACACTCGGTCATCGTCGCCATCGACTACTGGCTCGCTCACTGGACGTCCTGCAAGACCAACCTGAGCGTTCCCGGCTGTCCGATGTCAAACGGCACCGGGATCGGCAGCGGCAACACGACCACCAACAGCAGCAGCAGCAGCACGCCGACTCTGTCAGAGCTCAAGGTACACGATGCGTTCAAGGGACCTGTGTAGCATATACAGTATAGGTAGAAGATGTGTAACTGTGTGTGTGTGTCAGGACGACTCCTACTACCTGATGGTGTTCATCATCCTGTGTGCGGCCGGGATCACGCTGTGTCTCATCACCTCTCTCACCGTGGAGTTCCTGGGTCTCTCCGCCGCCACCAACCTGCACCACAACCTGCTCAACAAGATCATCCACGCCCCCATCAGGTACAGATATCACCATGAAACTTCCCAAGCTCATCACAAATATTTTTTGTATTACAAGTTTTGTCAAATTTTATGTTTAAATATGCAAATGAGGCAATATTTAATGCAATATGCAATAATTTGCATATAATTCCGGAACAGAATTCTGAACAATGGATAAAGCTACTTTGTTGACACATTAGAGTCAGCAGTTTTTACAGAGATCTCTTTTTATCACAATGTAAATGAGAAAATACTGTCACCAGCCATAAAAAAAAAAAATCACATTTCACCATGTTTTCTCCTAAATTCACCAAAAGTTTGTCTGACCCGTTTTCTCAAAATTAGTTTTTCCTCAGACTCTGAGCCTGAAATTTCCACTTCAGCAGCACAAACAGACACCAAACTTCCCAGTTTGATCCCTTTCTATAGTCTGAAGGTTTTTCCAGAGGGGTTTGTTGATATATCATTCACAGCCTGATTTATACAACATTTTATTCCTAAAAACATGGCGAAATTTGATTTTTTTTTTTAGAGCTGGTGACAGTATTTTCTCATTTACATACTGGTGTGATAAAAAGAGATATCCAAAATGAATTGATTTTGATAAGCAGTGCAATACCTGGAAGCCATTTTGGAGCATTAAAGCAGAGTTTACCCGACATGACAGCTCAGTTTCACACACAGAGATGTCCTGTCTCTATGGAAACACATGTGACGTGTGTGTGTGTTTACATAACTTCAACTTCACTTCAAGTGTCAGAGCTTGAAGAAAACATTCTGAATATTTCCTGTTGATGTTTTTGATTCACCAGGTTCTTTGACATCACTCCTCTGGGTCAGATCCTCAACAGGTTCTCGGCCGACACCAACATCATCGACCAGGTAACGAACCGGGTTCATTAAACAGGTTCTGGTACCAGTGGACTTTAAAGGGATAGTTCAACATTTTAGCAAACTGGCCTATTACCATAATCCCTATAGTCATAGCAGTAGGTTTGTTGCCTTTAATTGTCGGTGCAAGCTATTTTTAGAACGGCGGAGTAGAGCCGTGAGCTGCTCAGAGCTACACTACGGAGGCTCATTATGGGATTTCTTTGTTTCCCTCATCAAACTCATCAAATACACAATCCAACAACTCTACAACGCTGTCGTGGACAAGTTGTGACCTGCACATTCACCACGCTATGAGATAATAACACAACGTTACCACACAGAGTTGTTTTAGAGGGAAATTCATGCAAAACCACTGATGCACGTTGCCTTCAGGGACAGTTTTTCATCAACAGTCTCTGCATTTCCCTCTAAAACAACTCTGTGTGGTAACGTTGTGTTATTATCTCATAGCGTGGTGAATGTGCAGGTCACAACTTGTCCACCAGAGCGTTGTAGAGTTGTTGGATTGTGTATTTCATGAGTTTGATGAGGTGAAACCAAGAAATCCCATGAGCCTCCGTAGTGTAGCTCTGAGCAGCTCACGGCTCTGCTCCGCTGTTCTAAAAATAGCTTGCACCGACAATTAAAGGTAACGAACCTACTGCTATGACTATAGGGATTATGGTGATGGGCCAATTTGCCAAAATGTTGAACTATCCCTTTAATGGTAAAGTTATTTTAATTAAATGGAGTCAGATTGAATAAATCCTACAGTTCTGATCTTTTCTATTGTTGAACGTCGGAGGCTCTGCTGCTGTCACATGGTTTCCTGACTGTGTGGATCTTTTTTAAAAAGTGTAAAATTTTAAACACAACGATGTCTTCCGGTGAGATCACATTCGCTGTCGCCGCCGCTGAGGAGTAAACACTTGAGCCCTAAATGTCTGGATGTATAGGAGCAGAGCTAAACAGACCACAGTGAGCGAGAGCAGTGAAACGTTTACCGTTGTTTAAGCTTCAGACGGCGTAAACTACAGGGTGATAACGTTCAGAGTTCAAACGAACCAAACGCAGCAGAAACAAACCACACGAGCGCCGTCACATCATCATGACACCTGAGTTTAAATAACTCTGTCTCCTCCAGTCAGCTGCGTCGGCTCAAGTGTTTCTATAAATAAAGAACAGTTTTCTCTGAATTCAGCTTCATCCTTCCACAGTCGCTGCTAAATTTAACTTGTCAATACTTGAATTTAACTTGAATTTAACTTTATATAGATAATGAAAGATATATTATTCTTATTTGATTGCTTTTAAATTGCATCAACTTCTTCATTAAGGTCGACATTTCCAGTCAAACCCTTTTGTTGAACTGTCTCTGGCTTTCAGTCCCAGTTCTGCTTGACATTCACTTCCTGTTGTGTTTTACTCCCACTTTATTTCATATTTGTTGTTTTGATTTCATATAAATAAACTTTGACTTTAACCTCATTGGTGGCGACTGTTTTCAGTTTGTGGATTGATACAACGAGTTTGGTCACATTAGCATCTTGACGGCTGTTTACAACATCATGTAATGTAATCAGCCTTGGCTTGGTTGAACTCTTCATGGTCGCAGGGTTCATTTCACTGTAACTTGTTTTATTTCATTATTAACATTATTTATTATATATAGGCAAATCATTTTTGGCACACAAAATGTGCTTCAAGTAAACAGCCAAAAGCAAAAAAGTGACAGAAAGTTTTCGCCCTGCCAAGTTGTTGGATTGTGTATTTGATGAGTTTCATGAGGAAAACCAAGAAATCCCATGATGCTTTTGAGCAGCTCACGGCTCTCTGTTCTAAAAGTAAACAATAAAAGATAACAAACCTACTGCTAAAACTTTATGGCAATCATGGCAATGGGCCGAATTGCCAAAAATGTTGAACTATCCCTTTAAGGACTCTGTTTCTCTGTCTTGTAGCACATTCCTCCGACCCTGGAGTCTCTGACCCGCTCTACGCTGCTCTGCCTCTCGGCCATCGGCGTCATAGCCTCCATCACTCCGGTCTTTCTGATCGCCCTGGTTCCTCTGGCCATCACCTTCTACTTCATCCAGAAGTACTTCCGGGTCGCGTCCAAGTGAGTCCGTCCACAGTGCAGCCCCCCCCCCCCTGCCCCCTCCCCCCCTTCTTAAATTTATTATAAATTTAGCATCATTTTTCCTGCAGTAAACAGCCAACAGCTATAAATCCAAAAAGTTTCCTGCCAACTGTTTATAGAAAGTCAATGTTTTCTTCTCTGTATAAACTACAAATAACAAAACCAAGAGATATAAACTCCGTCTTCTCCGTCTCTCTCTGTCTCTCAGGGACCTCCAGGACCTCGATGACTCCACTCAGCTTCCTCTGCTCTGTCACTTCTCTGAGACGGCCGAGGGTCTCACCACAATAAGAGCCTTCAGGTACAACTGGGAATTTATATTATAGCAAATCTATTTATAGGATCTGAGGCTCTGAGCCTCTCTTCTGATTGGCTGGCTGTTCAGAATAAAACATTCAGAGAAACCAAAGCCTGCAAGTTGTTGGATGGATGTTTGAGTCCAGGCGGCGACAGCTTAGTTGTGACATCACAAAATGATAGGAAGTCATGACGGCTGGTTTTTCCATCTACATTTATACTGTATGGAGCTTTGATACAAACATCTACTTTTATTTTGAAGGAGCTTTAACACAGACATCTACTTTTATTTTGAAGGAGCTATAACACAAACATCTACCTTTATTTTGAAGGAGCTTTAAGACAAACATCTACTTTTATTTTGAAGGAGCTTTGCTATAAACATCTACCTTTATTTTGAAGGAGCTTTAACACAAACATCTACAAACATCTACTTTTATTTTGAAGGATCTTTAACACAAACATCTACTTTTATTTTGAAGGAGCTTTAACACAAACATCTACCTTTATTTTGAAGGAGCTTTAACACAAACATCTACTTTTATTTTGAAGGAGCTTTAATACTTTTATACTTGTATTAATCGTGTTAATATTGCGATGCCGTTGTCAGCGGTTGTGACAGGAACATGAACTCCGTCTCTCGTTGCATCTCCTTGTATTTCTGTCTTCACTCTCTTTCCCATCGTCGGTATAATCCAACATTAAACAGCTCTCGCTTTTTTTCTCCTTGCTCCCAGAGGACTTCCTCTTCCTCACACACACACACACACACACACACACACACACACACACACACACACACACACACACACACACACACACAAATATACAAACACTGAGAGACTCACACACACACACACACAGAAACAATGAATCTGGTGTTGAGACAGATTCTTGGCAATCCCAGGACGGTTCCCATTATCATTATCCACCACTGGTCTCCCTCCAAACGGACTCTGCTTCAGACTCTCTGATGAAAAAAGGAAAAAAAAAAACTTCAAGAGACTCAACTGTACAAATATTTTACTCCATCAACTTGTGTTTGTCTATAATCAGACTTTTTTTTCATTTCATTTCCATTTCTGTTTGTGTTTCAGACATGAGGCTCGGTTTAAACAGCGGATGTTGGAGCTGACGGACACCAACAACACGGCCTACCTGTTTCTGTCTGCAGCCAACCGCTGGCTGGAGGTTCGCACGGTGAGAAAAACACTTTACTTTTATTTTATTTTGGATGCAGCTCTTTGTTCATGTTAGATTTAGATATTGATATTTTCCTGCAGGATTACCTGGGAGCTGTGATCGTGCTGACGGCAGCCGGAGCTTCGATATGGAGTCTACGTTACGACCTTCCCTCCGTGGGTCAGGTCGGCCTCGGACTCACCTACGCCCTCACTGTGAGTCACATCAATGAATATATTATTATTGTAACCACTGATTCGTCACATCATTCGACTATTTAATATGATAAATTGATTTATTTCTGTATATGTGGCTGTTGATGTTTTCATCTAACAGAAAATTTCAGGTGAAACTGAAAAAAATAAACTTTTCTGAAAATATAATGTTTATTATTTCAAATTATTTATTAATAAAGACCAATAAAAGCATAAAACAGCATCGTCCTTGCAGGTGACCAACTACCTGAACTGGGTGGTGAGGAACCTGGCCGACCTGGAGGTCCAGATGTCGGCGGTGAAGAAGGTCAACAGCTTCCTGAGCACCGAGTCGGAGAACTACGAGGGATCCATGGGTCAGTCATCTATCTATCTATCTATCGTTCTATCTATCTATCTATCTATCTATCTATCTATCTATCTATCTATCTATCTATCTATCTATCTATCTATCTATCTATCGTTCTATCGTTCTATCGTTCTATCGTTCTATTTATCTATCTATCTATCGTTCTATCGTTCTATCTATCGTTCTATCTATCTATCTATCGTTCTATCTATCTATCTATCTATCTATCGTTCTATTGTTCTATCTATCTATCTATCTATCTATCGTTCTATCGTTCTATCTATCTATCGTTCTATCTCTCTATCTATCGTTCTATCTATCTATCTATCGTTCTATCTATCGTTCTATCTATCGTTCTATCTATCGTTCTATCTATCTATCGTTATATCGTTATATCGCTCTATCTATCGTTCTATTGTTCTATCTATTGTTCTATCTATCTATCGTTCTATCTATCATTCTATCTATCGTTCTATCTATCTATCGTTCTATCTATCTATCGTTCTATCTCTCTATCTATCGTTCTATCTATCTATCTATCGTTCTATCTATCGTTCTATCTATCGTTCTATCTATCTATCGTTATATCGTTATATCGCTCTATCTATCGTTCTATTGTTCTATCTATTGTTCTATCTATCTATCGTTCTATCTATCATTCTATCTATCGTTCTATCATTCTATCTATCGTTCTATCTATCTATCTATCTCTCTATCTATTGTTCTATCTATCTATCGTTCTATCTATCTATCTGTCTATCTATCGTTCTATTGTTCTATCTATCTATTGTTCTATCTATCTATCGTTCTATCTATCATTCTATCTATCGTTCTATCTATCTATCTATCGTTCTATCGTTCTATCTATCGTTCTATCTATCTATCTATATATCTATCGTTCTATCTATCTATCGTTCTATCTATCATTCTATCTATCGTTCTATCTATCATTCTATCTATCGTTCTATCTATCTATCGTTCTATCGTTCTATCTATCGTTCTATCTATCTATCTATCTCTCTATCTATTGTTCTATCTATCTATCGTTCTATCCTTCTATCTATATATCTATCGTTCTATCTATCTGTCTATCTATCGTTCTATCGTTCTATCTATTGTTCTATCGTTCTATCTATCTATCGTTCTATCGTTCTATCTATTGTTCTATCGTTCTATCTATCTATCGTTCTATCTATCGTTCTATCTATCGTTCTATCTATCGTTCTATCGTTATATCTATCGTTCTATCTATCTGTCTATCTATCGTTCTATCGTTCTATCTATTGTTCTATCGTTCTATCTATCTATCGTTCTATCTATCGTTCTATCTATCGTTCTATCTATTGTTCTATCGTTCTATCTATCTATCGTTCTATCGTTCTATCTATTGTTCTATCGTTCTATCTATCTATCGTTCTATCTATCTATCTATCTATCGTTCTATCTATCTATCTTTCTATCTATCTATCTATCGTTATATATATATATCTATCTATCTATCGTTCTATCTATCGTTATATCTATCGTTATATCTATCTATCTATCGTTATATCTATCTATCTATCTATCGTTCTATCTATCTATCTTTCTATCTATCTATCTATCTATCTATCTATCTATCTATCTATCTATCGTTATATCTATCTATCTATCGTTATATATATATATCTATCTATCTATCGTTCTATCTATCGTTATATCTATCTATTGTTATATCTATCTATCGTTATATCTATCTATCTATCTATCGTTCTATCTATCTATCTACACAACCGTTCATCCCTCCATCCATCACTCTATAAAACAGCAGGAAACTTGTTCCAGTTCAAACAAAACAAATAATCTGTCACTGGAAAAACAACAAACCTCCAACATCTGGATGACGGACGAAGATAAACGACATTTACAGTCTTGCATGTAAAATTACACTTGATCTGATCGTGGGTTCGATTCCCAGGCACAAACAGTGACTCAATGTAATGAGCTGTGGCTCTGCACTAAGTGTGTGTGTGATGTCAATGAGTTCATGCACGTGTGCGTTTGTAACAGTTTCATCTCCACACTCCAGAAGCTGTGTGTTGCTGCAGGTTTATTATGGGATGTGCTGTTGCTATGGTGAAATACAAATGCAGCAGGAATCTTTTTGTCCTGGCAGCACAGAGAGAGAGAAGAAAAAAAGAGACATTTAATTATCTGACTCGTTATTTCCTCAGTAATATCTAACAAGGCCAAATCAAATCTGACCGAATCCAACTTTTTCAAATACGTGAACAAAAAAGGGAAAAAAATAAAGCGGTGGGGGGCGTGGGGGGCGAGACACAGCAGCACAGCTATTTCTGGAAGTAAAAACAATTCCTGAGCTCGAACGATGGCTGGAGGAAGAAACAAAGGAACGACAAAGAGAGAGAGAGAAAGAAAGATATTAGAAACGGATTAAAGTGGAGTTGAAGAGTTTTCCACGTCGTGTTTATTTCTCTCCTCAACTTTTCCTCTGAACCTTCAGAGTAAACGAGCCGTGAAACCACCACCAAAAAAAAAAAAACACTAAACGATCCCCAAACCCCTGAGTGACAAGAGCACAGAGGGATTTTTCCTCTCTGACATCATGGAAGCTTCCAGCGAATTGATAAAAGCATAAAATCCTCCAAGGTTTAGGGAGGGTTACGGATAAAACAGAGCTCCGAGCAGACTTTCCTCTTATCTCTCTCTGGTGTAGTAACACGAACAGAACGATGTTTCCTGTGAGTCACTCATGAGGCATCGATTCACTGTTTGAAACACTGTGGAGTCATTTTTCATTTTTTTTTAGTAACAGAAGATACTGTTGAAATGCATGATTGGAAGTGCAGTTTAACTTCCAAAATGTATAAATAAATAAAAGATAAAAGACAGAATGATAGAAAATAGTTATGACTTGCCAAAGACTAATCAGAGGAAACTTCGGCTTTTAGTCACTGAGCGGCCATCTTGGATCGTGAGCCTCAGGGTTACAGAGTTTCTAAGGAAGTTTCCATCTTCAGCGAGCGTTTCTGGTGAAATCTGACTTCTGGTGAACACACACATCAGTTAACAAGAGGGTTAAAGGTTTCAGTGCATTTGAAATGAGCTACGTTTATGTTGTTCGGCTTCTCTACAGAACTTTTGTAAATTGGGAACGAGAAGTTGAAATGATCGTCCCATGCAGGAAATCCAATGTCACATTTGATTGTGACAGTATTACTGTAAGAGAAGAAAATGCAGCTATACTCACGTGGTATCAAAAATAAACCAGTTGTGTTGTGTTTTGCCAAATTTTCTTTTAAAAAATGGAGAAAGAAATAGTGCTTCTATTACGTTCAAAACTACAAAGAAATTCAGCTAAAGATGATCTCATCTACCTAAATTCAATAAATACATAAATTGTCAAACAATCAATGACAGACGTTTAACTTGTTCACATAAGTTAAAACATGACTGTACTAGTATTATTGTATACTCTAACTATCTAAAAGAAAAACTGTCTAAGATTTAGGTAACCCGTTAATTTACAGGCCGTTAATTATGTGATAATGTCAAGAAATCTCATAATGTTTTTCATAAAGGCTGAAGATTACACATGCTTTTCATGCTTTGGATCTCCACCAAGTTGCTGATATTGACCAATATGTCTGGGCTATTTCTATGCAATCAATCGTTATTTCTTGGCCATGTTTCTCAACATTACTATGAAATAGAAATAGGCCGTTATTTCTCTGCTATTTCTAAACATTATGATGTGTTTATCTGCTCCATAGGCTCCATAGGCTCCTCACTGTTTACACTGTCTCTCAGGACACGGCTCTGCTTTCTGTTGCACTGCTCGCTCTGTTTTCTGCTGCAGAGGTTAACGGTTAAGAGATTAAACAAGACAGAGAGAGTAACCACCACCTCCCCCCTTCTCCCCCTCCCCCCTCCTCCTCCCCCCTGCAGACGCCTCTCAGGTGCCTGAGAACTGGCCTCACGACGGCGAGATAAAGATCCAGGACCTGTGTGTGCGCTACGACCCGATGCTGAAGCCGGTGCTCAAACACGTCAACGCCTCCATCAAACCGGGCCAGAAGGTAATTAACACGACGCCGCGAGGAGAGCGGCGTGGCGGTGGTGGTGGCGGCGTGGTGGCGCAGTTACAGATATCACAGCTTCATATCGATCGTTTGTGGTTTTCACAGGAAGTTAACAAAAGTTACACAGGTTTCTCTTCCAGTGACCCACAGAGTCAGTTATATAATTAATATTTTATATTAAAAAAATTATATTGAATATAATTAACACACTGTCATTGATAAAACAAGTGCAGCAACATTTTTTCAATAATTTGCTCTAATATTCTCTTTTATTCCACTTTTCTTATATATATTGACACATTTTCCACATATTTCTTATCCTATATATTTCTAGATGTATATATTTATCATATCTTTATCCTCTTTATTCTCTATTGTTGGAGGAACTGTAACTAACACACAATAACCTCCTGGTTATCAATAAAGTATCTGATTCTGATTTTAATTCTGAAGATATGAGGTTCATTTTGTTAAATTATTCACTTATTTATTTATTTTTTTATACTATTGTTCTGTATAAAGACAATAAAAATATTCTACATGATTCTATTCTATTAAAAGATAAAAGAATCAGATTAATTGCGATTTAATCAGTTAATCAATCATTTTTCATGTGCAGTGTTTCCCATGAGGAGTTTTTAATGATAAATACTTACGTAAAATTTCTGTTAAGTTACATAATTGTCTTTCGTCACTTGTTATTTCATAATTAACAGTCGGAGTCTAAACTGACCGAGCTGTGAGTTTTGTTGAACTCTGGACTTTTACTTTGAAGTCGCAGCCACGTGTCTCCACTGAGCCGCGAGCTGACACCAGACCGACGACCACACACAGCACGTACCCGTCGCCCGCTGTTATCACGCAGGCGTCTCATGTCTCACCGCCGTGTCACCGCGACGACGGCGATTATTATTATTATTGACCGTCTCGCTTCTTCCTGTTAGGTGGGAATCTGCGGCCGCACGGGCAGCGGGAAGTCGTCCCTGTCCTTGGCCTTCTTCAACATGGTGGACATCTTCGAGGGTGAGCTTCTTCTTCTTCTTCTTCTTCTTTATCTTCTTCTTCTTCTTCTTCTTCTCTTAAATGTGTTTATGTGTCATTAAAGTGAAAGACTCTTGAGTCTCTCTCCTCTGAAGGAGTTCCCTCAGACTCTTGACCTCCGTCCGTCTCTTGTTTTGGTTTATTGTTGTCGGACGTTTTCCTCTGATCCGCTGACGGGATGAAGACGATGCACTCAGAGTTAATAGTCTTGTTGGACAGGAGGACACTAATACTGTCTGACACGTCATAACATGAGAGTCCTACAAGTGTCTCCTAGTAGAAAAACGTCCTCTCGCCAACATTTCGCCGTCAACTTTGGTCGAAAGTGGCGACTTCAAACTTTCTGTCACTTTTTTTTAATGCTTTTCGACCAAATTGAAGCACATTTTGTGTGCCAATATAGAATAAAATGTGCCTATATATATAATAAATAATGTTAATAATGAAATAAAACAAGTTACAGTGAAATGAACCCTGCGACCATGAAGAGTTCAACCAAGCCAAGGCTGATTACATTACATGATGTTGTAAACAACCGTCAAGATGCTAATGTGACCAAACTCGTTGTATCAATCCACAAACTGAAAACAGTCGCCAGCAATGAATGAGGTTAAAGTCAAAGTTTATTTATATGAAATCAAAACAACAAATATGAAATAAACTGGGAGTAAAACACAACAGGAAGTGAATGTCAAGCAGAACTGGGACTGAAAGCCAGAGACAGTTCAACAAAAGGGTTTGACTAGAAATGTCGACCTTAATGAAGAAGTTGATGCGATTTAAAAGCAGAAACAGGAGGAATCGTCACATAAACAACACATTTTTCAATCAAATAAGAATAATATATCTTTCATTATCTATATAAAGTTAAATTCAAGTATTGACAAGTTAAATTTAGCAGCGACTGTGGAGGGATGAAGCTGAATTCAGGGTAAACTGCTCTTTATTTATAGAAACACTTGAGCCGACGCAGCTGACTGGAGGAGACAGAGTTATTTAAACTCAGGTGTCATGATGATGTGACGGCGCTCGTGTGGTTTATTTCTGCTGCGTTTGGTTCGTTTGAACTCTGAACGTTATCACCCTGTAGTTTACGCCTCCTCTCCGACGTCTGAAGCTTAAACAACGGTAAACGTTTCACTGCCCTCGCTCACTGTGGTCTGTTTAGCTCTGCTCCTATACATCCAGACATTTAGGGCTCAAGTGTTTACTCCTCAGCGGCGGCGGCGGCGGCGGCGCTGTGATCTCACCGGAGGTCTCGTCATGACATCGTTGTGTTTAAAATTTTACACTTTTTAAAAAAGATCCACACAGTCAGGAAACCATGTGACAGCAGCAGAGCCTCCGACGTTCAACAATAGAAAAGATCAGAACTGTAGGATTTATTCAATCTGACTCCATTTGATTAAAATAACTTTACCATTAAAGGGATAGTTCAACATTTTGGCAAATTGGCCCATTGCCATAACCCCTATAGTCATAGCAGTAGGTTTGTTACCTTTAATTGTTGGTGCAAGCTATTTTTAGAATGGCGGAGCAGAGCCGTGAGCTGCTCAGAGCTACACTACGGAGGCTCATGGGATTTCTTGGTTTCACCTCATCAAACTCATCAAATACACAATCCAACAACTCCACAACGCTCTGGTGGACAAGTTGTGACCTGCACATTCACCACACTATGAGATAATAACAGAATGGAAATACAGAGACTGTTGATGAAAAACTGTCCCTGAAGGCAACGTGCATCAGTGGTTTTGCATGAATTTCCCTCTAAAACAACTCTGTGTGGTAACGTTGTGTTATTATCTCATAACGTGGTGAATGTGCAGCTCGTGGTTCTGCTCCACCGTTCTAAAAATAGCTTGCACCGACAATTAAAGGTAATGAACCTACTGCTATGACTATAGGTATTATGGCAATGGTCCAATTTGCCAAAATGTTGAACTATCCCTTTATATATAGTCAAAAATAGTCACAGTCATAGTCACAGAACAGGTTACTGATAGGTTATCTGATAAAAACCTAGTCGGATTCACTGAAGCCGTGTCTGTGTGGACGGACTCTCAGATTCCCCAGGGAGACGTGGGGGGTAAGATAATAAATAAAAAAATAAGAACATTAAAAAACTGAACAATTTCTGCTTCATAAACAGTTTATTTTTTTCTGACTTTTCACTGAACTTGTATTGTGAACGTTTTACGTCACCAAACCTCTAAAAGCCTCGATGCAGAGAGAAACAGAGAGAGCTGCTCGTAAAAATGTGGAAAACTCTGACAAAGGAGGTCACAGGTTTCTTCTCTGTCAACAAACCCCAGGACAGAAAACAAAAACAAAACCAACAAACTCACTCACAACAAAATGTGAATGTGTGTGAATCCAGAGCTTCATGTTGTTTCCACTGTTAGAAACTTAAACGTGATGTTTTAAAACCTTTAGGAAACTCTGCACTTCCTGTTTTATTTTGAAAACCTCAGGGTTGACGGGAGGTGGACGCTCATGTTCAATTCCCATCCACAATATAAGGATAAGTATTTAAATAGTTTTTTCTCTTCATTTAAATCTTCTTTCATAAAAGATGCCTCAGAAACACTATCAATGGTTTAACACAGATTATTTGCTATTTGCAGTAAATACGGAAGAGAAAAGACGTATAGGTGATAAAACACAACAACCAAGACAAGTAAAAAGTATAAAATGGATTTAAAAGATAAAAAGTGCATTATCTAGAGGTGCTCTGGAATAGAAAAGCAGGATAATTACGTAAATGCTGGTTTTACAGTCATGCAGGATGACGATCAACAGAGATAAACAGTGGAGAGATAAATAATGCATAAACACAACATGAAAAGGGCAAATATTAAAAACAAAATGACAGGAAGTTAATGTCAGGCTCAACTTGGAGATGGTTAAAGGAAAAGGTTTGATTAGGTTTTAAATAACCTATAATTAGAAATGTCAACTTTTATTAAGTTAATGTGATTTAAGTGAGTTTTCTTACAAAAACAAGTTATTGTTTGTGGTTTTTCCCTCAAATAGAAATAAAATGCATTTCATTTTCTATGTTAAAAGTTAAAATAAAGTATGAACATGTTAGTTTTAGCAGCGGATTTAGTTGTTTTGTACAACAGAGGGGATCAAGAGCGACATCAGTCAGTAGTTTTGTACTTTTTCTTATGAAATTCCTCTTATTTCTTTCAGTATCTGTTCATCCCTGACTTTTTTTATTTACTTCTCCGTTGGATGAACAGAGTTTTTTATCTTGTCTTTTTGAAGAAGTTGATGTGGTTTTAAGCGAAACAGAGCTGGAGGTAAATGTGACGTTGAGCTTCATTACAGTCGTGTGTGTTTACGTTGGACTTGTGTTTATTGGAGGAGGCTGTAAACTCTCTGCAGGTCTGAGTCCAAACCTCTCTCTGTTCTCAGATAAGGCTGTGAGCTGCTCTCCTCCCGTCGTCCCGTCCAGACTCTGGATCTTTTTCTCTCTCTTTTTTCTTTCTGTAATGTCTGAAAACGTTCCTCTTTTTTTATTTATTGGATTTTTAAATCAACTCGTAATCGTATCGGTGTGTTTGTTCTCGATGGGACGATGACGACGGCTTCCAGACAGATTATTCGGATGAGGATGAGATTACACAGTCACTTTTTCCATTCACACACACACTCACTTACACACACACACACACACACACAGCTGGGCAGACATTTCATTTAACTGTAAATTAAGACATTTGTTTCGGCAGCGTTTCCTTATAAAGCAGTGGAATAAAAGCGGAGCGGGCGATATCTCTCTGGACTGAACCGAGAGGAACATTTATCATAAACACAACGGAAAATATTTATTCAAGACGTTTCGTGTAAGATCGTCTCATTTTTTACAGCACGGATAATGACAGACAGAGAGCAGGGGGATATCTGAGTCCAGACTGACGCACAGAACGCCGACAGTGTGCTGATTGTACAGGGTTATTGATCAGATATTGATCTTTAAGCCGTGTATAAACACATCATTTAGTTGTAAAGGCAATAAACTGTGAAACTGAAGGGTTTGTTATTGTATCAGAGTGCTGTCTGTTGCTGTTTTAACTCTGCACCAGGAGGTTTATGGGTGTCTAGGAGATATGAGGTTTAATTTGAACTGTCTCAGTTAATCAATGAATCAATAAATGAATTAGTCTAATGGTAAAACAATAAAGTTTTGGTTTGGTTTGTTATCTGTCCTATATAAGTCCTAAAAATGCACAATACGATACGCTACAATGCGCAACAATACAATACGGTAAGATACGCTACAAAACAATAGGATACAATATGCTATATACGCTATGATGTGATACGCTACGATACGATACGCTACGACACGATAAGATACGTTATGAAACGATACGATACGCTACTATTCGATATGCGATACGATATGCTAGGATTCACTATGATACGATTACGCTACAATAAGCTACTATACGATACAATATGCTACCATACACTGTGATACGCTACGCTATGATACGAAACGATAAGATACGATATAATACTATACGATACAATAAGATAAAATACACTAAGCTACGATATGGTACGGTACGTTACGATGCGCTATGCTACGCTACGATACAATAAGATACGCTACGCTACAATATGGTACGGTACGTTACGATGCGCTATGCTACGCTACGATACAATAAGATACGCTACGCTACAATATGGTATGATACATTACGATGTGCTATGCTACGCTACAAACTGATGACAAGATTCATCGCCAAAAGGAAATTCTTCCCCTAAAGGAAAAGTCTGTGTTTATTATGGGATGTAAAAGAGTGGATACGCACTGTTGTCATGTGAACATTGTGTGTTTTTCTTTTTCCTCCTGTTTTTCTTCCAGGTAAAATCATCATCGACGGGATCGACATCTGTAAACTCCCTCTGCCGACTCTCAGGTCGCGGCTCTCCATCATCCTGCAGGACCCGGTGTTGTTCAGCGGATCCATACGGTAAACAAACAAACAAACAAACAAACAAACAAACAAACACAGACTTCACTCAATCCCTTTTGTTCCATCTCTGCTGTTTATATTATTATTCCTGTGTCACTGAATGTCTTAATCACAGAGAGTTAAAGGCAAATTAATGAATAAGTCATTAATAAGTCAAACTGCAGGAGGAGGAAGAGGAGGAAGAGGAGGAGGAGGTTGTTGGTCCCAGCTGTGGTGGTTGGTGGTTGGACGCTCAGTGGGAATCTGACCGAGACCTAGACAGAGGAACGAAGGAGCATCCTCCTCCTCCTCTTCCTCCTCTTCTTCCTCTTTCTTCTCCTCTTCCTCTTCCTCCTCTTCTTCCTCTTTCTTCTCCTCTTCCTCCTTTTCCTCCTCTTCTTCCTCTTTCTTCTCCTCTTCCTCTTCCTCCTCTTCCTCCTTTTCCTCCTCTTCTTCCTCTTTCTTCTCCTCTTCCTCTTCCTCCTTTTCCTCCTCTTCTTCCTCTTTATTCTCCTCTTCCTCTTCCTCCTCCTCCTCCTCCTCTGTATGTTTGTGTTACTGACTCTGTGTTTGTTATAAAAGACAAAGAGCATGTGCTGTTTGTTTGGACAGTTACTGACTCTGTGTTTGTTATAAAAGACAAAGAGCATGTGCTGTTTGTTTGGACAGATACGCTGCTCCAGATAACAGTGTGTGTGTGTCTGTGTGTGTGTGTGTGTGTGTGTGTGTGTGTGTCCCGGCTCTTGTTTATGTGAACGTAATCCGGGGTGAATGGTCGACAGTAACTGTTCCACACTGTCGTCCAAGACGTTGCTCTTGTATTGTCACACCGTTTGACCACACACACACTAACAACACACACACTAACACACACACACACAGACGTCATTTAACATCTGGACAGAACTTTATTCAAATTCAGTAAAAGACAAAAACTGGAGGATGACCTCATCATCATCGTCACCAGAACTCCTAAAGGAAACATCCCTTCGACTCTTCCACGAATGTTCACTCACGCGGTGTCATTATGTAACGTCTTGTGGACAAACAGGGACGTAACGTAACCTGGAACTAGTCTGAGCGGCGGCGGCGGCGGCGGAGGGATACGAAACCCAACAATAACAAACGTCCTGTTTAGTTTAGTTTAGTTTGGAGCAGCCAAGAGGTTATTATAATAATAATAATAATAATAAGGATATTGATCTCTTTTAACTGCTGCTGCTCTGCTCTGGATCTAAAACCACTGTGTTTATTTCACTGTTCCACACACCTGCTCCTCTTCCTCCGTCTCCGTCACCATGGATACGTACAGTAAACCCCGCTGAGTCATCGTCGTCATCTGGTTTTTATTCCCAGGTTCAATCTGGACCCAGAGAGGACGTGTACGGACGACCGGCTGTGGGAGGCGCTGGAGATCGCTCAGCTGAAGAACATGGTGAAGGCTCTGCCGGGCGGACTAGGTGACCACGCAGGAGCCTCACGCCACGTATGGATTAGTGTATTACATATGTAATCACACTGATGGATTGTTATTGTGTGTGTGTGTGTGTGTAGATGCGGTGGTGACGGAGGGAGGCGAGAACTTCAGCGTGGGTCAGAGGCAGCTCTTCTGTTTGGCCCGAGCCTTCGTCAGGAAGAGCAGCATCCTCATCATGGACGAAGCCACGGCCTCCATAGACATGGCCACGGTGCGTCTTCGTCTCCGTTACATCACATTACAACATTCATAATTATCCTTTTTAAAAAACATTTTGTTAAATTTATTTTTGCACAGTTAAAAATGCACAAGTAAAAGGAATAAATTGATCATTTACAGAGCTGGAAGAGGCGAAAACTCAAAGAGCTTGTCATGTCTTCCATGATTATTATTTATTTACAGAGCAGAAATTAAAAGATGTTTCAGACATCCTTTGTAACCTTTTACAGATGAACAACAGAAAAACATGTAACAATAGGCTTTTAATGTAAATAATGAGCAATAATGAAGATGAAATGGAACAAATGAATAATTAAAATAAGTAAAAATAGGATTACAAAGTGTTAAATCAGTTACAGGTCAAACTTGACTGTCTCAAATCATATAGAAAATGTAAAAAAAATGTTAAATATGCCGTTATAAATTAAATATATAAGGCCTGACTCTCAGCTACTGTGTCATTATTGATAATAATCACTTTAATTAACACGTTTTTACTCTGTGTGACCTTGCAGGAGAACATCCTACAGAAAGTGGTGATGACGGCGTTCGCAGACAGGACGGTCGTCACCATCGCAGTGAGTCTCTCTCTCTCTCTCTCTCTCTCTCTGTCGTTAACTTTATAATCAAATAAAAACGACGACTTGTGTTTAACGGAGTCGTGTTCGGTCGAGCAGCTCCGAGTCTCCAGGTTTGTTCAGTGTCGACAGACGAAGGTAAATAGTGACAGACTCCTCCTCCAACTCCTCGTCCTTCTTCTTCTTCTTCTGCTCCTGTTTTTCCACCTGCACCGTAGTTAAAGCTCCAGATGTTCCAGATGTTCTCAGTGTCCTTTGACCTTTCTCTCTCCTTTTTTCTCACCTTTGTGATTCTGTCTCGTCCTGTTTGTTTCCTGTTCTCCTCCATCTCTCCATCTTCTTCTCCTCTACTTTCTTCCTCCTCCTCTTCCTCCTCCCTGTGTCTCCGTCCTCCACCAGCACCGTGTGTCCTCCATCTTGGACGCCGAGCAGGTGCTGGTCTTCTCCTCGGGGATCTTGGTGGAAAGCGACTCTGGTCCGAACCTGCTAGAACAGGAGGAGAGCCTCTTCAGTGTGTTAGTGAGGACTCACAAGTAGACCCGGACCAGCACGGACCGGTTCGGACCAGTTTGGCTCAGCTCCATCCTCTCCTGCTTCCACCTTTTCTCCTTTTTCCACCTGTTTCCTGTTTTTTCGTCTTCTTCGTCTCTTCATATTTGATTCGGATCTGGGTCTGGTTCTGGATCTGGATCTGGATCTGGTTCTCGGTCTGGTTCTGGTTCTGGTTCTGGGTCTGGATCTGGATCTGGTTCTCGGTCTGGTTCTGGTTCTGGTTCTGGTTCTGGGTCTGCTGACACCTCACTGCCACTGAGCCTGGTTGGTACCGACAGATGCTGCATGCTCCATGTGCATGCCGTGCAGTTTGGTCTCAGTCTGCAGAGCTGTGACTCCATTCACTGTGTTAATTATGTTGCGTTCAAGAACAACTCAGAACGCGGGTTTTTCCAACGTTTCCGAAATAGAAAAAGTTTAAATCATCGGTTTAATTATTTTTTAAATGCTTCTTTTTATAAATTGTTTTTGTGCCATTTGTAATGTTTTAGTGCCTTAGCTACGTGAAGCAATGCAATGCAACGTCTATTTTTCGGAAGAATTTAACAGTTATGAGGACGTTTTATTTTGAAAGTCCAGGAAAGACAAACCTCCACAGTGATGGATAATTTAAAAAAAGTAAAATCTGGTTTTGCAGTCTCTAAAAACATTGGTTGGATTCTGAAGTTTCACATGTGAAGATCAAAGTAAAAAAAAAAAATCAGAGCAAATAATCCTGTTTGTGTTTCTACTGGATCTGAGGAATCAAATTAGATTCACAGAAGATAAAAGGAAAGAAACTTCCCTGGAAAAGTTCTTCCACAAAACAAAACAAACATCCGACAGCGTCACACGATGAAGAAGCAAGTCATGGCATTATCTCGCTTTAACACGACTTCCATGATGAGAGTCAGACAAAAAACACCAGATTTCAGCCAACAAACGTGACTGAAATACACTGAATGAACCTTTAAATCTGAACTAATCAATGAAAAGATCAGTTTGACCAGTTTAGAGCTGAATCACGGGACCGCAGCATGTTGCACAAATCTGGTTTCTCTGTGTTTGTGGTGGATTTCTGTCATTGTCGTTACTTTTTGACCGTCTCTGTGTTGTGTTCATGTTGTGTTTGTGTTTATGTTGTGTTTGTGTGTTCATATTGTGTGTTTGTGTGTCCTCCAGCACCGAGTCCACACCATCCTCACGGCCGACCTGGTCATCGTGATGAAGCGAGGAAACATCCTGGAGTACGACAAACCCGAGACTCTGTTGGAGCAGGAGGACGGGATGTTCGCCTCCTTCGTCCGAGCCGACATGTGAACTCTCTGATCGATCGATCAATCTATCAATCAGTCGATCGATCGACTCCTTTCTATCGTTTAAAGGGAGGCGGAGCTGAGACGCTGCGTTGAAGACGATAACACACAAACAACAAACTTGTGTTTTCAGTGGAGCCACGAACTCCGTCAGTCTCAGTTTGAATTTTTTAGCCTTTTTCAGACAGCGTTTTATTTATCAATACAACCGATCAACTGATCATCAGGTCCGTCAATTGGTTTTTACAGTTTCCACTAAGGAAAAATCACGAAAGCCCAGATCAATAAACGGATCAGCAACAGTTTTAAAGGTCAAAATAATGCGAAATAAGAGAAACATATCATAGATAAAAAATGTCTGTTCTTCTTATCTTCAACATTTCTCATTAACGACTGAACCGACACGTAGACGAACATTTAACATTAACCTCCTGGTTTTTTAACTTTGTGAACAGTTAAAAATTGTGTTTCACGTCAGGGTTGTAAACAGCAGAAATTAAATCTACGGCTCTTGAGTGAATATCTCTAAACTGAGCTGAACTTCCAGGTCCTGTTAGGATGTTTTTATATTAATAGAATTTAAAAAGTCTTTAATTATCTTGTGTAAAAAAACAAAAAAAACAATTTGTTACCTTCTTCTTTTAGATTATCCAGCACTCGTATCAGTTTATACTCTTTATCACTTGTATTATGCAATAACGACAGAGGAGGAAGATGTTTTTTTTTGTTTTGTTTTGTTTTTTAAATCCTTTTTGAAACGGTTGAATGTTGCATGGATCAATGCACTGATCAACTGATCGATGATCAATCGCTGTAAACGATTTTAAATCAGAGGATTTTAGACCCTGGTGCAGGATGTGCTACGTTTTGATGTTGAGTTCTGCCGTAGAAGTAAAACTGATGGAGCCGCTGTGGCAGCTCTCTATATAAATCTGATGCTGCGTTCAGGTGATGTCAGGAGTTTTGAGTTTTTGCAGCTTGAAGCTGAATCTGAGGTTGATTCTTTTTCCAGCATCGACTCAAACCTCCCTCCTTCTTCTTCTTCTGAACAAAGGAGTCTCACTTCCGGTGGATTTGCCGCCATTTTTTAAGAATTTCCCGCCTGTTTTTGGGGATGAATGATGAACTTCAGCCAATGAGGAGACGTCAAACCTCACAATATCCTCGATCCTGCTTTGTATTTCCATCACAATACTGACATGTATGTCATCTCCCAGTTGGACGTCGACATCAGCCAATAGTAAGAGATAAAGTGGCGTCAAATATTTGGCGGAAAACCAGTGAAAGTACAACAGAAACAACATGACACGTAAAAAAAAAAAGCTAATTTCTTACTAAAAAATTATGGATCTTATTGTTTTTGCCCCAAAGTTTAGTTATTTGAGTCCATTGGATCAGTGGTTCTCAAACTTTTATTACATCAAGGACCCCTAATTGACATAAATTAGACCACGGACCAAGCAAACACCAGAAATTCTACAAAATAAGTGGTAAAATTTCTCAAAAAATAAATAAATAAGAGAATTCTAAAAAATAAAAAATAAAAAATAAAAGTTTAACAATTCTAGAAAAAGTGGTAAAATTTCTCAAAAAATAAATTAATAAAAGAATTCTTAAAAAAAAAAAAAAGTTTAACAATTCTAGAAAAAAGTGGTAAAATTTCTCAAAAAATAAATAAATAAAAGAATTCTAAAAAAAAAAAAAGTTTAACAATTCTAGGAAAAAGTGGTAAAATTTCAAGAAATTTTGATGTTGAGAACCACTGCATTGGATGAACTCAACATCCCAAAAAATTGAAAATGTGAACCACCAAAAAGTTTTTCCGATCCCTAAAAGTTGTATTTTGTTTCTGGTACCTCACCATCTCCCCCTGTGTTTCCATGACGCCTCGTTCTGTCAGTTGTATTTCTACGTGGACTCTTGGTACAAACACTGAAGGGTGTCACGGCTCGGCCTGAACCCACTGTCTGTCTGCGGTCATGCTTTGCTGAACTTATTATTATCCTCGGGGACAATAGACGCCAGAAACACAAGCTCCCGTCACCGCGAAGAGAGAGACGTTGAATAATTTAACCTAACAGATGACCGGCACCTTTTTTATATATAAAAAAAGCTTCTATTAGTGTATTTGTTTTGGTTTTTCTGGCCCACGCGCTCCTCCATCGTCAACGGAAAAAAAGACAAACACAACCTGGAGCTAATGCTTTATTAATGTTTCTCAAACATTTAGCCGCACGTGAAAACGACAGGTTGTATCACTGCCGTCTCTTCACCACGAGCATCAGAGGATAAACATGAAGATGTAGATAAAGTAAAAAAGAATTAAAAAAAAGACCGTTAATTCGCCTCTAAATTCTTGGTGAGTTGTCGAGCTCTTGTTTCTTCAATGCAGAACATTTAAAAACAAACTCCAGCTGTTTATCCAGTGACTTTATGTGAAAGATCTATTTATCTACGATTTAAAGTAAAACGGACTTAAATGGATAATTCTTTAAAGCTTCATGGGAGAGTTGTTTACAAGACATTTGATTTATTTTAATTCTAATCTCTAGTGGACTGTTAATATTTGAAAACATATCTATGTTTTATAACATATCTTTCATTTCCTTATTAAAGGGTTAGTTCAACATTTTGGCAAATTGGCCCATCGCCATAATCCCTATAGTCATAGCAGTAGGTTCGTTACCTTTAATTGTCGGTGCAAGCTATTTTTAGAACGGCGGAGCAGAGCCGTGAGCTGCTCAGAGCTACGCTACGGAGGCTCATTATGGGATTTCTTGGTTTCCCTCATCAAACTCATCAAATACACAATCCAACAACTCCACAACGCTCTGGTGGACAAGTTGTGACCTGCACATTCACCACGCTATGAGATAAAATGTTGAACTATCCCTTTAAAAAACATTATGAAAACAATAGTTGCCTTTTGTTTTATGGGAGAATATCAACCAGACTATTTAGTGTTTATTATTATTCCAGTTGTCGTGTTTATTACAAATATATTAGTTTACACTCCGTTTACACAGTGGTAGTTTTGTACTCGTCACTCTGCGTCTCTCTGGGAGCTGGTGCTATTGTCCCTTTTGTATTATTGTGTATTGATTACATATACTCTGCTTTTTAAATGAGATTGTTAAAATCACTTTGTACTGTACAGACTCGATGCCAAAAAGATTCTTTTGCCACAGTTTCAGCTTCTTTTTGTTGTTGTCGTTTTTTATTATGTTGCTCTCAGATGTTTCATCTCAACACGTTCGTTGCCACTTGAGTTTTGCAGCTGCTGTTTTTTTTTTTTTTCATTTTTCATTTAGTCACAGCTGATTCGTTAGTTATTGATTACAAGCGTGACAACTTTAGAGTTTGTTTTCTTTCTTTCACTTTGTCATTGCTTCAGTTCTCTGTTAATGAACGACCGATCGTCCTTCTTCCTCCTCGTCTTTGATCTTCATTCAGCCGCCTTTTTCTTTTTTTTATACCCTTGGCTGCAAGTACGATTTGTAGATCTATTCTGTTTAGGAATGTGTGTGCGTGTGTCTGTGTGTGTGTGTGTGTGTGTGTGTGTGTGTCCACCAGATGCTGCAGACCGCTGCCTTGTAAAATCATTTCACACCAAACCAAACCATATTTGTCTTTCAGAAAGTGTCGGAGCAAAACAAAAAAAAGGAAAAAGGACGATCAACAAAAAGGAAAAAAGTGGAAAGACAAATTCAAATGTTAATATTTCAGTTGCATTTATTTAAAACTACAAAGAACTTTCATTCATTTTTAGTTTTAGTTTAGGAAACAAACAAATGCAACGTTTCAAACAGCACATTGGAGGAATTGTGGGTAAATTCCCACCTTAACTTTCCTGCAGCACACAGTGAACATGTTTTCAGATCTATGCAGACACGTCTCTTTTATTTCTTCTCATTCGACTGTTAAACTTTTAAAAACCTTTTGTTTTTAAATAAATCTTCATGTATGTAACTGTACATTCTGTATGTAGTCGCCTGTATATCCCAGGGTTTTTAAAGACATATATCAAAGTATCATTATTATTATATTATGTGTGCCTCTTTTTTTTTTTTTTACACTTGAAATAATGAAAATAAAAATGTTTCTGAGTGAAGAGAAGCTGCTTCTGTCTCGACCTCTGACTATATGTTGCTAAATGGCGCCACTTGGTGATGAAGCCTCGAACAGCTGCTGGGGGAAAAAAGAGGAAATATTAAGTTTAGATGCAGAAATGTGTAATTTATAATTAAATATTAAATCCTATGTGCACAAGAAAAGCTAGTTTTATTAATTCTCTAATGCTGTGGTTTATTTTGCATTTTGTCCTCTTAATTATTCAGCTGCAAACTAGAAAATTTCAGCATAAACACGTGGAAAAAAGTGTCAGAAAACACCACATTTTTCCAGTTTTTATGTAAATTGAAGCAGCAGGAGTTCAGTAAATAACATTAAATAGAAGAAAGATGAGAAATAATGGAGTCAAGGTCAATAATCGAAGTTCAAATTCATTGATAGGCTATTGATCACTGACTAACAACAGTTTAATGTTTTTTTTCAAACAACATAAAATGATTATTTATTAGTAAAGTGCACTGTCTAGTCCACAGTGTCTAAATGATGTGTCTCTTTAAGTGAATTTAAACTTTGATTATTGCCTTAACTCCACTATTTCTCATCTTTCTTCCATTAAATGTTATTTACTGAACTCCTGTTGCTTCAACTTACATAAAAACTGGGGGGGAAAATATCTGAAATTCATAATTTAATGCGTTAAAATGACAATTGACAACCTCAGAGACGTGATTTGGTGTGTTTTAAAGACTCCGACGGTCCCTGAAGGCAGCAGCAGCAGCACCCTGGTCTGAGCGGGTCTGGACTCTGGACGCTGGACTACGTCAACAGGAGAGAGGAGACCGTCCCAGTCCCCCCTGGTCCCCCTCCCCCTCCTCTCAGCCGCTGCTGCTGCTGCTGCTCACACCGAGACTCTCCATCCACGGCGCGTTTGGAACATGTCGTGTCCGCGCGTAAAGACGCACTGAACACGGACTTTCTTTCTTCTTTTTCTTCATCTTTCTCTTCTTCACCGACAGCAACATGTTGGCGCGGAAGAGCATCATCCCGGAGGAGTTCGGTCTGCCGGGGCTCGCCTCCCGCATGCCCCGCAAACCGGTGTTCCGGGACCGCGTGAACAAGGCGCGCTTCATCGCCAAGAACGGCTCGTGCAACCTGGCGCACAAGAACATCCGCGAGCAGGGTCGATTCCTGCAGGACGTGTTCACCACGCTCGTGGACCTCAAGTGGCGCTTCACGCTCGTCATCTTCACCACCACCTTCGTCAGCAGCTGGCTGCTCTTCGCCATGAGCTGGTGGCTCGTGGCCTTCGCGCACGGGGACCTGGACCCGGATCAGCGCAACGGAACTCACTGCGTCACCGAGGTCAAGTAAGAGACAAAACTTCTTCTTCTTTCTTTTTGTTTTTTTACAGTTAAAATTACCAAAAAGCTCAGGTTGATGAAGTCACTTTAATTTGTTTAATGTCACTGAACGTCTCTCCATCCTCCTCTTCCTCCTCCTCCTCTTCCTCAGTGGAGTTTAAAGATGGAGGAGGAAGAAAAACTTTTATTACGTCATAAAGTTTTGAAACTTATGCTTTAATAGTTTTAGAGGAAATAAAGTGAAGTTTACAGGGAGTGTTTGGGACCTCCCTCTCACCCCCACTCTTCCTCCTCCCCCTCCTCCTCCTCCTCTTCATCCTCCTCTTCCTCTCTCTGCTGCCAGTGACTCTCACATGAACCCAGATAAAGTCACATTTTACATCCGTGTCTTTACTTTTTCCAACTTATCAGGTGAAGTTTTCACTTTGAAACTTGTTAAAAAAAATGCAACATTTAAAGTTTAAATCCGTAGTTTTTCTGTCGGCAGCAGCTTCAACAGTTGAAAAGTCAAAACGACCTCCTTTGTTTTCGATGTCAAAGGTCACGATGAGGTCAAGAAAAGACCTGAAGCAGAGATTCTCTATTTTCAAGGGCATGTTTTCATGTTTTCTTTTCTTTTTGAACGAACTTTATTTATAAAACTGGGACGATGAGTTCCTTTTTTATTGTCCAAACCACAGAAACAAAACAAAACAAACAGATCTCGTCAGACGCTGCTGGTTGCCGTGACGACTGATGATCTTAATTGAAGGATTTTTCCATCAGTTCTGGATCCAGCATCAAACAGCTGCTCTGTTTGTTGTGTGTTTTTGTTTTTGTATGTTTCACGTGGCTCCGCCCCCCCCCACACACACACACACATCAAACAAGGCATTATGGGATGGTGTTTCTCCTTTATTTTCATAAAGGGAGTTCCAGTGTTTCCTGTCGTAAAGGAGATAAGACAGGAAACAGTGGAGCTCCCGTTTCTTTTCTTCTTTAATCTTTCTTAGATACTTCCTGATATTTTTAATTAAAAACTTGGCAACCCTTTAATTTTTTACAAGAAATAGCCAAGAAATAACAATTAATTGCATCATAATGCCTAGAAATAACAGTCTAGAAATAAAGCCAAGAAATATTGAATTGATTGCAACAACTTAGTGGAGAAAAATTCTGACCTTTACCCCAAAAATTCAAAGCATGAATGCAATACAATGAAACTGACTGTTATTTCTTGGCTGTTTCTTGACATTATGATGCAATTAATTGTTATTTCTTGACATTATCACGTAGCTAACAGCCTGTAAATTAAACAGTTACCAAAAACTCTTTCAAATGAAATGTCGAAGATGAGAAAAAGTCATATAGTCATAAATCCTCCTCTCAGAACCTGATCCAGATGTTTGGATCCAGTGACGACAGAGAAGCTTCAGTGGATTTTAGTTTTCTGTTCGGCTGAAACAGCTGTCGGAGCAAAAACAAACAAACCGAGGCTGAAAAAACAGATTTAAAACTGAACACGAGGAGAATTTAAAGCTGCAGGACCTGTTTTTTATTTATTTTTTTATTTATCTGAGTATGAAACTTGAAGCTGCTGTCTGTCTGGTTGGTTGGTCTGCAGGTCGTTCACCTCGGCCTTCCTGTTCTCCATCGAGGTGCAGGTGACCATCGGCTTCGGCACCCGGATGATAACGGAGCAGTGTCCGACCGCCATCACCGTCCTCATCCTGCAGAACATCGTGGGTCTGATCATCAACGCCGTCATGTTGGGTACGACACAAACACACACAAACGCACACTGACGACACAAAACCAGAGCTGCTGGAAACTTCTTCTTCTTCTTCTTCTTCTCCTCCTCCTCAGGTTGCATCTTCATGAAGACGGCGCAGTCCAACCGGCGAGCGGAGACGTTGATCTTCAGCCGCCACGCCGTCATCGCCGTCAGGAACAACCGGCTGTGCTTCATGATTCGCATCGGAGATCTGAGGAAGAGCATGATCATTGGAGCCATCGTCAGGTTACAGGTGTTCTCACTACGTCCTCACTTCCTGTTTGGGGATAATCACCAAAAAAAACTACAACTCCCATAATTCTTTGCAAATGTAAACAGGAGATATTATTAAATACATGTAGTTTAGCTTCTTTTCACATGATAATTTCTATTCAGTAGCTTTTAGCCCAACCTACATGTTTGTTGTCACCATTTGCTATTTCTGCTTTTCAAAATAAGAGCGCACCACTCTCTGGTATTATTGTTTATTGAATGATGACTGTTTGTTTGTTTGTTTGTTGTGGTGCAGGTGGTGAGGAAGACGACCACACCCGAGGGCGAGGTCATTCCCATCCATCAGATCGACGTGCAGACGGAGAGCGCCGTGGCGAGCAACAACCTGTTCCTGCTCGCTCCGCTCATCATCTGTCACATCATCGACAAGAACAGGTGCAAACACACACACACACACACATACATACACACATCTGGATGTTTTCACTGGGAAATAATGAAAAGTTTTGACACTTTATGTTTTTAAAACTAAGAAAAGATCATTACTCCTGTTTGAACTAATCAGAGATCAGTGACGAGTCTGAGTCTGAGTCTGAATCAGTGGCGCCACCTGCTGGACAAACACCAGCAGCAGCAGCATCGACCGGCTCATGAACTGATTTAGTAGAAATGTTTTCCATCTTTCTTTTTTATCCTCCAACCTGAAAACAAAAAATAATCTGGATCTGAGTACGACAAAGAACTTGTAGTTCAAGGATGCAAATGAAAAATACATTTGAAAATGAAAAGTATCACCTGTGTCTGACTGAGCAAAGGAAAAAAAATGGGATTTCTTGGTTTCCCTCACATTATTATCTCATAGCGTGGTGAATGTGCAGGTCACAACTTGTCCACCAGAGCGTTGTGGAGTTGTTGGATTGTGTATTTGATGAGTTTGATGAGGGAAACCAAGCGTAGCTCTGAGCAGCTCACGGCTCTGCTCCGCCGTTCTAAAAATAGCTTGCACCAACAAGGTAACAAACCTACTGCTATGACTATAGTGATTATGGTGATGTGCCAATCCGCCAAAATGTTGAACTATCCCTTTAACCTGCACTTAAATGTAAATACGCTCCGCCCCCTCAGCCCGCTCTACGACCTGTCGGCCATGGAGCTGCAGTGCAGCGACCTGGAGGTGATCGTCATCCTGGAGGGCGTTGTCGAGACGACCGGCATCACCACGCAGGCCCGCACCTCCTACATCTCCGAGGAGATCCAGTGGGGCCACCGCTTTGTTCCCATAGTAACGGAGGAAGAGGGCGTGTACTCGGTGGACTACTCCAAGTTCGGCAACACAGTGAAGGTAGAAGTTAAACAGCAGGAACCGATCGGCTTGTTGTTGTTGTTGTTGTTGTTGAGCTGGGATTCTAACCGTGGCATGTTGTTGTTGTCGTGTTCCAGGTGGCGACGCCGCTGTGCAGCGCCCGGGAGCTGGACGAGAAGCCGTCCATCTTAATTCAGACTCTGCAGAAGAGCGAACTGTCGCACCAGAACTCGCTGAGGAAGCGTAACTCCATGAGACGCAACAACTCCATGCGTAAAGGCGGCGCCGGCGGCAGCAGCGGCAGCCTGCGGCGCAACAACTCGGGCCTGGTGACGCCCAAAGTCCAGTTCTTCACGCCGGGCGACGGAAACCAGAGCCTGAACGCCGTCACCTGACATGAGGCCGGCCTCCTGCCGGGCGCCCTGCTCCTCCTGCTGGGGCGCCGGCTGCTGCTGGGCGCCGGGGTTCCTCCTGCGCTCGCGGGACTCGTTCTGTTTCTGTTTCCGGTTCTAGATCGTCACGGTTACTGCTGACGTCACCGCAGAGCTTCATCACCGACGTGTCTCCTCACGCACGCAAGAGTGGACGATGTGATGGACGATTTCCTCTTTAATTATAAATTTTAAAAATAATCATAAAATAAAAAAGGTGGTAAAAATATTTTTGTTAAACTTTTATTTTGAAAAGCAGAAATAAACAGACGACAGGAGACATGGTAAATCCAGCTGTCCTGACACCTGGAACAACACAAACATCATTCAGTTGTGTACTTGACCTTTTTCCAGACCACTTCCACCAGAGCTGCAAAATACTGTTACAAAAATCATCAGATGACTCATCGATGACTGTTTTTTATTTTATTTTCCATCACAACTATTCATCATTCCAGCAATAATAACAAACACTGAGCTTATCAACATCCATCTGTACCTCTGTGTTTTTTTTCACTCTTGTTTGTGTTGTTTGACAATAAATTCACTCACTTCATCTGAATGTTTCACCATCTGAACCTTTATCAAGTGACCCCTGTGGGGAATAAGGTACATAATAGATAATACATTCAATTAATTTATTAATAACTTATTATTAAATTATATGTTAATATCTTGGTAACATTTACAACTGTCAAACAAACATTTATTGTGAATCAGTTTTCTGTTTATCAACGAAAATCTACTTCGGCCACTTTCGGAAAACTTCGCTTGATGTGGCGAAGCTATTTCCGCTTTTCAAAGTAAGAGCGCGCAGTCTAAACAACAGACAGTTGTTGCTCTGCCAGGTTGATCAAAGAAACTTAATAGTAAAGAAATACACAATTTCTGCCTTTACGTGTGAAATGTGCATTAAATTACAACGTTTCTTCATCATAAACACGGTGTATAAGAAGAGCCTCCGTGCTTTTACTTTCTCAGACCGCGACGTGAATGTTTACTGTCGCCATGGCAACAAGCTCTGGCGTAGTAGCTAACGTTAGCTCAGAGTACATGCTAACTTTACCTAAATATTCGCTTAACTCAAACGCTAGCTTCACATTTATATTACTTTAGCCTATATATTAGCCCATTCTACGTATTAATAATAAAATATATATAACAGATACGTAATTTGTGAGGAAATTTGTTTTCTTTTAATTCAAATCAGCTGATAAGGACTTCCGGTAGCTGAGCAGCACGTGACCCGGAAGTGTCTGAAACAGAAACAGGGCCGAGTCTGTTCCGTGTTGTGTCTGGGTTTTTTTCTCCTCCGGAGCTCCGTCACAACACTTCACTTCAGTCCGGTGGAAGCAGCAGATCCGCGGGGAGAGGAGACGGAGAGACGGGGGTTCACGCAGCTGCAGCGGTAATAATCAGTAATCACTAATAATCATCATGGGCTCGTGCCGCCGCCGTTGTCCGGTCCCGGTGCCGTTAACGTTACCGAGCTGCTGCCTCCTGATCTGCGTCATCACCGTGTGGACCGAGCTGAGCTGCGGAGCGACCGGATCCAACCGGAGACCGAACATCGTCCTGATCCTCACCGACGACCTGGACGTGGCCATCGGCGGCCTGGTCAGTGTCTGGTTGTGTTTGTTTACAAGCTATTTAAAGGCCTAATGCTACTTTTTGTGAATTATTGTTGTATAATATTATTTACCCACATTATCACAGAGTCATGACGCTGTGTTTGCATTGGAAATAGAAAAAAAAAACGTTGATTAATTGGTGATAATCGAACATTTCAGCTGACCGATCACATTCCTGCTCAGACTCATCGTTTCGGCATCTCACTCAGTCAGCAGCCTCCTCCCCCTCCTCCCCCCTGCACAGCTCCACGGGGACTAATGTCGATATAAGACTGATCGATTCTTACAGTGATCGATACCAGACATCATCATCACCGAACATGAACTGATTCTGTAAAAGTAAAGTGACATAAACAGCAAAAACATAGACAATTTATTATGTTTTCTGTTTCCTCCTTCAACTCCACTTAAAGTCCAAACCTCAAAAATATATATTTTTTTATCAATAAAAAATTTAGTTTTTAACATATTAATAAAAAGTCGATGTATAATTAAATAAAAATGATCAGTCCTGTTATCAAGTCCTTTAATTCAAGTCAGATTTCACCAGATGGATGAGGAAAATAAGTGCTTGACTCTGGAGTTATTGATTTCCCAAATTGATCTAAATGAAGAATTATGTATGAGTATGAGCTCACAATATTTGTCTACAATTCAACAATATCACAATAGCCTATATAATAATAACTGACACCATAGTAACAGTGAAATCATTCCCAGCAGCTTCAGTCCGATCAATGAGCTCATGATGTGTTTGTATAAAATATAAATTATTGTTATGTTTCTTCTCTGAGTCCACGGAGCTCGTTGGTCCGTTTGTGATGAACTTATTGATCTTTTTCTTCCAGACGCCTCTGAACAAAACAAAGAAACTGATCGGAGACGCAGGGATCACGTTCACCAACGCCGTGAGTATCAGCACCGATCAGATCAATAAAATCAATCAATAAGATCCTCTCTCCAGACGGTGACATCATCTCTTTCCGGTCAGTTTGTGTCCAGCCCTCTGTGCTGCCCGAGCCGAGCCAGCATCCTGACGGGGAAGTATCCTCACAACCACCACGTCATCAACAACACGCTGGAGGGAAACTGCAGCAGCCGCGAGTGGCAGAAGAGCGAGGAGGCCCGAACCTTCCCCGCCCTCCTGAAGGCCGCCGCCGGGTACCAGACCTTCTTCGCCGGGAAATACCTCAACCAGGTGAGGACGGATGGACGGACGCCATGTTTGTTTCACGTCAGATAAAGACATGAAACAACGTGTTGAAAAATGAGTCTGAGGTTTTTGTTACAGATTTCTGACTGTGAATGTTTTTTTGAATGTGTGTGTGTTTACAGTACGGACATCCAGAGGCCGGAGGAGTGGAGCACATCCCCCCAGGATGGAGCTACTGGATCGGACTGGTGAGACACTGATGGAGAGGAAAAGTATAGAAAGGAAAGGAACTAAAGAAATAACAGAAAAGGAAAGGAAAATAATAGGAAAGAAAATGAAATGACAGAAAAGCAAAGAACTGGAAAGGAAAGAAAAGAAAAGGGAAAAACAGGAAGGAAAGGAAAATAACAGGATAGAAAATAACAGAAAATGCAAGAAAAGTAAAGAACTGGAAAGGAAAGGAAAGGAAAGGAAAAAAGCAAAGAATGGGAAAAGAAAGAAAAGAAAAGGTAAGGACAAAACAGGAAAGGAAAATAACAAAAAAAAGAACAGGAAAGAAAAGAAAAGGAAAGGAAAGGAACGAACAACTCTCTTCTTCATGTTAACTGTCGGCGTCGTTCCCAGATGTGGAAAATCATGTGACTGTGCTCCAGTCACATGATCGGCGTTCCCACCGGAAAACTCACTTTGAACGTTTTGAACGTTGAACTAATCGATCAGTTAGAGGGCGATGTTCCTGAACGCACCGTAGGTCATGTGACGGTGTGACACGACCAGAGACGACGTCATAATTCAATCTGTTCACTGGTTGTAAACGGTCGATGTTATTGATTATTGATTACTGGGATGTTATTGTTTATATTTGTGTCGTCGTTCCAGGAGAAGAACTCTAAATACTACAACTACACGCTGTCGGTGAACGGGAAAGCTCAGAGACACGGAGCCGACTACAGCAGAGACTACCTGACCGACGTGCTGGTGAGACGCACACAGAGACACACACAGACACACAACACAACACGCACACACATTTATTGATGAGTCATGTTGTTCAACATGTTGCTGTGATTCATGAAAATCTGAAATGTTTATATTTATTATATCTCTCTTTTCCCCCCCCCCCTCAGGCCAACATGTCTCTAGACTTCCTCCAGTATAAATCCAGTTTCTCTCCGTTCTTCATGCTGGTCTCGACTCCGGCTCCTCACTCCCCGTGGACCGCCGCTCCTCAGTACCAGGAACGCTTCAACGCCACCAGAGCGCCGCGAGACCCCAGCTTCAACGTGCACGGGAAGGTAGCGCACGCACACACACACTGCAACACACACGCACAGTAACAGACACATTAACATCCTGTGTCTCTGTCGTCAGGACAAACACTGGCTGATCCGTCAGGCCAAGACGCCGATGTCCAACTCGTCCGTCCAGCTGCTGGACGACGCCTTCAGGAAACGGTCGGTTCCTCCTCTTCTTCCTTCCTCCTTTTCCTCTGCTTCTCCTCTTCATCCCTCTCCCTCTTCTCTTCCTCCTCCTCCTCTCTTTTACTAAACGCCTCCTCTTCCTCTCTCCTCCTCCTCCTCCTCAGGTGGAGGACGCTGCTGTCGGTCGACGACCTGGTGGAGAAGATCGTGAAGCGTCTGGAGGTCAGAGGTGAACTGGACAACACCTACATCTTCTTCACCTCGGACAACGGCTACCACACCGGTGAGACACACACGCACACACACGCATGCACACACACACACACGGAGAGACACAATGTAACAACCATAAATCCAGAGACTATTTGCGGAAAAACTGTCCCTGAAGGCAACGTGCATCAGCGGTTTTGCATGAATTTCCCTCTAAAACAACTCTGTGTGGTAACGTTGTGTTATTATCTCATAGCGTGGTGAATGTGCAGGTCACAACTTGTCCACCAGAGCGTTGTGGAGTTGTTGGATTGTGTATTTGATGAGTTTGATGAGGGAAACCAAGAAATCCCATAATGAGCCTCCGTAGCGTAGCTCTGAGCAGCTCACGGCTCTGCTCCGCCGTTCTAAAAATAGCTTGCACCGACAATTAAAGGTAACGAACCTACTGCTATGGCTATAGGGGTTATGGTGATGGGCCAACTTGCCAAAATGTTGAACTATCCCTTTAATGTGGCTCCACTACTAACGGTTACAACATAATTTACACAAACAACTTTTAGCTCTTTTTGTTTCCTGTGATGAGGCGGAGACACCTGTTGTTGCTGCACAGCTCCATGGTAACGCCCCACAGGAAACTCAAAGTAAAATTTCAAAGTAAGAGCACGACAATAAATAATATAAAGCACAAAAAATCACCACAACTTTCATTATTGTGTGTGTGTGTTCAGGTCAGTTCTCTCTCCCTCTGGACAAGCGGCAGCTCTACGAGTTCGACATCCGGGTTCCTTTGATGGTCCGAGGCCCGAACATCAAACCCAACCAGACCAGCCAGGTACACACACACACACACACACACACACACACACACACACAGATTCAGTCACTCTTCTTGTGTTATTTTTTTACCGACTTCCCCTGAACTCACCACGCCGTGTTGTCTCAGCTGTTGGTGGCGAACGTCGACCTCGGTCCGACCATCCTGGACATCGCCGGCTACGACGTCAACAAGACGCAGATGGACGGGACGTCCTTCCTGCCCGTCATGGTGAGTTCACGCCCGCCTGGTTACCATGGTTACCTGTTTGTTGATGGTTAACTCATCATCACCGATTGGATGATTTCTGATCGGTCGACGTCAGCTCCACTCGTTCTGTCCACAGTTTTGTAACAAGAGCTGAAAAACTAAGGAAGCGTAACCCTTTCACTCTGTTTTTCTGAATAATAATTTTTCTGTTTTTCAAAATAAAATGTCTGTTTTTCAAAATAAAATGTCTGTTTTTCAAAATAATATTTTTTCAGTTTTAGTTTTTTTTTTCTATTAGCTCCATTAGGTCCATGATGTAAATGCACAGTCGAGCTCTCCCCGGCTCTGTTTTGTGCAAGGCTTTTTAAAAAAAAAATTCAAGTGAATGCAACATGCTTCTGTAGAAAAACTAATCTATGTATCTGTCGTCATCGTTACCTGTTCTCCCCTACAGGAGGGGAAGGTGAACAGCAGCAGCTGGAGAACAGACTTCCTGGTCGAGTACGAAGGAGAAGGAAGCAACGTGTCGGACCCGGCCTGCCCCCTGCTGGGCCCGGGGGTGTCGGTACGCACTCTTAAAGTGTTTTAATAAAACTTTATTTATTTACAGAGACAGAGCAGAAACACCAACACACTCTCTCTCTCTCTCTGTCTCTGTAGGAGTGTTTTCCAGACTGCGTGTGTGAGGACTCGTACAACAACACGTACGCCTGCGTGCGAACCGTCGCCCCCTCTGCCAACCTGCAGTACTGCGAGTTCGACGACAACCAGGTGTGTGTTCGTGTTCGTGTTCGTGTTCAAGTAGAGGCTCGTAGTGTTTGTTTAACGTGACCAGTTGTCCCTGAACGCCCCCTGCAGGTGTTCGTGGAGGTCTACAACGTGACCTCTGACCCCTACCAGCTCACCAACATCGCCGACTCCGTCGGGCAGGACTTCCTGGAGAAGATGAACCACAGACTGATGATGCTGCAGTCGTGTTCCGGGCCATCGTGTCGCACGCCCGGCGTCTACGACCCACGGTGCGTTCACTGACACTCAGTCATTTCTACACTCTGAGTTTCCCCTCAAACGTCAGACGAACAGAATCAGCTGCATTTCTGTTTAAAGTTTAAATTCAACTGCGCTTTTATTTTGAAAAATTAACAATTTCCTAAAGTTATTCCTCTTTTTTTTTTTTTTTTATTCTTCCCACTTTACACCATAACTGTATGTAATTATTTTTCTATGCTGGTGATTTTGCACAAGTTGAGACAATTTTAAGATATTTTAACAAAAAATAGGAAAAATAAAACAGATTCTGAACCAGATTCATCAGAAAAACTAAAAACTTTTAATTTCAAAACATGTTCCTGTTCAATTATCTTAATTTTCCTGGAAAATATATTTTTTTCTTTGGTGCAATTTATTTTTTAAGGAAAATTTTTAAAAAAAACATCCTGGAAAGACAGTCTAACTTAATTAAACAATAAATTACGGGCGGATTCACTGTAATTAACTGAATTAATTGATAAACTTCCTCCTGAACAGTTAAATAAAGTTTTTTCAATCCGCCTCCTCAGGTATAAGTTCGACCCCAGACAGATGTTCCCGGGCCACAGCTGGAGGCTCAGTCGACTGCGACAGAGGATGAAGTGAGACGGAGGACGAGAGCTGTGTTCGCTTCCTGCTGTTCACCTGATGGACGGAGACGGGGATGGAGTCGGGGGTTGGTTGCCACGGCGACGGCGACTCACCTGTCGAAGCTCGGCGTGATCCTAGTGTCCAGTCGGTTTGTGTCTGTTGGCGTCGTCGTCGTCGCTCTGAAGCCAAATTATCATCAAGGACGGATTCAAAGCCACTTCTCACAAACTCATCTGTTCATTATCAATGTTATTGATTTATTATTGTCATTATGATTATTATTGATATTATTATGATTATCACTACATTTATCTGACAGGTCCTGGATTTTTTTTTCTGTGAACAAATAGAAATGTGCCAAACTTAGTCACTTTAATTCAGAGATTTGTTTGTTTGTTCGTATGAATAATGATGAAGTGTGGATGTGTCGTCATCTTCACTTTGTTGTTTACAGTTAAACAGAAAACCTTGATCATTAATATTCACAGATTAACGTTTCAAACATCGACATTTACTTCATAATCAATTATTTTTCTTAAAAAAAAAACTTGAACATAACAAACAGAGGCTTAAACGACGCTTGATGTATGTAAAAAAAAATCAACAGGAAATGAGCTGGAAACCACAGGATCGCCAAAATAAAAGCTCCGTAGAATATCAAATTTTTTTTTTAAAGGGACAGAAATGGGACTCTGACACTTTTGTCTTTTCTACCTTGAAAACAAAAATCTCATTAGGTTTCACTAATTATTTACATTTGTAGTTTTTTCATTGAGCCAATAGATAAACACTGTGGAATTAAGGACCTGACAGGATCAATAATGTTTGTTTATATCAATTAATCTCGATCAGTTCTTTTACTTTAGTGTTTTTGTTACATAGTTAAATTTAAGTTTCTAACAGTTAATTATCTTGAGTTGAAAATACTAATATTTGACCATAAAAATTTAGAAAATGGAAATGTACATTTACTTCATGGTGTCTCCTTCAAACTCAAAGGGAACTCACAAAGTTTAAAGCTCACGTCATAAAGCTGTCATTATTGAAAACTGACATTTTAATATTAAAGGAGCAGTTTGACAAATTAACATCACATCTCCGTAAGGCTAAAAAAACTTTTGATTTTTGTGTTTGACAGGAAAAATTTGGTGTTTTTCAGGTCCAGTCAGACAGTTGAATCCGGAGACTTGACGCCGTTCACAAACCAACTGGATGTTATTTGTTCTTGTCTGATTTTCTATCTTATTGTGAAAGAAGCAAAACAAAACAAAAAAAGCAGTTATTACCTGTGACTCAACATATTGTCACGCCGTTTTTCCCTTTTGAACCTCAGACGCTGCAGAACCACGGACCGTTTGTTTTCACTAGAGGCTTGTTTATCCTGTTGTTTTACATTTGCAGAGTAGTTTTTTTTGATGATTTTTTTGCTTGTGTTTTTTCCAAATAAAGAAATTCTCAATCAAGAAACGTCTTGTTGTTAATTATTGATTATTGACATCTTTTGGTGCCAGTTATGTCATGTTTTCAATTGCAATTTCTTCTATAAAAACATCTTAAATTTCACATACTGGGGCTTCAAAACAATATTTTTTCATTTTTTTCTTAGGAACCAAAACATTTTTTTAAAATTCAAAAGAACTCATTTTTAATTAAAGTGATAAAAAGTTCAGGATCCACAAGGAAGTTGAAGTTTAAAGGAATAGTTCCTAGATGCACTTTGAGACTGAAACAACATGAGGGTCAGTCAACAATGACTGAAACAGGAAGTCGTTAAAATCGATTAAAACAATATTTCCAGAGACAATTGATGTTTTCTGAGTTTATTATTTCAGTGGATTTTTTTTTCAAGCGTCTGATTTGAAACGTTTCCACTCTGACACTTTTGTCTTTTCTACCTGTGAAAACTTTGTCTCGTTAGGTTTCACTAATTATTTCACACATTTGTAGTTTTTTCATTGAGCCAATAGATAAACACTGGTTTTAAGGACCTGACAGGATCAATAATGTTTGTTTATATCAATTAATCTCGATCAGTTCTTTTACTTTAGTGTTTTTTTTTTAATAGTTAAATTTAAGTTTCTAACAGTTAATTATCTTGAGTTGAAAATACTAATATTTGACCTAAAAATTATAGAAAATGGAAATGTACATTTACTTGATGTTTTTTTTTGTCTCCTTCAAACTCAAAGGGAACTCTTTTTTTTTTTTAAAGTTTAAAGTTTACGTCATAAATTGTAACATTATTGAAAACTGACATTTTAATATTAAAGGAGCAGTTTGACAAATTAACATCACATCTCCGTAAGAATTAAAAAAACTTTTTATTTTTGTGTTTGACAGTAAAAATTTTCCAGATTTTTATCGTCCAACCAAAGAGTTCGATCCGGAGACTTCGAGGCGACGTTCACAAACTGAAAAAGACGATTGTTGTTCTTGTCTGTTTTTATTTTCTATCTTATTGTGAAAGAAGCAAAACAAAACAAAAAAAGCAGTTATTACCTGTGACTCACCCAGTGAAACAGCCCACGAATCTCTTTCGTTATTTTTCCTCTCTGATGTGAACACACTCTGAGCTGCAGAACCTTGTAAAACAGTGGTTTCGTTGTGTTTTCACTGATGCACTTTTTTCCAACCGTCAGAACTCGTCTGTTGTTTTGGCACTTTTTTTTTATTTTCAGAGTAGTTTTTGATGATGATGATGTATTTTTTTGCTTGTGTTTTTGTCCAAATAAAGAAATTCTCAATCACAGAAACGTCTTGTTTGGTTATTGATTGATTGATTATTGACTGTCTTTTTGTGCCAGTTATGTCATTTCCTGTTTTCAATTGCAATTTCTTCTATAAAAACATCTTAAATTTCACAAAAACACACCCTGAACTTCAAATTCTAGTGATATTTTTTCATATTTTACCATTTTTAGGAACCAAAACATTTCATAATGATTAAAATTCAAAGGCAGAACTCATTTTTATTCTGTTACAGCCACTGTGAGTCTTAACAAAGTGAACTGTTAATTTTGTGTCAACATTAATTCCTACAGTTTAAAGGAATAGTTCTCCAGATGCACTTTGAGGATTAAACAATTTCATGAGGGTCAGTCAACAATGACTGAATTTCATTTTTTGGTGGACTATTCCTTTAACAACAACCTCAGCAACAACAACAATATTTCCAGTGACACAATTGATGTTTTCTGAGTTTAAAACCTTTACAACAGTTCATGATCTGAATCTTCTTCAGTTCCCACAGGACTTCTAACTTCTCTAAAATTACTCTTGTGGTACAAGTTTCCACTTCATCGTCTTTAAGTTATTTTGTAGCCTCAGGATCCAGAACTGTCCACATGTCCTGGCTCCCCAGTGAGGACATGTCTCTTTGCCATTCTGACCTGCTGTTGATGTGTGGATACACACTTTTTGGTTTTGGACTTGTAAAGAGATTACAGTGGTTTAATCCAGGTTTAGTGTAAGAGGTCCTTGCTCTGTGCAGTGAGGATATATGGAATGCTGTTCCACAATTTTGTAGCTGCTCTGATGATGTGAGAAGATCCAACATGTCTTATTTCATGTTAGATGGTTTACTGTTGGTTGTAGTGGAGTCCTGGGTTTTGAGGTTTAGAGAACTCTTTAAGTTAAGCTGCTCTGATGATGTTCAAATCCAGGTTTTGCGTCCTTGCTTTGTAAATGGTGTGTGTATATATGGTCTGTGCCACCCCAGTGAGGACAGTAGAAGATCCAACTCTGATGATCTTAATACATCTCAAATGTAATGTTCTTGTAGTGGAGTTGTTTTTGGCTTGAGGGTCTGTCCCTGAACAGTGAGAGATCTCTTTAAGTTATTTTGTAGCTGCTCCCCCAGCTTAGCTTTATTACTCTTGTAAATGGTACAGTGGTTTACACCTCCAGTGTAAGAGGTCCACGATCCCCAGTGAGGACAGTGGAGAATCTCTTTAAGTTTTTTGTAGCTGCTCTGATGATGTGATACACACTCTGAGCTTAGCTTTATTACTCTTGTAAATGGTACAGTGGCACAATTTTCATCTTCATCTTCTTCATCATCATTCATAATCCCCAGTGAGGTCAATGAAGGAGAATCATCATTATTCACTTATATTCATGAGAAAACTCCAGCTTTCTTCAGCTCTTGTAAATTTAATCACTCGGTTGCAGTGTAAGAGGTCCACTCGATCCCCAGTGAGGACAGTGAAGAATCTCTTTGTTATTTTGTAGCTGCTCTGATGATGTGATACACACTCTGAGCTTTGCGTTATTGCTCTTGTAAATGGTACAGTGGTTTACAATTCTGGTTGAGTGTAAGAGGTCCTGGGTTCGATCCCCAGTGAGGACAGTGAGAGAATCTCTTTAAGTTATTTTGTAGCTGCTCTGATGATGTGATACACACTCTGAGCTTTGCGTTATTGCTCTTGTAAATGGTACAGTGGTTTACAATTCTGGTTAGAGTGTAAGAGGTCCTGGGTTCGATCCCCAGTGAGGACAGTGAGAGAATCTCTTTAAGTTATTTTGTAGCTGCTCTGATGATGTGATACACACTCTGAGCTTTGCGTTATTGCTCTTGTAAATGGTACAGTGGTTTACAATTCTGGATAGAGTGTAAGAGGTCCTGGGTTCGATCCCCAGTGAGGACAGTGAGAGAATCTCTTTAAGTTATTTTGTAGCTGCTCTGATGATGTGATACACACTCTGAGCTTTGCTTTATCGCTCTTGTAAATGGTACAGTGGTTTACAATTCTGGTTGGAGTGTAAGAGGTCCTGGGTTCGATCCCCAGTGAGGACAGTGAGAGAATCTCTTTAAGTTATTTTGTAGCTGCTCTGATGATGTGATACACACTCTGAGCTTTGCTTTAATACACTTGTAAATGGTACAGTGGTTTACACTTCCGGTTGTAGTGTAAGAGGTCCTGGGTTCGATCCCCAGTGAGGACAGTGAGAGAATCTCTTTAAGTTATTTTGTAGCTGCTCTGATGATGTGATACACACTCTGAGCTTTGCTTTAATACACTTGTAAATGGTACAGTGGTTTACACTTCCGGTTGTAGTGTAAGAGGTCCTGGGTTCGATCCCCAGTGAGGACAGTGAGAGAATCTCTTTAAGTTATTTTGTAGCTGCTCTGATGATGTGATACACACTCTGAGCTTTGTTTTATTGCTCTTGTAAATGGTACAGTGGTTTACACTTCCGGTTGTAGTGTAAGAGGTCCTGGGTTCGATCCCCAGTGAGGACAGTGAGAGAATCTCTTTAAGTTATTTTGTAGCTGCTCTGATGATGTGATACACACTCTGAGCTTTGCTTTATTGCTCTTGTAAATGGTACAGTGGTTTACAATTCTGGTTGGAGTGTAAGAGGTCCTGGGTTCGATCCCCAGTGAGGACAGTGAGAGAATCTCTTTAAGTTATTTTGTAGCTGCTCTGATGATGTGATACACACTCTGAGCTTTGCTTTATTACTCTTGTAAATGGTACAGTGGTTTACAATTCTGGTTGGAGTGTAAGAGGTCCTGGGTTCAATCCCCAGTGAGGACAGTGAGAGATTCTCTTTAAGTTATTTTGTAGCTGCTCTGATGATGTGATACACACTCTGAGCTTTGCTTTATTGCTCTTGTAAATGGTACAGTGGTTTACAATTCTGGTTGGAGTGTAAGAGGTCCTGGGTTCAATCCCCAGTGAGGACAGTGAGAGAATCTCTTTAAGTTATTTTGTAGCTGCTCTGATGATGTGATACACACTCTGAGCTTTGCTTTATTGCTCTTGTAAATGGTACAGTGGTTTACAATTCTGGTTGGAGAGTAAAAGGTCCTGGGTTCAATCCCCAGTGAGGACAGTGAGAGAATCTCTTTAAGTTATTTTGTAGCTGCTCTGATGATGTGATACACACTCTGAGCTTTGCTTTATTACTCTTGTAAATGGTACAGTGGTTTACACTTCCGGTTGTAGTGTAAGAGGTCCTGGGTTCGATCCCCAGTGAGGACAGTGAGAGAATCTCTTTAAGTTATTTTGTAGCTGCTCTGATGATGTGATACACACTCTGAGCTTTGTTTTATTGCTCTTGTAAATGGTACAGTGGTTTACAATTCTGGATAGAGTGTAAGAGGTCCTGGGTTCGATCCCCAGTGAGGACAGTGAGAGAATCTCTTTAAGTTATTTTGTAGCTGCTCTGATGATGTGATACACACTCTGAGCTTTGCTTTATTGCTCTTGTAAATGGTACAGTGGTTTACAATTCTGGTTGGAGTGTAAGAGGTCCTGGGTTCGATCCCCAGTGAGGACAGTGAGAGAATCTCTTTAAGTTATTTTGTAGCTGCTCTGATGATGTGATACACACTCTGAGCTTTGCTTTATTACTCTTGTAAATGGTACAGTGGTTTACACTTCCGGTTGGAGTGTAAGAGGTCCTGGGTTCAATCCCCAGTGAGGACAGTGAGAGAATCTCTTTAAGTTATTTTGTAGCTGCTCTGATGATGTGATACACACTCTGAGCTTTGCTTTATTACTCTTGTAAATGGTACAGTGGTTTACACCACCGATTGGAGTGTAAGAGGTCCTGGGTTCGATCCCCAGTGAGGACAGTGAGAGAATCTCTTTAAGTTATTTTGTAGCTGCTCTGATGATGTGATACACACTCTGAGCTTAGCTTTATTACTCTTGTAAATGGTACAGTGGTTTACACCTCCGGTTGTAGTGTAAGAGGTCCTGGGTTCGATCCCCAGTGAGGACAGTGAGAGAATCTCTTTAAGTTATTTTGTAGCTGCTCTGATGATGTGATACACACTCTGAGCTTTGCTTTATTACTCTTGTAAATGGTACAGTGGTTTACACTTCTGGTTAGAGTGTAAGAGGTCCTGGGTTCGATCCCCAGTGAGGACAGTGAGAGAATCTCTTTAAGTTATTTTGTAGCTGCTCTGATGATGTGATACACACTCTGAGCTTTGCTTTAATACACTTGTAAATGGTACAGTGGTTTACACTTCCGGTTGTAGTGTAAGAGGTCCTGGGTTCGATCCCCAGTGAGGACAGTGAGAGAATCTCTTTAAGTTATTTTGTAGCTGCTCTGATGATGTGATACACACTCTGAGCTTTGCTTTATCGCTCTTGTAAATGGTACAGTGGTTTACAATTCTGGTTGGAGTGTAAGAGGTCCTGGGTTCGATCCCCAGTGAGGACAGTGAGAGAATCTCTTTAAGTTATTTTGTAGCTGCTCTGATGATGTGATACACACTCTGAGCTTTGCTTTAATACACTTGTAAATGGTACAGTGGTTTACACTTCCGGTTGGAGTGTGAGAGGTCCTGGGTTCGATCCCCAGTGAGAGAATCTCTTTAAGTTATTCTGTAGCTGCTCTGATGATGTCAAATACAATGTTTCTTCTGACCATGGTTTCTTCCACACTGGTTAATGGTACAGTGGATAGTGCAGCGGCTTTGAATGCAAGAGACCGGCTGTTCGATCCCCAGGGATGACAGTGGGAGATTTATCTTAAATTTCTTAGTTGCTGCTCTGGTGATGTCAAATGCACTACGACCAGTAAATTGTCTCGGGCTCGGTGGTCGAGTGTGTTGCGCCACCGGTTACGGTGTCGTAGGCCATGGGTTCGAGTCCAACGTGGAGCAGTCCCCTCCACACCACCACGATGGGTACCAAGCCCCAGGTGGAACAGAAGAAGGCCGGACAAGGGCGTTACCGACTGACCGACCAGACTCGACCCGACCGGGCCGACTGGCCCTGACCCCACCGGACCCGACTGGTCCCAACTTATGTGTCGTCTCTCTGAGGCGTGTCCTGTCCTGTCTGAATGCATGCGTGAATGAATGGGTTTAATAAATAGGTCCTAAAAATAGGAACCAAAAGTAGGCTAAGGAATAAAAATAGAAATAAAATAGAAAAATAAATAAAAGTAGCGTAGAATAGAGTAAAAAAAAAACTAAAGTAGGAACTATTATTAAAAATTACTGTATTTTTCAGTAATAAAGTGCATAAAATCCCTTGTATTTACTCAGTTCTCATGCATCGCTCTGACCGGCCTTCTTCCTCTCTCTCTGTCTGTCACCCCTGGGATTCGATCCCATCGCCTGCTGCTCCCAAACCTGCAGCTCTAACCACTGTACCATTAATCGGTGTGACAGAGACCGTGGTCATAGTGTATTTGACATCTTCAAAGCAGCACGGACAAAGAAAGGAGAAGACAAAACCAAGAAGTCATCACCTGGACTCGAACAGGCGCCAGCTGCGTGCCAAGGCAGGAAGTTATCCACTACACCACCAGAGGATCTGAGATTCATTGTGTTGGAACTTGTACTGCCTCTTACTCTGACACAGGTTGAATGTGGAGCTGAAGAGATGACGTCCCCCAGGAAGGCGGAGCTGCTTCTCCATTGGCCAAGCACAGGTGTCTGCACTCTCGTCCTGACGATCACCTGCGTTAACCAGAGATGCAGCGTCCTATAAATAGCCATTCTGTGCTGGAGCGTCAGGTAATGCGACTTTGCTCAAAGACCAGGAATCTTACATATTTTACTTTAGGGTTTGATTCATTTCAAAGTGTTTGTTTCACTCTTATCTTTGTCTGTTTTTCAGGTTTTCAACCCTGAGCTGACTGGCTACCATGTGCTTCTACTTCTGCCTCTACTTGGTAAGAAACACTCAAAGCATACTGTTGAATACACACAGCAATCTTTATTTACTTCCACAAGACACATAGTCTCACAGTTACCTTCCGTCTGAAAGACAACGGATACATTCAACATGAGTTTCAGGGAATGTAATCATGACTTTGCTCAAAGACCAGGAATCTTACATATTTTACTTAAGGGTTTGATTCATTTCAAAGTGTTTGTTTCACTCTTATCTTTGTCTGTTTTTCAGGTTTTCAACCCTGAGCTGACTGGCTACCATGTGCTTCTACAGCAACCTCTACTTGGTAAGAAACACTCAAAGCATACTGTTGAATACACACAGCAATCTTTTACTTACTTCCACAAGACACCAGCATGAGTTACAGGTCGTCCTGTCTAACACTGCTTGTCCATGTTCTCTCTTTCAGGAGCTGCTGTCCACCATTGAGTCCAGAAGAACTTCCCCAGCTGGTTCAAAGAAGACATTGAAGACTCAACAATGTTCATCGTGTGGAAATGCTTGTCAGCCAAGATCCGTCCCCTGGTTTGTGCCATGTGCTTCACTGGGTAAGTCGGCCATCTTGTAGACCAGGACTCGAACCGTTAATGTCAGTTATCCAGTACACCACTAGTGGATCTGAGATCACATTTGTTCGAACTTGTACTGCCTCTTACTCTGACACAGATTGGATGTGGAGCTGAAGAGATGACGTCCCCCAGGAAGGCGGAGCTGCTTCTCCATTGGCCGAGCACAGGTGTCTGCACTCTCGTCCTGACGATCACCTGCAGTGTCCTATAAATAGCCATTCTGTGCTGGAGCGTCAGGTAATGCGACTTTGCTCAAACACCAGCCATCTTGCATCTTTTACTTCAGGGTTTGATTCATTTGAAAGTTTGTTTGACTCTATCTTTGTCTGTTTTTAGGTTTTCAACCCTGAGCTGACTGGCTACCATGTGCTTCTACTGCAACCTCTAATTGGTAAGAAACACTCAAAGCATACTGTTGAATACACGTAGCAATCTTTTACAGGTAATACTCAGAAAATTAGAGTTCATTCAAAGTAATTCAACTTAAAAGGTGAAATGAATATATTAGACTCAAATAAAAGCTTGAAATATCTTGCAATGCATGTTAGAATTTTGATTATTATGGCTTACAGCTTATGAAAACCCCAAAATCAGAGTCTCAAAAAATGAAATAAACAGAAATAAACATTTCATTTATTTAAACTCATTGTTCTATCAGCCATCAGAAAAGTATTATCATTTTGTGTACTCAGTACTTGGTTGGGCCCCAATTTGCCAATGCGGCGTGACATGGATGATATCAGCCTGTGGCACTGGGATGGTTCAATAGCGGCCTTCAGCTCTTTTGCATTGCTCGGTCTCATGTTTCTCATCTTCCATAACACCGGCTGATATCATCCATGCCACGCCGCATTGAAGCAGTAATTCAGGCAAATGGGGGCGCAACCAAGTACTGAGTACACAAAATGATTATACTTTTCTGATGGCTGACATTTCATTTATTTAAACTCATTGTTGTGTTTATTTCATGTGACCTCTGATTTTTTTGAGACTCTGATTTTGGGGTTTTCATAAGCTGTAAGCCATAATAATCAAAATTCTAACAAATAAAGCTTGAAATATCTTGCAATGCACGTTATGAGTCTAAATAATATATTCATTTCACCTTTAAGTTGAATTACTTAATGAATGAACTTTTTCCACAATATTCTAATTTTTTGAGTATTACCTGTGCTTACTTCCACAACAAGACACATACCTCCATCTTTTGTCTGGAAGACAAGACACATTCAGCCTGAGTTACAGGTCGTCCTGTCTAACGCTGCTTGTCCATGTTCTCTCTTTCAGGAGCTGCTTTCCACCTTGAGTCTAGAAGAACTTCACCACCTGGTTCGACATTGAAGACTCAACAATGTTCATCATGTGGAAATGCTTGTCAGCCAAGATCCGTCTCCTGGTTTGTGCCATGAGCTTCACTGGGTAAGTCGGCCATCTTGTAGACCAGGCCATGTGGCTGCAGGTGTTTGTTCCAACCAAGCTGCAGGACACCAGACTGGACTCAGTCAAAAGTGCTCTTGGTTGAAACAAACACCTGCAGCCACATGGCCTGGTCTACAAGATGGCCGACTTACCCAGTGAAGCTCATGGCACAAACCAGGGATGGGATCAAGGTTAAACAATGTAAAGTTGTTGTAAATGTAAATAAAAACCAAAACCTGAAGTAAAATGTAGATCTGTGGTCCATGGCCTCCTGGAGACATCTTGAGTAAATGAGTCTGTGACAGTCAAATACATAAGGCAAGATGCAATAAATTTATTGAAACACATAGCTTCAGTATGTAATCAGGTCATATACAAACCTATATACCAGGGTTCACCAAGTCCGGTCCTCGAGGGCCACTGCCTTGCATGTTTTAGAAGTTTCCTGTTGCAACACACCTGATTCAAATGAGTGGCTCGTTATCAGGCCACTGCAGAGCTTGATGACGAGCTGATCATTTGAATCAGGTGTGTTGTAGCAGGAAACTTCTAAAACATGCAAGGCAGTGGCCCTCGAAGACCGGAATTGAGGAACTCTGCTATATGAGGTGAACCCCAGAAAATGAAGAAATGCTCTTACTGCTGTGCAGTCAGTCAGCTCCTCCTGCTTCATCTTCAGTGTGATGTTCACAAACACCTCTGACTCTCCACCTGGGACAACACATAGACAAAAATATTTAGTCACACTCATCCTGACATTTAAAAATGTTTGGCCTGCAACAGTTAAGCTAAAAATCACACTTACATTGTGTTTTCTCCAGAAACATTGAGGTGGCTCACTCCTGGCTCCAGCTGGTGGTTTGGCGCCATCTGCTGGTCAAATCATAGAATGACACCAGGTTAGTTTTAAATCACAGAAACCTAGGGGAGAGTGGGGCAAAGTGAGACACCCCCTGTATCTAGAAAACGGAACATATGACCATTATGTTTTCAAGCCCCTTCCATTTCCCTATGGTCATGAAGGAGAGGACCTCATGATGCTGTGGAAAGCATGTTTTTTTTTTTTTCACAAAAATGTTATTTTTGCATGTAAAAGTAAATTATATATATATAATAGACTTTTCTGGACCAGATCTAATGTGGTCTGTTGATGAGAAAACGGTAAAGTATAACATTTTCACAAATAGAATAAAATAAAATAAATAGAATAGAATAGAATAAAGGTTTCACAGATCATAAACTGCATTACAATGAAGTTTAGCCTTTTGACCTGGACCTGAATAAATCACCAAAACTATAAAAATGCACATTTTTCCAAAAAAGCTGTTGTAGTATGACCACGAGGAGTCCCTTGGTGTGTGTGGTGATTTTTGAGTCTCTGTACTGTATAACAGTGGAGCTATTGATCAATATTGCAAGATATTAACGATTAATTCCGATAAAAAATCACCAAAATTATTAAAAGGCACATTTTTCCAAAAAAAACCTGTTGTAGTATGACCATGAGGAGTCCCTTGGTGTGTGTGGTGATTTTTGAGTCTTTGTAGGCTACTGTATAACAGTGGAGCTATTGATCAATATTGGAGGTTTTTAATGATTAATTCCAATAAAAAATCACCAAAATTATTAAAAGGCACATTTTCCCAAAATCTGTGAATACCTTTCCAACTTTACTTAAATGTCTAAAATGTTTTTAGCCTGCATCAAGAAAGTGTCACAAAAACCAGACAATCATTGTACAGTCACACTGCACATTACGTTCATTTCCTCTTAACTTTCCCCTTAAGTGCCGAATCAGAGGCTAACTTCAGTGTCGTCCTTATTTCTAGCATCAAATACGATCATTTACTCACCCAGACAAGTTTGGTGGCATTTGGAGTCATTTTGACGAAATTTGCCCCAGTGGAGCGGCGCGTGTATCCGTATAGGCTAATGCGAGAACACGGGACACGCAATGCAACTTGTAAATAACACATTATCCGCCGTAAAACTCGTTCATTTTGTGATGATACACTAGTGTTATTCCCATCCGAGCCCGTACTGATGGCATGTTGTCAACATCCTGCACCTGTTGGTTGATTAGTACTGACCTCTGATCTGGATGACGTCATCTCCGACCGACATGCGGCGCGGCTTGCTCGAGCTAATGCTATGGTCCGTTTCTGCATGTTTCTGACTTGTCAGAACAAAATAAGCAGCTGGATGAAGTTCAGCTTCCACATATGCTTCCTCTCCGCAGCCTGGACTCACTAAACCTCCGGCGAGTTGAGCTAAAAAATTGAAGCGGAATGATTGGATGTTGATGACGTCACCCAGGAAGGCAGAGCTGCTTCTCCATTGGCCAAGCACAGGTGTCATATGATGAGAAAACGGTGAAATCTGCCTTTATTGCATTTTCACAAATAAAATAAATGTTTCACAGATCAGAAACTGTGTCTGAATGAATCTTCAGGGCTGTAGATTAATCTTGGCCAGATAGTGGTTTTTGATCTGGACCTGGTCTAATGAGGTCTGCAAGTATAAAAAACTTTGAAATCTCCCCTTTAGCATTTTCACAAATAAAATAAACATTTCACAAATACAATAGCGGGTGTCCGGCAAAATTAATGTTTTACCTAAATGTCTAAAATGTTTTTACATCAAATCAAATCAAATCAACTTTATTTACATGGCACTTTTCATACGTTTTGGCAACACAAAGTGCCTCACAGTGGATAAAAACAAAGCAAAACAATAAAACACCATGAAAACCCCGCACCTCCCACCCCCACAAATATACACACAGATACACAATTAGATACACACTCACGCACATACATAGACATTATATGTAAATAGTAGTACAATCTATCCCCCTGGACCTACACTGATTTATATACAGCAGTATTTTCTGTAAACAATAATTGTAAAATAATTTTTACAGTCTCAGGTGGAGCAATACTCTTTAATTAGTAATAAAATATCTGCTCATCATCATGTTGATGGAGGTACAATAAAACACTCAAGGGTTGCATACGGCAGCTGGTTTTTATAAATATTTGATGGTACATACAGCGGGGAAAATAAGTATTGAACACGTCAATAGCTCGATTGTGTTCAATACTTATTTTCCCCGCTGTATATGTGAGGCAGGGCCCCCAATTTTATCCTCCTTAGGGCCCCCAGATGTACAGAGCCGGCCCTGTACAGTCCTACATCTCGTCTCGTCTCGTCTCGTCCGTCCATCACAAGCTGTCCGTCTCCTCCAGGACGGGCAGGAAGGGCAGGTCGGTGCTGCCCAGGTACGTCCTCCCTCGGTGCTGGAAGACGTCGCTGACGGCCGTGGTCAGGCGTCCCTCGGGGTCGTGGAGACTTCCCACCAGCTCGCCGTCCGGTCCCAGCTCCAGCACCAGAGCGTAGCGGGGCAGCAGCAGGTTGTAGCCGCTCAGAGGAACCAGCTGGAGACGAGACCCACGGGGGTTAAAGGTCAAAAGACACAGAGAGGCAGAAACTAGACAAATAACTGTGTGTACGTATGACACACAAGCATGTACCTTGGCCAGGAGACGTTTGATGGCCGGGTACGGGGCGATCAGATCCAGGAAGGGAGGCATAAACTTCCTGAAACGTGGCGTTGTTATGCCAACCAAGAATGTGCCATGGTCGCTACGGCGGATGTTGTCAGGGTAACCGATCATGTTGTCCATGACGATCTCCTTGGTGCCGGCCTTTGGGCCCTTCAGCCAATATCTGAACACAGAGAGATGTTTAAAACATTCGTCCTCTCAGGAGACAGATGTCTGTCACTGTCGCATCAAACTGTTCGTACCTCAGGATTCGTCCGATGCTCGTCTCCGCTAGCAACAGGAAGCTCTCGTCAGGCGACAGGACGATGCCGTTGGGCATGTAGAGCGAGTCCAGCAGCACCTTCACACTTCCTGTCTGAGGGTCGTAGGACAGGAGACGACCGAGGGCGTTCAGCTCGATCACCTGAGACAACAAACAGATCCACTTAGCCTAGCTTAGCTTAGCTTAGCGTATGTAGCTTAGCTTAGCACATAGCTTAGGTTAGGAAGACTGTGAGATGGTTAAAATCTTGTTATACGTTCATTTATTTTCACGATTAGTTTACAAGTAGTTAACCTTAGCACATCCAGTATTCATATATAATACAGTATATTTATATATAACACCTTTAAGTTAGCTTCGATTACATTTTCAGTTAGGCTAAAGCAGCCTAAGAAGATTTAAGACTAACATGTTCTTTTTTTTTTTATAGCTTTGTTGGTTTTAGGTTAAATCACTTATGCGTTTTTGTAAAGGTTAAGTAAAGACTTTATCTTTGCTTACCTTTGGTTTGGCTTAAATTTGGTTTGTTTAGTTGTTTAGCATAGGCCTATAACTGTTTTTCTTTAATCAATTTGTCCATCAGCCTAATGCTTGGTTAAATACATTTCCTCAAGCAGCTGAATCTTGAACCTTGTGTAACACATTAAAGTCTGTTGAGTGTTTATTAACAGGAGGAACATTTGGAACCGGCGTTTTATTATTACCTACATGATAGATTCAGTTTAGTGCTAAAAGCCTGGTGATTCTCTAAAGAGCCTGTAAACACAGCCTCATTTTCCCGATGTGAATGGACTCAGCCTCCTCTTTTTTTCCTGTCGAAGCAACCTGACGGACGGGTGAAAAGAAAAGTGTCCTTGTGCTGTTTTTGTTGAGCAGCTGCTACCAAGGCAACACTTTAACGAACCTAACGAACCAAAACAACCCCTTAATGAACTCAGTTTGAATCGGCCTCTGTTTATCTATCTACTTGCTCTTCTTTTCGTCTTCTTTTACAGTTCAGATGTGGGTGATTCTCTGAATTCGGCTGAACTTAAAGTTTCAACATGACAATGACCCCTAACTGTGTTTTTTATTACAGCATCACATGAGTTAAAGGGATATTTCAACATTTTGGCAAACTGGCCCATTGCCATAATCCCAATAGTCATAGCAGTAGGTTCGTTACCTTTAATTGTCAGTGCAAGCTCTCTTTAGAACGGCGGAGCAGAGCCGTGAGCTGCTCAGAGCTACGCTACGGAGGCTCATGGGATTTCTTGGTTTCCCTCATCAAACTCATCAAATACACAATCCAACAACTCAGAGTTGTTTTAGAGGGAAATTCATGCAAAACCTCTGATGCACGTTGCCTTCAGGGACAGTTTTTTATCAGCAGTCTCTGTATTTCCCTCTAAAACAACTCTGTGTGGTAACGTTGTGTTATTATCTCATAGTGTGGTGAATGTGCAGGTCACAACTTGTCCACCAGAGCGTTGTGGAGTTGTTGGATTGTGTATTTGATGAGTTTGAACCAAGAAATCCCATTAGTAGCTCTGAGCGGGACACTGGTATGTTGTTACAGGGTTGAACATGATAAAATGTTGCTATTTCCTAAATAATTGATTTATTTTTTTTTGAGATTTTTTTATTGTTTTGGTTAAAGTAGTCAGGAATGTTATTATATTGTGCAAAAAAGTGGAGACGTCTCTCACCTCCAGTTTGACGTGTCTCCGTCCCCATCGACTGGACGAGTCCGTGAAGTAAATGATCCCAGTCTGGGAGGAAATCTCGAGGCCGTTGAGGAAGGCGAAGGGAACGCCATCAGCACCTGAGGACGCACCGCAAAATAATCATTTGCAGATAATGAAGTGGGTTTTTATTTAACACACACACACAGACAGACACACACACTCTGTACCCTGTGAATTCGCCACCAGGACAGTTTTCTCTCCGGTCGTCGGGTCGACGCTGTGGAGCCCAAAGTACGAGTCAGCGACGATCAGCTGACCGTGACGATCCAGGCGAACGCCATGAGGACGACCACAGACGGGCTCGAAGTCTGTGCTGCTGCCTGAGGACACACACACGCACACAAACACACACACAGACACACACACAAAAATAAAATAAACTGAGGACAGAAGAACGAGTGTGACGATTTAATAAAAACACAGAAAACAAGCGGAGCTCTGTTTTCACTCTGACGTCAAATCAACCACAAACATCCAGGTTTAAAAGACGTTTGTGTTTAAATTGCAGCTGTCGCCTCGTCTATCTGCATTTTACAGAGAAAACATGTTCAAGTTTGTAGAAATAAAACATAAACCTCCTGAAAACAGAGCATAAATGAAAGAAATAAAGAAATAAAAACAAAAGTTAAAGATGCAAAAACTCCACTTTTATCATCCACAGCTTTTTCACTGGTGAATTATTTGATCTAATTTTAGTTTTCAGCACTTTGAACTTTTCATATCAGGTGAGTCGACATCTCAGGAATCAGTTTTAGGGGTTTTATGCATGAAAATAAACATAGAAGAAGAAAAAATATGAACAAAGCTGAAACTAGAAGGTCAGAGAGCTTCATACTGTATAAAGATTATCATGTAACAATGAAGATTACTGAATATTTACAGTTAATATGAAGAAAGAACATCAAATTTAAAGATATTATAATACAATTATAGGCTATATAATAATATGTAGGAACAGAGACAGGAAGCAACAGCCGCTGAATAAACACAGAAGAAGAAGAACGAACCACACTCAGGTAGATTCTGTCCCATGTGTGTGACGAGCGTGAGGTCGTCGTCAGGACCGATGCGCCACAGCTTCCCGTCCACCGTCCCCGTGAACACGTTACCTGACACACACACACAATCAATAACCGATCAATTATTTCAGTCTTTTGTTTTCTAACGTTTTATAGATTAAATAATTAAAGGGATACTTCACACAAAATCGATAATTCACCAATCAAGGATTAAACTCTGAAAGTTCTCCAAACCCATGACGGTGAATTATCAATTTTGGGTGAAGTATCCCTTTAATCGGTAATGACAGTATTGTTTCTCACCGTTCCCGTCAGAAGTGAAGGATTCTGGGCCGTGTAGTTTACCAGTGAACAGCCTGCGGCCGCTCTGCAGGCGGGTGTTGGCGGCCAGCGGCCCCTCGAGGGCCGGGGGGGGGCCCTTCAGCCTGGAGGAGCAGGAGCAGGAGTTACATCACTGTGTGTGTGCGTGTGTGCATGTGTGCATGTGTGTGTACTTACACGTGTGGTTTGGGGTCGATGGGAGACGGCAGCAGGTAAACACCGACGGCAACGGAGAGAAGAACCACACACACTGATCTCCTGCCAAACCTGCACACACACACATTTTATCCCTCCTGTCAAAGTGACCGAATCTGTTCCCCTCCTCCATCCTTCCTCCTATTCCCTCTGTCCTTCCTTCCTTCCTTGACCCAGGAGGACAACAGGAGGGTTATTTATATACTGTATATATTATTTGTTTGACCGTGACATACTGTACTATAATACTAACACTATAAAAATACAATACTATATAACATGTCTGTGCTAAAATGTTATGTGCAAGTAAAGTAAATAAGGAATTTAACATCAAATACGAGTTATAAATGCATCATTTTTCAAATGTGTTGATCTGATAATAATAATATAGATATAAAAGTAGAAAAATAAAATAAAAAATATGATTCAAGTTTTCACAAACCTTAATAATCTCTTTAAAAAAAGTAAATAAAACATAATCAGGTCATTTGTTGTTTTTAGTTTTAACTGGTTTTAACTTCCTGAACATTTAACTTTTATGTAAAACAGAGTTTATTTGACTCTGTTATCACACTCACTCACACACAGACGTGAACTGTGAACTTTGACCTTCAGCATAAGATGCTTCACTGGATCTGGAATTTGTAACTCTGTACGTTGGTGGTTACACAAACCTGATCCTATCTCACACACACACACACACACACACACACACACACACACACACACACACACACACACACACACACACACACACACACACACACACACACACACACACACACACACACACACACACACACACTTTGAATGTAAAAGCCACACTATGGAAATCAGTTCCTTTTTCTCTCTGTGATCTTAAAAAAGTCAAATCTGTCCCGTGATGCGTTCACTGACTCATCACTAAACATTATTCATATTGATGGTTTTCCGCCTGTTTTTGCTCACTTTCCCTTTAAAAATATTAAAACTATGATGTCATCACGTGGTTGTGCAACATCAGCCTGGCACATCACATCTGGGGTGTGAGGAAACAGATGAATGTTGTTGTTATTGTTGGAGTTTCACACTCAAAGTTTAGCGTTACCTTTAGCCTAGTTTAGCGTTGCTTTTCAAACCTCAGGAGGCTCCATTCAAAAATATGCAAATTTAACCCCATCTCTAATTTGCATGAAATAAAGACGCCTGTCATTGATGTGAGCGTGAGGATCCGTTCAGGTAACTTCTGAACTTTTTTTTTCCTGCAGGTGTTGGACCTGAGCTCATCTCCACAGGAAACAGCTGAACCGACTGTTAATCATCATTTTTATTCAAAATAAAAGCCTCCGTGTGTTTAGTAACTGAAGCCGAACAGCGGACAAACTCATAAAAAGTTCACAAAACAATTTTTAACGACGTTTATGTTTTAATTTTAGTGAAAGAAACGTTAAATTGGTAGATTTGTTGTGAGCGCGAGGACAACTTCTACTTCCTCTACGTCCGCACGAGCTAAGAAAAATAAATAAACAAACTTTAATTTTGAGGTAATTTAATTAAATAAAACGTGAAACTTACATCGTGGAGTTTAGGCCGACGTCTCTTCTTCCTGTGGCTTCACACGGATTAGAGCAGAGATGAATGAATGTGGGTGACAAAGTGTTTGAGATTCAACCGTGTGTAAACGTTCACTTCCGGTTTGGACTTTCAAAATTAGAGCTGTGGCCGGGAAGTAGTTTACAGTTTTTTGTTTCTGTGTTTTATTTCAGACTAGTTCACGCGCTGTAGTGGTGAAATTACGAAATAGATTTATAAATTAGAACAAAATAGATAGAAACAGATGTTAAAATGACAAAAAAAAAGAGAGATAAATAAATTATAAATAGACTTAAAGCAGACAGGGCAAAAACACAAAAGACAAGATACCCAGAAAAGAATAGAAAGAGACATTAAACAAGTAAAAATAGACACTAAATGGACAAAAAAAAACGGTTACGTCAGAGTGAACAGTGGCTGATTGTTTCATAATATTACACCAACCATTATTAGATGCTTTTATTTTGAAGGCAGTGCTGTCATTGACCCTGGATTTCTTCAGCCTTCACTCCTGCAGCTTTACAAGTGGAGGACTTCAGTGTGTGTGTGTGTTGTGTGTGTTGTGTGTGTGAGGTTATGTGAGTTGGTGTCACACAGAGGTCAGGAGGAGGGGGAGGAGTAGACTGAGTTTGCTGCCAAAACACTGAGCAGAGAAAAAAAGACATAAACTAAATGTGACGACCGGACCGAGAGACAAACAGAAGCTCGAGGCTCAAACAGACTCCTTTTATTTTCTCTAAAGAATCATAAACATATATGAACTTGTTATTTTAGTTTAACTTAGCTTAGCATAAAGACTGGAAACAGAGGGAAACTGCTAGCCTTGTTCTGTCTCAAAAGAAGTTTTTCAAAAATCTCATTAACTCACCCAATTTTATTTATTATAGAAACAAAAGTTAAACATAGATTATTGATGATTCCTTAATGACCTATAACTTCAAAAAAAGATTAAGATGAACAATTTTTGTCTGTTTTCATGCTATCAACTTGTTTATTTTTCTAATTTATGATTAAACATGAATATATTTAAGAGAAAAACAGTAAATATTCACATTAGAGGCTGAAACTAGCTGTTTTATTAACTTTTTTTTAGTTGTTTTGACATTACAACACCTGAATATAGTGAAAAAGAAAAGGTCTAACCAGGAAGTTGAAGCCTTAAAGTGACAAAAATGATTGAACTAGACACAATTCAATCTGTACAAACTGACTGTAAACACTAAAACTATAAAAACATATGAAAAAATGTGGTAAAATGATGTGATGTAAACCCAAGAGCGTGGTTAAAACAACAGAAGAAGAGACTCCACACACACACACAGATCGTAGTTGAGTTTTTTAATTTCACTTTATTAGATGCGGCCGCTCCGTCAGAGTCAAGGCCACGACTGATTGAGAGAGAAACCTACAAAAATAAACGTCGGTCGTCTGTTCAGCAGCTCAGAGTCCGTTTTCCTGCTGCAGCTCAGACGTTTTCAGAAAAGCGAAGGCACTGCCGAGAAAAAAAATCCAACCGCAGCCGTCAATACATCATATCAGCTATTGATCTGAAACTGAAACAGGAGGATTCATTGACAAAAAAAAAAAAACTTGATTCCTGCAGCTTCGCTTTGAACTTTAAACCCCGTGAGCAGTTTTTTTTATTTTTATCTCTTTTTCCCCCCGAAATTCAGACTCATCAGGTGGAGGAAAAAAAAAATCATGTGAGATAAACTCCTGCAGATTCACAGAAGCTTCACTGTGTCGTCTGGAACCAAAACAACAAAAACAGCTTCACCGGAGAATAAAATAAAACCAGTACAAGAGAGAAGAGAAGAAGAGCTACACAAACAAACTGATCTTTGGCATTTAACATCATAGCTGTCGGCTGCTCAGAGTCAAACATCGAGCAAAAATGAGCCTCAAAGATTGATTTTTAGTGGTTTTTACTTCCAATATATTGAATTAAACTTGGAATCAGGGCTAGAGGAAACTATCAACTAATCATTTTGCCTGTAAAGTGTCAATTATTGTGCAATAAATGCATCTAAATTCAAAAAAAGTTGCAAATTTTCCCATTCAAGGAGCAGAAAATGCTGCATTTTTAGCAATTTTGTGAAAAATGTAGAATCTAACATCACATTTTTTGCAAAAATATAGACAAAACTATTGGAATATTATTTTTTTTTTGTCAAATTTAAATGTTTAAAAGTGAAAAAATGAACCTTGAAGCTCGTTAAACTCTGTCCCGACTCTGCTGACCAGCTTTAAAACCAGATCACATCAACTCTTCAGACTTTTTTAACACTACTGGCCCACAAACTAAAAAATAAAATAAAATAAAATAATAAAAATTAATTGATCGACGAGCCTGATTAATATCAGCACACGATAATGACGTGATGATGATGCTTTAACGCTGAACAAAGAGACAAACAGGGAGGTTTCACAGTCTACAGCTACAACAGAGCGAATTCTACGGAAGCTCATCTGGATCAAAAAAAAAAAAAAAAAAAATTGTCACAATAGAAAAACACCTGATTATGAGCAGAACAACAAACATCTGTCAAATTAAGAGAATCGGTCGTTAAGAAACGTACAGAGTGTGATGGTGTCGGTGGCTCACAGGAGACAAAACTAAATAAAAATAAAAATAAAAAACCCATCATCCCTGAATTTCAAAGTTAAAGTGCCCCCAAATGAAAAAAAAAAAGAATTAGATACGACTTTTTCTGCTCTGATGTGTTTAAACAGCTTACAACAACAACAACAACAACAACGACATGGCTTTAAGATTCTTTAACTGTTCGCATGCAGACTGTTGTATCATTTTAAATTATAAGATATGGAGACAAAAAAGAGACAAAATCATTTGAATTTTATCCAAAACTTCATTTTGATTTTTCTAATGTCGCTTTTTAAAAAAAATAAATTGATTATATTAGAGATGAATCACCTTTAAATGTCACAAATATTGAAAAATTCAAATCTTTTTGTCCCTTTTCTGCCTCCATAGATTTAACCCAGTGTTTGATAGTAAAATAAAAACAGGGTTAAAACCCCTTTAAATAAAACTCTCTAAACTATATATATGTATGTTTTTCCCTCCTGTGGGAAGAAGCCTCTAATATATAATTTTTTTTTTTTGCTCCAGGCAACACCACAACAACAACAAAAAAACAAAACAAAATCTTTGGTTATGACATCAGAAGTTAAACAAAATAAAATCTATAACATAATCGATAAAGTTTTTGACACAGATGTGAGAACAGTTGCGGCGGCGTTTGTCCACCGGGCGGCGCCGTTGTTGCACAACAGAACCACGAGCACAGCACCGTCAGCGTGACTTCATCAGTACCTGCAGCTCAAGACGACGAAGCAGTTTGTGTATTATGATCATTTAAAGTTTGATTTTTAATTTTTTTTTAACAGAAACCAGAGAAACTGATGATTTAAATAAAAAATAAAACGTCTTCTATTAAAGCCTCTTTGGTCTTGAAGCCATAAATGATATAAAATCAACAACGTTTGCATATATGATGATATATTTAAGGCAGCTATTTACTTGCATCGCCATCACGAGGCGTTCAATGACCACAAAACTGCACAAAAAGGCCTTGAACTGTTTCAAATGTTGCACCTTCTTCTACTTTCTCATGCGTATTTATCTTCACTCTTTCTCTCTATCCTTTCATCTTCTTTTCTCTATTATTTCTCGACAGCATCACAGCGGCGCCTGCTGCACGTTTCACTGCGAGATAAGAGCACGAAAATAAAAAAAACACAACACATTGAAAGCCGACGGGACAATGCGGCCATTTTTTCCCCTTCGCTTTCTTCTTCTTCTTCTATCTGCATGTACAGAACTCCGCCTCCTGTCTCGGCGCTGGATTAAACGAGCATCCACGAATGCAACACCAACAAAAACAACAGCACCTCTGAAACTAAAACCTCTCCTCTTTTCCTTCCTCTCGTCTAAAGTTTGTTTTCTACTTTCCTCTAAATCGCTCGGTCGACTTCCAGAAACCCGTTCACCACTTCATCGTCGTCAAACATCCAACGATCAACACTTTTTTCTAACAAACTTCTCCGTCTCTTAAGACTCTACTGTCGTTCTACTGCGTCTCTACTCAAACATCGTCGTCATCTTTAGCGTCACCGCGGTCGAACAGTTTGCGTCTCTTCACCTCCTTTTTTTCGTCTACATTACAACATCCAGCTTCAGGCCCTTTTTGTACGGAGCATCAAGTGTGCCAAGGTATTAATAAATGATTCATAAAAAAATAAACAAAACCAAAAAACATCACAAACGAAAGCTAAAATGTAAATAAAGATATTGTTTAAGTTATTCTATATATTATATTATATATATATATCATATGCGTATGAACTGGAACATAATAGTATATCTATTCTGGCACTAAAGTTGCCAATTTAATCGTTAATTTGTTTAGCTTTTACGTTTTGTTTGTTATCCCACTGACTGATGCGTCTGCTCCTCGAATTAAAACTATAAATGCTACAGCAGGATGCAAATAATTTATGAGATGAAATATATAAAAAGGCGGCGACATGAGTCAGAGGGATGACAAAACACTTTATAAAACTACTATTTATTCACTAACATTATTTAAAAGGCGGATTATTTACACTTTTTAAATGCAAACTTGATTAATCAACCTATAATATGTTGAGTTTTATATGTGTAGTTTTATTGTCTGATTAGCCAATGATCTATAATAATAAAACATGATAAAAACATTAACTTTGGCACACTTGAGACTCCGTACTCAGCAGCTCCTTGTTCCTTTTCTCTCAAACTTTCACTGTATTTTTCTTTAGTTTCTCTGTGATTTTTGATTCAAACTGATCAAACTTTATGCGTCAGTGTTTTCTGACCTCAAACTGTTGCTTCAACTCTGCAGAACAAACTAAGACTTTGTTTCCAAAAGAAAAAAACAAAACAAAACAATAACAAAAAGCTTCACCCATATAAATTAAGAAAAAAATATGTACAGACAAATTAAATAAAGCTCTAAGTCGACAAATGGCCACAAAGGATAAAAGCGGAGGAGGAATCGGATGAACTGAAGAGAGCGATGGAGGGAGGACGAGTGAATATGGCACGACTGAGTGAATCTTTGGTGTTTTCAGGCAGCGACGTCTCGTCTCGTCCTCGTTAAAGTCCGTCCTTCGTTTGCTGTCTCTCACTTTTTTTTGTTAAACTCTTCGTCTTTTATCCTCCGGGAGCTCATCATCCTCTCCTCTCTCTCCGTCCGACTTCAGGTAAAAGAACAGAAACGTTAAACTCCGCCTGTTCCTGTTCCTCCTCGTCCGGCCCAGCAGGGGGCAGCAGTCCTGATCTGCTCCTCCTCCTCCTCCTCCTCCAGACTACGAGGGTCCTCGCCGCTCCCTCAGCGCCTCCTGGAGTCTCTGTCGATACGTCTCGAAGCGTCGCACCAGCGCCTCACGCTGCTCCAGCTCCTCCTTGTCCAGGATCCGCAGGAAGTTACGCAGCTCGGGGATGGAGAAGGCGTCCCACTGACGAGCAGAGAGAGAAGAAGAGATTAAGTTTATTTACAGAAAACTATGTGTTTCTTTGTTTGTTTGATTATTCCACTTTCTGTCATTTATTTCCTAATTATACTCGATATCGTCCTAAACTGTGACATCTGGATCTTAAAATGTTAAATGTTCAGTAGTTTATTATTTCTGTCAATATTCATGTAGATTTTGGTGCTTATTTCAAGATTATGGAAGTTATTATTAACATTTTCTCTGTTTAAATGATGATAATTGGAATAATTATGGTCACATGACTTTTTATCATCATTATAATTAACATGAAATTTAGATTTTCTCTTTTCTCATGGGTTTTGAAGATAAAATGGTGTAAAGTCAAGAAAGACAGAGAAAGAAGAAATGAGCAGCAACAAGGAAGTGAAGAGAAGAAGATGAGGAGGAAGGAAAAGAAAGGAAAAAGGAGGAGGAGAAAGCAGAAGAAAAGAATGTGAGGAGGAGGAGAAGAAGAGGTTAAAGGAAGAAGAAGAAGAAGAAGAAACGTTACCACGACTTCTCCCGTCTGTTGTTCCCTCAGGACGAAGCTCAGAGCGTCGGAGTCCGGGCCGGCGACGAGACGGAGGAACAACGGCTGCTCGGAGTCGGCCAGCTTACACACATACACTGCAACACACACACAGACACACACACAGGTTAATTTAGTCTGTACAGTGTTTCCATGACTGCGGTCGCTGCAGCGCGTGTGTGTGTATGTGTGTGTACATATAAACACACATGGCAGACGATGAAGGAGTGGGTGCGGCACATTAACGACCCGTAATTTACAAAAACAGAGAGAGAGAGAAACACATCTGACCAAAAACATCTGGATTCATGTTTCTATATATAAAAAATCAATAAATCAACTATTGATGATTCAGGTGTTTTTCTTCAGTTGAAGTGATTTGAACCCTCAGGGCCACCGTAATAAATACTTCACTTCACTTTAATTCATTGACGATTGATTTTTTATCTGTTCTTTGAGCCTGACACTTAAAGGGATAGTTCAACATTTTGGCAAATTGGCCCATTGCTATAATCCCTATAGTCATAGCAGTAGGTTCGTTACCTTTAATTGTCAGTGCAAGCTATTTTTAGAACGGCGGAGCAGAGCCGTGAGCTGCTCAGAGCTAAGCTACGGAGGCTCATTATGGGATTTCTTGGGTTTTTCCTTCATCAAACTCATCAAATACACAATCCAACAACTCCAAAACGCTCTGGTGGACAAGTTGTGACCTGCACATTCACCACACTATGAGATAATAACACAACGTTACCACACAGAGTTGTTTTAGAGGGAAATTCATGCAAAACCACTGATGCACGTTGTCTTCAGAGACAGTTTTTCATCAACAGTCTCTGCATTTCCCTCTAAAACAACTCTGTGTGGTAACGTTGTGTTATTATCTCATAGTGTGGTGAATGTGCAGGTCACAACTTGTCCACCAGAGTGTTGTGGAGTTGTTGGATTGTGTATTTGATGAGTTTGATGAGGGAAACCAAGAAATCCCATAATGAGCCTCTGTAGCGTAGCTCTGAGCAGCTCACGGCTCTGCTCCACCGTTCTAAAAACAGCTTGCACCGACAATTAAAGGTAACGAACCTACTGCTATGACTATAGAGATTATGGCAATGGTCCAATTTTCCAAAATGTTGAACTGTCCCTTTATGTAGTCACAGATGTTTTTATACGTCTCTGTGGTCAAACAGCAGCAGCAGCAACTTTTTATTCTGCAGCTCGTCGACATCGTGGTTTGAGATCCGAGAGTTTTTCAGACGAAGAGTCTAGACTCGTTTTTTACGAGCAGAGACAAAAAACAAAAAACGACTGTAACTCATAAAATAAAATAAAAAAACAAACAAATCTCTATAAAGTTTTAGAGTAAAAAAAAACAAACAATAACATAAAAATAAAAAGCGACTTCTTCTCGTTTCTCGTTTTATGGTTTTAACTCATATAAACTTTGACTTTCTGTTGCTAGGAGACGACGTTAATATGTGAAACCCAACGACCGGCAGCAGCTGTGTGTGTGTGTGTGTGTGTGTGTGTGTTTATTCCTGGTGAGCTGTTGATAGTGGGGAGAGCCCTGAGGCATCCAGCACCCGACGAGACGAGGGTGAGGCCTCCAGAAATACACACACACACACACACACACACTTTAACACACACACTTTGACACACACACGCACACACAGATTGTCGACACTATGTCAGCACCGAAGCATCTGATACTGAGCTCGGCACGAGTGGCATGAAACACAAGACTCCAGCTTGTCGCTTTATACTCTCTCTCTTTTACACACACACACCTAAACACACATAAATACACACAAATACACACAAACGCACATCTAAAGACACACACTTACCCTGCTCTTCTCTGCGGCAGCGTTTATACAGCGCGTACTTGGCCGGGTTGTCTGCAACTGTGAACTTGTTCAACAGGGCGACGATCACCTGCACACGCACACACACACACAGAAAAGTCATGGTCAGTACACACACACACGCACACTAAAAACACAAACTAAACTCTGATCAATCATAGCTTCACTTTTTAAAGGAATAGTTCAAAAAACTACTCCGGCGTATTCATCAGCATGGGTCACTAATGACCGAATTTCACTTTTTGGTGAACTATTCCTTTAAAAGGAAGCTTATGAAGATCCCAGTTGAAAGAGTTTCTGATCCTGACTGTGATCAATAATCAACTCTGTCACTTTAGTTTTTGCTTTAATCTAATCGATTATTATTATATTATATTATATATATTTATTATAGGAACTGAGACGTCCCACATCAGCTCAGGTTCATGAACTCATCACGAAACAAAATGACGTTTTAATTAAAAAGTTGAACATCGGAGTCAAACTTCAGTCGTCACGTCTTCATCAAGCTGCTCTCAGTGTGTGTGTGTGTTTGTGTGTGTGTCGGCCACCTGTCTGACGGTGTTATTGGAGCTGATGTGCAGGGTGTTGATGACTCCTCGGGGCAGATAGAACGCCTCCTCCTCCACCACGGCTCCTCCTCCTCCTCCTCCTCCTCCTCCTCCTCCTCCTCGGTGCGGCGTCGCCCTCACCGTCACCGGCCGCCTCAGGTCCATCTGCACTTTGATGAAGCCGGTGTAAACGCCAGACGAGCCCTGACAGAGAAACAGTCGCTGCGTTTTATTCTGATTGTTGCAGGAAAAAAATCCCAGATTATGCGGCACGTTTTCTTAAAAATTGTGATGGAATATGCGCGATATTTATGCAGTTTCGTGCAATGAAGTTGCACGAAACTGCGGTTTGATGAATAAGAAAAAACCAGGCTACGACCCCCGTGAAAATGCAGGGATTATGAAATCATGCAAGCCTCGCATGTTTCGTGCATTTTGCGTGGAAATCTGCAGTTTATGCGGCAAAATCGCAGCGTCTTTGAAAAACTGGGGCCCTTCTGCATAAATGTGCAGACTTTTTCTGAAGGGACTGTCTTTACTGCTCAGTGCACGGACACAGAGCATGTTTTGGTTTCGAAGTGCAACATGTTACATAAATATTTACCGTAAATAATCAAATAGACTCGGCCGCCGGTCTCCTGCACGGAGATTATTTTCTGCTTCGTTCCTGCTACATGCATACAACGCAACAGGACTCATGAGCGTTAATTCTCGGCTCGAATGCGGCCAAAGAAAAGATAGATTTATGGTAACTATAAAAATAAATGGAGGCAGAAGAGACAGAAATGTTATTTATCTGCATATAAAGTATGAAAAATACACTTATTTCATTGCAAAATGTTAAAAAACAAACCTCAGCCAATGAGAATCAGCTGCTTTCCTCTGTTTTAAATAAATACTTTGAGGTTTTTGACTCTTAATTTAACAAAATAAAACATTTGACTGATGCAGAAATTTGATAAACTTGTCAATGAACAGCATGAAGCTGAAGTGAGTTCATTGTCTGGTTTGACACCGGTTCCCCCCACTGATCCCAGTCGGACAGATGGTCCCAGACGGAGCGAGAGCGTCTTAATCTCGTTAGTCCATACGGCTCCGTGTGAACAGGAGTCAGGAGACAAAGAGGAGGTGTGGACCAGTTCAACATCTGTCTCATAATCAACTCAGTGTTTCATTTTACAGCTCAAATGATAAATAATCAATGGTGTCACATTCACAGACGTCGGGATTTTCTGAATTTCTTTGTCAAACCTTTAACGTCGTCAGATAGAACAAGTTATTTAAAGATATGATGATAATTGGCTCAGAGAAACTGTGAATGCACTTAAATTATACTGTAACTTTCATTTATGCAACATTTTAAAGGTTAAGTTTCTGTTTTATTTCTGTGTTAGGACACGTGAGAATAAAAACTCTCTGGTTAAAACACAAAAAGTTAAATAAAGTTATTTTTCTTAAAGTCACATGTAAATTTGCAGCTTTAATAAAAAACGAATGAATGAATGAATCTACAGTCACACGTCTGACAGGATAAAACCCGTGATTCATCTCCACAGTCATCGTGTGTGTGTGGTTGTGTGTGTGTGTGACACAGCTTCACACACCTTCTGCACGGCCAAGGAAAACACTGAGGGGGGATAAGATGACATCACTGTGATGTAACCGCGGAGGAATGCTGGGAAGGCTGCGAGGATGTTGAAACCTGAGGAAACCTGAGACTGAACATCTGAAGGTTCAGATCTCTGATCTTAGACTGATCAATATTGTTATTATTATTATTATGGACAAATCTGACAAATAATACGTCCTGAGACCATCGGCTCTAGTTTGATTCAGCAGTTACTTGGTTATTAAAGCCTTAAAAACACAATTGTGCTTTAAAATCTCTATTTGCCACTGAACTCAGCACAGAAAATACAGATATTTTACATTAAATCACTTGTTTTAACTAATTAAACAAGTGTATTTGAACTTAATAACAACTAGTGATGTCTCGATTTATTTGTTTTAGAGGGAAATACAGAGACTGTTGATGAAAAACTGTCCCTGAAGGCAACGTGCATCAGCGGTTTTTCATGTATTTCCCTCCAAAACAACTCTGTGTGGTAACGTTGTGTTATTATCTCATAGCGTGGTGAATGTACAGGTCACAACTTGTCCACCAGAGCGTTGTGGAGTTGTTGGATTGTGTATTTGATGAGTTTGATGAGGGAAACCAAGAAATCCCATAATGAGCCTCCGTAGCGTAGCTCTGAGCAGCTCACGGCTCTGCTCCGCCGTTCTAAAAATAGCTTGCACCGACAATTAAAGGTAACAAACCTACTGCTATGACTATAGGGGTTATGGTGATGGGCTAATTTGACAAAATGTTGAACTATCCCTTTAAATCCTCAAATCTGTTTCATTTTTCCTTTTATTTTTCCTTAATAAATCCAAAGTATTGATCCTGACGAATCCACAGCTGAACGAGCTCCGAGCTAAACACGTGACTCATCGCCTCTGACTCAGCCGCTGTGGGTGTGTTTGTTTATGCACGAGTGTGTGTTTCCGTGTGTTTCAGTGTGTGTGTGTGTGTGTGTGTGTGTGCGCTCTCACCAGCGTCATCTTCAGGTGGTCTGTGGTCACTGTGTTGTATTGATCGACCTTCTGTCTGATCTCCTCGCGGCTGAGCTCCGTCCGCAGCTCTCGCTCCTTCTCCACATCCTGAAGCGGAGAAACCACACAAAATGAAAACATGAATCACAAACGGACGAATCAAATCATCATCGAGGAGCTGGTTTTTACAGACGGTCAGTTAAGATACTGTGATACAATGTGTGTTTTATAATGTGTATATGTGTCATCGTCACTGTTGTGTTGTTGTGTCTGGTTTCCTGCCGCAGCAGCAGATGCGTCCGTTTTTACTCCGAACAGGAAGGAGGCTGCAGATTAAACTGAGTCCAAACTGAACACCGACTTTCACCTCAGGAGATTTTTAAAGTTTACGTCTGTATTTTACTGGAGGATCATTTATTTTCACAGGAAACTGCATATTTTAGCTTTAAAAAACACACATTTTGACTGATTTAGGACTCTTATTTTGAAGGGCAGTGGAATTGTTTCTCTTTTATTTTGAAAAACAAAGGTTTTCTTGTTGTTTTAACTCAAATTAATTAGCCACAACATCTGGAAACGTCACATTTCAGACACAGACTCACAGAGTTTAAACAGTTTTTAGTACTTTTAAATAAAGAACATTGATTTTTACTGTATTTGTTATTAAAATAATCAAAATATAATCACAACACACTACATATATGACAGTAGAGTTATAAAAACAAAGAAAAGTACATTTTTTAAATAAATATGAGTCATAATTGCACTGGAAACTAACGTCATGCATCAAGTTTTTAAAAATCTCTAAATCTTCATCATCATCATCATCACAGATAAATCATTAAAATCTTCCTGGTATCAGTTTGTTTTTTTTTACCTCAGAGACGGAGACCATGCGCCGCGGCGTCAACCGGCGAGCGGCTCGTTTTGCTTTTTAGCTCCTCGACGTCTGAATCTAATTAAGTCGTTAGTCGCTGCCGCCGCTTCGAGTCACGATGGAGAATAAAGGAGGTTTTTATTTCATGTGCAGCAGCAGCGAGGATGATGATGATGAAGATGAGGAAGAGGAAGAGGAGGGAGGGGGAGGAGCTCACACAGCCAGAGGTCAGAGGTCAGACGTAGAGAGATAAAAACTAAAATGTGCACGTTTCTGTCCAAAATTTGAATATTCAACACAACTAGAACTGCTGCACACACACAGACACACGCACACACAGAGACACACACACACGGAGCTGAGTGTGTGTCCTGCTGCTGCTGCTGCTGCTGCTGCTGCTGGAGGCTCAAACACATGACACACACACACACTCGTCCCATGCTGAGTGAATGACTCATCTAATTTTAGACACAACACACACACACACACAGTTGCACAAACACAGACACACACGAATACAAAACACAACAAATCAACATGTTTCCAGGGTTAAAGGATATTGTGAGTTTGATTGACAGGAGGCCTTGTGCACGTGAACGCAGCACGGCATGTGTTGTGTGAACAGTCAGCTGACACACACACAGACACACACGTGTTAATGAACATGTGGGTTAATGAGCCACAGTTTTAAAAAATCATTTTATACTCTAATTAACATCAGATTTATTTGTTTAATAACAGTTATTAGATTGTTTTTAAGGGAAAAACCCATTTATTTTACAGGTGGCCGTACTTTATTAACATTTAAAGGTCTTTTTTAGTAAATAAAACATGAAAACTTCATATTTTAAACCTGATAACTTTCTTTTTTAGAGATAAATCAAATGTTTGTGCATGTATCACCATTAAATATCACCTAATATGGGCATTTAATGTTAAATTATGTCAAATATCTGCAATTTCCATCCTTATTTTTTGTATTAATACAACATTCTACTATATTTATAGGTTATTTCATCATTCTAACACATGTAAATACGCTTTAATCAAACACTGAAGCAATAAACTGTATTCTTGTTATGTAATGTAAACGGTTTCTTTTTAAAGCGAGAGTGATTTTCTGCTATTACACACATTTTTTCCAAGCAATCAGTAGTTCATAGACACGAAAGCGGACGATAAAACGACCAGTCGACAACCGTGGGCACGAATAATGTGATATAACGAGAATTAAATGACTTTAAATGTCAGAACGGCAAAGCGATGAGTCACTGAAGGTCATTTCTAAACATTACAAGTGATTTTTAAAAAGGTCAAACTTCGCCTTCGTGGATTAAAAGGACACGGTGCAAAAGGAGAGGAAATGTTGAAAAGAAGATGATTAATAGGTAAATGTAGATAGAAAATACTAAAATCCTAATGCACTATGTTTACATTTGTTATACTGAAGCATAATAACAGTAAATGTCAGGTTAATTGATTATAATGGATTATTGTTGATGTGTTTGACAGGTTTGGTTCTGCAGGCTTCGTTATAAACACACAGTCAGAGAGTTAAACACGTGCAGCAATGGACCGCTGGGACTCGGCAATTTGACCCATTTTCCCCCGAACGCCTCACGGATTTAAAAACGACACGAAAAAAAAAAGGAAAAGTAAAAATGTTTAGAAGCTGCAGCGCATTTTTTATTACGTAAAACGACTTCATCTGAAACGAGATGTTAAACCTCTGAACTCTGTGTTTGTGTGTCTGCGTGTGTGTGTTTGTGCCAATGCAGAGTGAGTCTTTAGACTGAGTTTGATTCCCCAGTGTCGTCTGTGCTTACATGGGCATAGTGCAGCGCGGCTCGGCATCTAATAAAAACCACACACACACACACACACACACACACTGTGCAGAATCCAGAGAGGCTTTGAAGGCGCATGCACCCTTATATGGAAAACACACAAGGGAAAGACAAGGTGCCAATACAGCATGTGCAAACACTGCACACACACACACACACACAGACACACACACACACTGCAGCACTGTAACGTGTCCACTGATGGTTCACAGCTCTGAGGAGCAACACGGTCGCACAGTTTGTGAGTTTGTTTCAGAGATAAAAACGTTGACTCACATCTGGCCACAGCTGTTTAGATTGTTACTAAAGAGCTGAGATCAAAGGGTAAATGATGCTTTTCTTGATCTTTCTTCATCATAAATCCAATATTTGTTGGTTTTGGACAAAAACTCAGGATTTGCATTGTTGTTATTTTCTTTTTTTAATTAATGAAACAAATAAATAAAATTAACTAAACCAAATAAACTAACTGATTGTTAATAAAATACAATAACCTTCATATATATATATAAAAATATAATCTGAAATAAAAGATAGAAATGACTTTTCTGACATGTCGTTCATTAACACAGGTGGGTTTTTTCCCAGAGTGACATCACAGCGAGCTGTCCGACTGAATCTGACAGAGACGCTGACTCATCAGGATTAAAGGACGACACGCAAAGACGACAACAAACACACAAACAGACAAACACAAAGCGACGACAGCAGCAGGAACCTGACATTTCCCTCCCTCTAAACTGTTATTCCTCACGTTACATTTGACCTCAGGGTTTCTTCTTCTTCTTCTTCTTCTTCTCTTTGTTTTACCGTGATGATCAGTCTGAACTTGAAGCGGCTGCAGCTCCGGTGAGTCAGAGCTCAGGTGAGTGAGCAGGAAGTGACAGGTAAGAAGATTAACTGTCATCCCTCCATCCTCAGAGGAGGAGGAGGAGGAGGAAGAGGACAGAACAGAGAGGAGGAAGAACAAAGGCAGAAAAGAAGAAGGAGAAGAAGAAGAAGGAGAAGAAGAAAAAGCTTGATAAATGATACTCCCTCGGGGGGGAAACCTTCCTCTCAGGACTGTGGAGTGTGTGTGTGTGTGTGTGTGTGTGTGTCTGCGTGTGTGTTAGCATTACATCAGCAGCTCAACCTGGTGACCCAGCAGATTAGAAGACTGACTGTCAGCCTTTATTAGCCGCCGTTACACAACCTGACCACGAACACCTGAACTCCTCACAACAGCAACAACTGGTCCACAATCAACAGTCACATCTGTCTCACAGCTGGAATCTAAACCTCAATGCTGCAAATAACTCAAGTTGTACCACAACGCATGCGATTGATCGATCGATTGATCTGCCAGAAGGGCAACAAGATCTAAACATGTTCAAAAGCCTCCATGACCTTTGATGTAATCGTCACGTAAAACATGTTGAAACCAGGAAGTAGTCTGTGCCGAACCAAACTGAGATTCGTTCGTTCTTGCTTGTAGTTGTTTGAGACCAGAATCCAAAGCTCAAACAGAACTTATTAAGTCTTTTTCAGCCAGAATGATCAATTCTCGCATTGATTACCGATGCTGTCTTGACCAATTTTCAGTCAATATAAAGAGACCCCGAGGAGTTTGCTTTGGTTCTCATATTAATGTGGATGAATCTACATTACTTTACCTACATTACCACACTTGTTGACTCATTGATTTTCTATATTAATTGATTAACAAGCTGGCGGAAGAGCTGGGAAAGGTTGTTGACTTCTGGAAAACCCAACCATGGAAGTGGAAGGAGACGGATGGATGGATGGATGGATGGACGAATGGATGGATGGATGGATGGACGAATGGATGGATGGATGGATGGACGAATGGATAGATGGACGGATGGATGGATATTTAGACAGATAGATAGACAGACAGACAGATGGACTGACGAATGGATGGATGGATGGACCAATGGATGGATGGATGGATGGACCAATGGATAGATAGATGGATGGATGGACGGATGGATGGACGAATGGATGGATGGATTGATGGATATTTAGACAGATAGACAGACAGACAGATGGATGCCAACAATTATGTCTGATTTTCAGTCAATAACAATGAAAAGCGGCCGATCCTCTGAGGGAAACGTTTGTTATTCATTGATTTCAGACTGATTTCCCGTCACCTCTTTACTCGTTGGAGCATCGAGGGAACAGGAACAGGACGCTGCTCTGGACCAGTCGACTGCTTCTGATTTGTTTGTCTCCTTATTTGCACCAAATAAACAAACCAACTGTGACGCCACAGTTAATCATCCAATTACCGAGGGTCTGAACCAAACCGACCTCCACCACGAGCATTAACCCAACTGTTGTCTCTGTGTTTTTTGGGGGGGATTTTATCGTTGTTATTAATTTTGGCGTCGTCTTCTCCTCCACAGTTTACAAGCTCTGTGAAAATACAATATAAAGTTTATTTCTGATTATCCTGGAGCCCTCGCTGAGTTCCTCAAGGAGTTTCAACATATGTTTCACCATCATTTCAAACATACGAGCCAATATGAATATTTATGCACCGGAGCGGCTGAATTTCAATGTTTTTCTCTGATTGAGGGGGATTTTTTACGCCACAAACAATAAAAAGTTTACAAAACAAACCCCAGACTGCCGAGTTCTCTCCAGACTTTTATTCTGGTCAGGGTGGAGAAGCTTCTGAAACGACCGTTTGCCCGTCACGGGACATTAAAAAACTCAAGATAATGAGCCTCTGTGGCGAAGGGGATGCTGCCAATTTTGTGTTGTTTTATTTTTTACGATTCCTTTAGAAAATGTTTCACAATTAAAAAGAAAAGTTTAACTAGCTGTGGTCTCAGGAAGGGGAAGTCCTGGTGGTTCCAACGAAGCCCACAGTGACTTTACTGGCATGGAGAACGAGGAGTTTTGTGACTTTTGTTTTTTTGACGTCCAGGACGGAGAGAGTTAAGAGGAACTGGGAGAGCGAGAACGACTGAATCCAAACAAACAGGAGAAGCAGAGCAGAGCAGAGCGGAGCGGAGCAGAGCTGCAACAGACTGAGGTCATGTTCCTGTTTAAGAGCAGAGCGAATCCTCCCACTGAAGCTGCAAGATCAACAGCGGACGAGGACGAAGGGAGGAGGAAGACAGAGACAAAGGCTGCAACCAGGGTTTCAACGGAGCCAAAACAAATACTTGACAGTCACAATCACTCAAGACAGAGAGAGTGTGAAAGCCTCTTGTTGCAGCAGTGAACATCCATCTGACATTACATCACCGTACTGCATGTTAAAGCAGATTGGATAGCGCGGTTCGTTCGTTCGTTCGTGTGTGGCGACTTTTCATGGCAGCGGCTCAAAAAGTTGATTTATGGTATAAACAGATAAAATTATATAAAAACAGATACAAGATCTATTCACGTGTTTAAACTCGACTAAACGCTCCTCTTTAAAAGCTCAATGCAGCAGGTAGAGCCAAGTATAACAAACCATTGAATTCCTAGAGCGATAAATCTTAAAATGAAGCTTCAGATGCTACCGACTTTCTGTGAATCACACAGCAACATCGTCTGCATAGAGTTCGATCCCAGTATCCATCTGGACACATTCACACTGAACCACAACAATGACTAATGTAGTGATTTAAATAATCTGTTTAATTTACCCTACATTAGCTAAGAGAAGAAAAATAACAAAAAAGGAAGCTGGGTAGCAGTCACTGATTGAATTTCAGCCTAAATAATCCTGTCTCTTGTCAAACATACTTCCTTTTCTGCCTCGTCTTCCTTGTATATTATTACTATATCCCATAAAATATCATTTAAAGAAGCTCTGCAACTGAAATATGTTTAGTCGATATCAAAATTGTCACTTCAGCCTTGAAAACTACACCATTAAATTTTCAGTACCCGAAACTCATCTAAAAAGATGTTATTATGATCGATAGAAGAGATCGTAAATCAGAAATTGTAAACCTAGAGCTGTTGAAATGAAGTGCGCTATAAGTGATTTGAATGCACTGTCCAGATGTGACATGTAAAACACTCCAGACAGCTGTTGACTGCAGTAAACCTCTGGATTATGGATGCCTTACAACAGAAGTCATTGTCACTGCAGGCACAGGATATGAATAAGTAAAGGCTCATGCCATTGTCTCCATTACAGGTTGTGACGGTGCATTAATGTGCTTTTAGCGGTCTTGAATACGGATGAGCAAAGGAAATAAAAGGCTTATTCTGTTGATTTAAATGGACTGTAAAGGTCTGTTTGTCATAACTTAATCGTGTTATGACAGCAAGTATATTTCTCCAACAATTGAAATACTTTCCAAGTATATATATATATAAAAAAAGAGTGACTGATATTTAAAAGTGGGTTAAATATTTAAAGAATAATTGAACTTCCTGTCTCTTCGCTGCACTTGTTGCATGAAAGAGAAGAGCATTAAACAAGAATTTTTAAAGAAAGCAGAACAGACTCTTAGCTCTGGCACCGGAGCTGGAAACAAAAGCAGAAGAGAAAGAGGGAATAAAAAGTGACGAGACAGAAAAAGACGAGTGAAGGAAAAACAGCTGCAGAAGACAGAAGACAGAGGGAGAGAGTCTGGAAGGTTTTTTTTTTGTATCTCCATCTCCCTGCGGTTTTAAAAATAACCTACGTGGTGGTTTTAGATTTTGTCTATACAGTGAGAGATAATGACAGCGTCTTCCTCGACACACACCTGCAGCATTCCTGCCTTTGTTTAGCATTGTCACGCTCGTCTGCATCCACCGTCTGTAAACACATGACATCACCCAGCAGCAGTGTGTATGTGTGTGTATGTGTCCACAGACTAAACACAGTGATTTGGCTGTGTGAGCTGAATCTAACCTATATTATCTGTACGGACAAGTCAAAGACGTGTCGAAGCTGAACTGGAGTTATTTCTGTGTCTGTGTTTATTCTAACGTTGAGGCCAGTGACCATTTTGTTTCAGTCAAACATAAAGAAGAGTTTATACTGTCAGTCGACTGCCAGGTGTTTAATTTAAACAAAAAGGGGTTATTTCTGCCATTATTACGTCTACGAAATGCATGAAAAAAGCAAAAAGGACGGAGGCCCTGATGGTTCGGTGCACTGAAAGCTAAGAATATAAATGTTAAGACGCAAATGTGCAACAAATTTAAGAAAAACAACCTCAGTCTTTAGCCTGGTCCGTCACATTTTTGTGTCCCTGGAGAAACACTTGTGTTAAAAAATGTCCTGTACTTAGTTCCTAAAGTTTAATTTGTCTCTTGATCCTTTAAAAACTTCGATTTAGAGAAGCTGGAACCATCATAAGTGTTGACGATAATGATGTGTGGAACGAACACATCACTCTGTGGCTCATAAACAATAAAAATAATAATAGAATCAACACAACACTTAGGATTCTGGGTAAATATTAGGGCCGTTTCTATAAACGCCTTGAACATTAAACTCGTTCCTTTCCTGTAAAACGAGGTAAACGATGAATTATTTCTCGATTTTCCTACAGGAAGCTGTATATCGAGTGAAAACATCCAAGTTACTTTAGTTTAACAATAATTAACTTCAGAAATGAATCAATGGAACATAATGGAAAGTCCAACCCACCAAACAAATGTGAAAGTCATTTCCTAACCTGTGAACTCCTGGCTCGGACTCGATCATCTTTCTCTTCAAGACGTTTCTTTCTCTTTCTTTTTCTTTTTTTTCCTCCCTCCCTAAGTATCTCGTGTCCAGCTCGTCTCCCCCTCCCCTCCCTCTCTGTGCTACTTCCCGTTGGGTCCGTGGGGGGAAGTGGAGATGGGCCACACCTTTCCTCCCTCCCAGCATTCCTGCACTAATGGGTCCACGTATGCACCACTAACAAAGAGCTCACACCTTTCCTCCACGATGCTGCTGGACATTCCTCGGCTAATGGAAGCTGATGATGATGATGATGATGATGATGATGATGATGACCTCTGCTATTAAATAAATAATTCACAACTGGGCGACCTTCAGCTTTTAAAGTGGAGACAGGACCCGGTTTGTCTGAGTTAACGTTCTCAATATGGAGCATAATTTATTCAAAGGTTATTAAGACTCAACAAAATAATGCTGATAATCATCTTTAAGGTTATGCTTCAGGTTCTGGATCAAAAAACACATTAAATCTCATGTCTGGAGTCGGGTTGTAACTTAAATATGAATCAACTGGCTCATTATCTTTTCTCCAAATAATTAGTTTTGTAATATGTCACATACACGACGGAGAAAAGCTGCAAATTCTCACAATTGAGAAGCTTTGATCGGCCAAAGTTTTATATTTCTTCAGCCATCAACCAATCCTCAGCTGGAGCCTGATCAATATATCTGCAGAACTGATATTGATATTATTGTTGTAGATGCAGACACGAGAAGAAAAAAGACTCCAATTAAAGCCTTTCTAAATAAAGATCAGTGGGTAAGGTCAGAACTCTTGTTGAAATATTTCTATTTCTAGGCTTTTTAAATGTCACTGGACAAATTAGAGACAAACTATAGAAAATAAACCTGAATATAATGGACATTACTTCACTTTAACAGAGAGAGAGCGATCTGGACCAACGATGGACCTAAAAAAGTTGGATCTCAACGTTTTTTAATCCTCTACTTTAGCTATCTTTGTTAAAGCGTGATTGTATATTTGGTCTCAAAACATTGCAACTTGTTTCGTGTTGTTGGTGTCAAAATGTCTTCTACTGTCTTCGACCTGCGGAGGAAACCGGTTGGACCACCTGAACCAGAGTGGACGACGGGCGGACTGTGTGGTTCAGTAAACGCAACGCGGTGTGTAAGTCTGTTTGGATGGACGGACCACCCAGAGACGACCGACAGGAAGTGAAGGAGCAGGATGAAGAAGAAGAAGAAGAAGAAGAAGAAGAAGAAGAAGAAGAAGAAGAAGAAGAAGAAGAAGAAGAAGAAGAAGAAGAAGAAGAAGAAGAAGAAGAAGAAGAAGAGGAAGTGGAGGATGAACGCATTAAATCATGTTTAATAAAACCCCAGCGTCCTCAGCTGCCTCCTCCTCCTCCTCCTCCTCTTCCTCCTCTTTCCTCAGCCGCTCCTCATGTGGTCAGACTCGGTTCTCAGTTGCTTTGGAGATAAATATAACATCAGAAACATGACGCAGTCTCTGTCCAACTGTTTTGATTGTCAGCTCCCAGCTCTTCTCACACTGGAGCCGCCGTCTGGGGCTGAAATAATAAAGTCCTCCATGTTCTCATTACTGTGAATAATGGCTTTCATTAAACTGCTCAAGAGGAGGAGGAGGGGGGGTAAAGATACTGTTGGCCAGAGTTCATACACACACACACACACCCAGCTGATGTTTCCCCAGTTGTTCCTGAAGTTGACGACGTTGCTAAACAGAAACAGTAAAAAGGGACAAACCCGGAGTTTTGTCTTTCCACAGGCTTCACTTTGTTAACACAAGAAGCATTGAGCAACAGGTCCAGAGGTGTGTGTGTCTGTGTGTGTGTGTTTCTCTGTGGGGTGTGTGTGGTGTGAGTAAGCATGTGTGTGCAGGGATTATTATGAAACCTCCTGGTTATGACCTCGGACTGTGTGTGTGTGTTGGACGAGGGCGAGTCAACAATCAGACTTCTCCTTCTTCTTCTTCTTCTTCTTCTTCCTCTGGGACGTTTCATTCAGACGCTGCAACTAAAGACTGTTTCTGTTTTAAAACCACTTAAATCTCTTAGAAAATAATGAAAAGATGCTTGTTTTGTCTGGAAACTGTCCAAAAAAACGATGATTTTTGCTTTACAGCTAAATAAAATGGACAAAAAACGAAAAACTAAAGGATATTAATGATTATAATTCATGTTTTTTTATGTTCTTAAGTAACTGTCTGGTTGTTGAATGGATAAAATGTAAGAGTTTAGTCCGAACAACAGCTGGAAACTTGTTCAGGTTTTTAGTTCAGTGTCACAGACGACTGGAAAATCCATAAACGTTCAACACCGTGATGCCAGAAACATCTTTTTTTTGTGTGACATTTTATCGTAAACAGATCATTTCTCTGTCCACCACCAGCTCATCATTGCAGATTTTATTCTCAGAGTTATTTTCCATTTCATGTTAAACTGCAGCAGGTTAATCATCATGTTGCATCATATTAAGAAGGAATTACCAGACAGAATATGTAATAAACTAAACTAATCCACCACCTAACCGTGTTAGTCAGAATAATCTCATCAGGTTGGAAAAAAAAACCCTCTCGTCATATGACTGATGGATTGATCAACGGCTATGGAATGAAGAAGAAAAAAAAAAGGCCTTTAAAAGGAAACTTCATCAACGTTCACGTCCAAACCAGCTCCAGCAGAAACTTTAATGAGAAGCCACAAAAAGACGAAGGTCTAATTAAAAATAGATGTGGTGAAAGAAAACAACCGGCTGCAGCTGCGATCGGCGATAATGAAAGAGAGATAAAGTCGCCGCAGAGAGTGAGTCAGGTGGTATGAAGCAAGAGAGAGCAGAGCAGAGCCTGTTACCATCAGTCACGTCCGACAGGAGGAGGAAGAAGAAGAAGAAGAGGAGGATGAGGAGGAGCTTGGGTTTTATCGGGCTGCAGGATTACACAGAAAACAAACAGCGAGTCGATCTAAACTGAAAAGATGGAAGAGATAGTTCAACATTTAATCGCTACAGTCATAGCAGTAGGTTTGTTACCTTTAATTGTTGGTGCAAGCTATTTTTAGAACGGTGGAGCAGAGCCGTGAGCTGCTCAGAGCTACGCTACGGAGGCTCATGGGATTTCTTGGTTTCTCTCATCAAACTCATCAAATACACAATCCAACAACTCCACAACGCTCTGGTGGACAAGTTGTGACCTGCAGAGGGAAATACAGAGACTGTTTGATGAAAAACTGTCCCTGAAGGCAACGTGCATCAGCGGTTTTGCATGAATTTCCCTCTGAAACAACTCTGTGTGGTAACGTTGTGTTACTATCTCATAGCGTGGTGAATGTGCAGGTCACAACTTGTCCACCAGAGCGTTGTGGAGTTGTTGGATTGTGTATCTGATGAGGGAAACCAAGAAATCCCATGAGCCTCTGTAGCGTAGCTCTGAGCAGCTCACGGCTCTTCTCCGCCGATCTAAAAACAGCTTGCACCGACAATTAAAGGCAACGAACCTTCTGCTATGACTATAGGGATTATGGCAATGGGCCAATTTGCCAAAATGTTGAACTCTCCCTTTAATCAAGAGTCTCCTCGAACTTTCCTCAGATGATTTACAGACAAACTGGTTTCATCTCCGTGCAGCAGCTCCGTGACCTTTTAGTTCCACTGGAGGGAAAATATGAAAATAAAACTATTTCTATTGTGTATTTTAATTCTTTCTTTAATAATAATAATAACAACAACAACAGCTCCAGTTTCACCCACACACAATGAGATTTAATAATAATAGCTGTTGTTTTCACGTCGCTCCTGTGAAACCAGCAGAAATGAGTCTAAGATTTCACAACGCGGTGTCACCGGTCACGGCTGCGAGACAAAAGACAACAATGAGGACGTCAGAGACAAGAGGACAGGTGTGTCTGTTCGAGGGCTGATAAAGGAAACAACAATACCTGAAGGATGAGACTGTGAAGTGTCAGTGTGTAGTGGAAAATCCCACACACACACATACACACTGACAGACAGCAGGCTAACCAAAACACAGACTTCAGAGATGTGAACATGAACGCAGCGCTCAGGAGGTTCAAAAACCCACAGATGTTCAAGGTTTTTAGTCGTTATTGTGTTTAGCCGGTGTCGCACACAAGGATATTAGTTTAATTTCTATTATATGTCCAAAAAAAAGATGAAAAATGTCTTTAAAATGCTTCTTTGGTCTGAGAAACTGTTCAAAACCTGTGTTTATAGCAAACGAAAACATAGAAAAACTGTAAATCTTCACATTTTACATGAAAAACTAATGGATATTTGGGATAATTAATAATAGCAGACATGAATATTTATTCATTTTCTCAAGTGTTTGATCCATTGACGGTGGATTAAATGTCAGAAAATGAAGTTTAGAGGTCAAACAACTTTGAAAAATGTCTTTAAAATGCTTCTTCGCAAAATAAAACGCAGAAAAACTATAAATCCTCACATTTTACATGAAAAACTTGGGATAATCGATAATCAAAATAGTTCATGACTCATTGATAGTGGATTAAATGTCAGAAAATGTATATTTCTTACGCACTGTTACTGCAAAACACACACACAATCAACATAATTTCTCCCTGTTCCTTTCAAAATAAAAGACCCAACGCTGCAACTTCAAACCGTTTACACATGAAATCTGAATTAGAAACATCTAGAGAAGGAAAAAGCTCTTCGTCTTCCTGACCTCTGACCTCCACCTGACCACACACACACACACACACACACACACTCTCTGCAGACCCGCCTCGTCATTTACCACCATCTCACTCTCACTTTCTCGTTCTCGTGCGCACCATCAAAAGGAATCAGCGACCACCTCAAAGTGCTCTGTGGTCTGGTGATAATGGTGAAGCCGGAGATCACAGCCGAGCTAAACTGCTCCCAGATGAGCTCAACAACGCACGCCTGGTATGTGACACACACACACACAGAAACACACACACACGCTTCATTACTGCTCATGTAAACACACAACAGCGAAGGCCGAGCCGCTCCTCTGCAACCAGACTCATTTACAGCAACAAAAACCAGTTTAAACGCCTTGAAAAAGCTGTAAAATATTAGAACCGCAACAATTAATAGAACAATAATCGATTATTACATTAAGAATAATCAGTTTGGGTAGTTTTTTAAGGAAAAAAAGTAAAAATTCTCTGACTTCAGCTTCGTAAATGTGAATATTTCTTGTTTCTTTGTTCCTTTATGACAATAAACTGAGTCTGAGGACAAAAAAAAACACATTTGAGGACGTCATCTTATATTTTTCAACATTTTACTGACGAAACAGCCCTTTAACGACACATCTGAGATACTGTAGTGAACAGTATCATTGTAATCTACATTAACAGGGTGTTAAAATGCAAAATAAGTCATTTAAATTCATATAAAGTCAAATATACAGAGGACACAACTTCTCTCTGATGACCTCTGACCTGCATCTCAAACTTTATTATCTCTAAAAGTCTAATTAAACTGAAAGTATAAGGTCGGTTTCATCTCCTGCCTGTCGACCTCTGACCTTGTAATATGAAGCTACAGGTGCTCAGGTCCTGCTCGGAGTAGGTGAAGGGGTTTAAAAGGCACTTGAGCACCTGTTCAGAGCTGTGGACAGGAGCTGGTCTGTGTGGAGCAGCTGGTCGAGTGATTCATCATCACTGGAGACAAGCTGCACGACGTGGAGCCGAGAGGGAGGGGGTTGTTACGGGTTGTTACGTGCTGTCACGCTGTTACATGCAGCGTCTGTTGTCTGTCTGACTTCTGCCCAATTTCACGTGAATGCAACATCAAGAATACGTTGCAACCGCACCGATGGGGTTGAATTCCTACACATTATACCTTTAAATATTTGGCTTTTATTTTTAGAAATGACTGTTTTATCCAGATTTATAGGGATTATAAGAAAAAAAATTTTAATGCAAATTGATTGAATTTTCTGTTATATAACGATATCGATATGTGTTGGGTTTTTTTGAAGTTTCTGAGATGATAAAACTGAATTTTTGAATGTCTTCCTTTATTTTCAGAATGTTTTTTACTTCCAAATAACAAGGTTACAGGCTACCGTCCTCCTCGCATTACCTCAACTTTGTAGGTTTTGGATTCAAATTTTAAACATCGGACCGATACCAATTTGTTAAAAAATGACGAACATCGGCTGATACCGATATTAATGCCGATATATCGTGCATCCCTACAGATTTATACTGTTATTATGAGAAAAAAAACAGCTTTAATGCAAATTGATTGGATTTGATGCTATGACTATAGATGGAAATTAGCCCTAGAGGCTAAATCTGGTACAACCATGTCTTCGTTGTTCTACAATTGATTAATGGTATTGTACACTGTCCTGTAATAATAAACTATTGATTGGTTGATATTATAAGTGTAGAGCCGTTATAGGTCAGTGCACAGCAGCTTTAAGTCGTCTGTATATATGAACTCTTTCACTTCTCCACACACACACACACACACCTCATATTCTCCATGACGCAGGTGGCTCCTTTCAAAAGGCAGATTTATCTTATTATAAACCACAGCCCACCGCTGAGTTACCGGAGGTGTGTGTGCGTGTCAGTGTGTGTTAGAGTGCGGTGTGTGTTTCCAGGGATAAAAAGCAGTGCAGCTCTGTTTGAGGAGATATCGAGGGCCTGAACCGTTCAGAACAATCCCACTTTAGAAAAGCAAAAACGCAGGAGGAGGTAAAAGGATAAGAGTCTCATAAAAGGCTTTATACAACCTGCACACACACACACACACAAACACACACTGTTACCTCATGCACTCAGATCACCTGATATCAAACATGCAGAGAAACAAAGTGAGCCTACTATTTCTGTTTGACTTTGATCTCATCTGTCATTAAAATGCTGCATAATAAACTTTATTACTCGCCCTGTGCATTGACAAGACATTGTGATATGGCCGCCATCTCTTAAAGTCTATTTTTAGGAACAAAAAACACACAATGTTGCATGCACAAATAAATACAGTTTGTTTTTCTACATCGAGAGTTGCAGCTGTGTTTGTTTTTCACAGTTTTTTGGAAAATCCTGCATCATAGTAAAGACTTTTTTGTGACAGGATGGAGATAAAGACGAAAAATATTGCTGCAACGCCCAACAACAGTATTCTTTGTTCCTCTGTCGCCATGTAAACTATTGATAAAACACCTGTGCAGTGTTTTAAAGCATCAATACTGAATCACATCATAAAATTTAGTGATATTTTACTGTATCAATAAAAGACAAACTCCACTTCGTACTTGTCTTTTGCACTTTGACCTCGGACGTCCATCACAAGTGTGTTTTTATTCCTTGTGAATCAACTTTCCTGTTCATAGCAATAAAGTTTCTTTGAACTCTTGACTCTGTTGTTGCTGCTGCTGAGTAATATTGCAGCTGTAAATGTAACTGATGCCAGACTGACAAACAAAGCGGCGTTCAGACGATCAGACAGAACAGACATAATGAAAATGAAAGTCAGACGGCTTCAGGTTGAGGTGACGACGACACCGACATCAAACTTCAGGGAATTTCCTCCAGCAGATAAAAAAAAAAAAACCAACAGAAACGCCTCGTGTGATGAGTGGAGCTGGTTGGTCGAGGTAGCGATCGGCTCAGCCCTCATGGACGCGGCCTCCCGTGTTTATGGTCGGCGTGGCCGTGTTGAAAGTCTAAACACTGGTGAAGGTTCAAGCGAGGACTTCAAACGTTAAGTGCACTTTCTATAAAAGACATGAAAGCATTTCGAAGAGGCCCAACGTATCCCACAATGCACTGTGGGCCAGAGACGACAATAGAAGGTTTACACTGGTGTTTGTTTTAGCAGCTAATGTTGCAACTGGTAAAAACCAAAAAGGACGTTAAAAATGTCTTGTGAAAACCAAACGTTGAGTGAAGACAGAACCTTCAGCTCAGAAAGGCCATTTTAAAATACCATCCTCTTCCAACTACAATCGTTAAAATGCTAAAAGTCGCTATGGTTACAGCTTGGCTAGGTCATTTAATTGGACCACTGTTCTTATCACAACTTACAGGTACCGATTTATTTACCAAAGTCTTTCCGACTACACTGATGCCGAACCTTTTTCCGATCGACCTGTTACCTCAAAGACCAAACAATCGACAAACAACTCAGAACATTTTGCACATGATTGTTTTTCTTCTGTAACGTACTTTGTTTGACTTCCTGTCTGAAGCCCAATGTAAAAACTGTAGATCATCCTCAGAACGCCACCAATTCTACCTCATCATCCAGGTTTGTTGGCCTTCCAACTACGCTATGGTACATGTTGATCTGACGCCGAACCTTTTCCCAATCAACCTGTTACCTCAAAGACCAAACAACCAACAAACAACTCCAAACATTTCGTACATGATTGATTTTCTTCTGTTATGTACTTTGTTTGACTTCCTGTCCGAAGCCCAAGGTACAAACTGTAGATCAGAACGCCTTGGGCTCATTTGTTCAATTTGATCAATTCGACCTCCAACCACATCAACTGGGTGCGTTAGTCCGACTTTGACTTATTGGATTTAGTACGATTTCAGTCAGACTGAAGTGTTTACATGTTTTTTTAAAGTCTGGGTTTAGTCGGACTAACACCACATCTCGTAACCGCATCAGATGACTCTTGATCTGCAGCAGCTGAGGAAGCTTTAACCACAGTTTCTTGTTTCTAGTAACAGATGGACCGTGCGACTCTGCTGCATCATGTATTTACATGAAGTTTCTGTCTAACGATGAAGAATGAGGATCTGAGACGTTATTTACAGCGACGCTTAGTGGGTCAGGAGTTTAATCTGCATCAGTGGACGTGGCCGGTAAGAGTCTTTGTGAGGGATCACAGCGGAGCCAAGGACGACTTGGCGAAGTTAAAGGCTTATTCTGTAATAGAGTATCAGTGGGGAGGCGGCTGCCAGAATCACGGCAGCCACTGAGGTGTGACACAAAGTTTTAGTCACGTTTCAAGAAGCAGCAAGAAGGTTGAAGTAAATGCACGTTGAAAAGCGATGGAGGGATGGTTCAAATGTCCAGTTTCTGCCACTCTAGTTGTTCCCAAGAGCTCAAATGTGACCAATGTTTGGAAAACAAGAATTGGTTGGTAAGGTTGGGAAGCACTTATATGGTTTTTTGTTGTGTTTTAGCTTAGCACCCATAGGAACACCAACTAACAACATAAAAAACACACCGTTATGGATTTAAATATTAACCTTTGAGAGAGGAGGCAGAATGACATCTATGCAAACGAGTGCACAACCGTTCGTTATCCCGAAAAACAGTAGTGGGAAACAATAAACTGATGAAACATGGAAATAAGATGTAAATGTGTGTGTTATCTAAGTGTTTGTGTGGTGGAGCAGGTGCCTGAAGTCTCCGACATGTTATAGTAACCCAGACAACAACAACAAAGCCAGGGGCGGCCTCGCTGGTTTGGTGCCGAGAGAGAACAGGAAAGCGAGCCGAGAACAGGCAGGAAGTGACATACAATGCAGGAGGAACTGGAGAGAAGGGGCGACGGAGGGGTGAGGACAGGGGGTGAGGAGAAAACAGGGCGAGAGGGTGAGGCTGGACACAAAGAGGAAGGAAATCTAGATGGAGAGAATGTGGGAAAGGACGGATCTGGATTCACATGAACATGAGGACAGGAAAGACGACGCAGAGGTTTAACCGAGGCGACGGGTCGACAGCTGGGATCTGACTCAAAGAAACTGATTTAACTCTAATAAACTGATTTAAAACTCAAACAAACTGTCTTGACTGTAAAGTTTTACGATTTTAAAAGCTCTATACATGTCTGTATTATCATTTCTGACATAATTTCTGCTACTTTTTATTAAAGATCTGAGATTTTCTGTTGGTACACCAATTGTTTTGGTTGGTCAGTTGAATTATTAAGAACAAATTACCAATAACATCAAATTCTCTCAGAGCCAATTGTGCAAATTTGAAATCTATAAATCTATAATTTTGTCAAATATCCAAATATATTCAGTTAATAACCTCTGAGGACAAAGAAAAATGAATAAATTCACCTTTAAGAAGCTGGAACTGGTGAATTTCTTGCACTTTTTCCTTTAAGAATAAGCCACAATTCTCTTTTTGAAGACGTCATGTTTGACTAGACAGAGCTGAGGCAGCCATTTTTTTCAAAGATAAGCCAATAAAAACTTTAAATTAAAATAATAATTAAATAGAGAGAAGGGGCCATTACAGCTCATTATAGTTTCTTTAAAAGGTGAAAGGGTCAAAATGTTTTGCAGCAACACAAGACTAAAGATATAAATAAACTAAATGAACATGTTGAGTTCACAGGTGACGGTGTGTAGGTTAGTGACCGATAAGATCAGTATCTGCAGCCCGTCGTCTATCCGTCGCCCTTGAAGATAATAAAAACACGTGGTTTTTTTTTTTTCCCACAGCGGCGGCGGTGGCGGCAACAGATAAGGAAGTTAAAATCTAAGCTCCACAGCGGAGAATGACCTCAGAGCTGCAATTCCACAGAATAATACTCCCATGTCAGCCAAATAATAAAACCAACAAAACAAAAATCAGAGATAAGGTGATGAAGAGACCGGTCAATGCATTTACAAGTAATATAAACACACCTCTCAGGGCGCTGCTGCAGGGCGTGGGCAGGTAAAGACATTACACCATCAACCTATAACCAATGACGGGGGAGGAAAGGTGGGGGAGGGAGGGAGGGGGGAGTATCAGCAAACAACCTCCCCACTATCTCTCACACTCTGTACTTTACTTTACAACGTGATGTCCATTCATCACCGACAGGCCAAACATGACGAACTGAACAAACACGACGAGGGTTTCTGTTCACACACGAGTCGACCTGCGAGGAAATATCACTTCCTGACACACACACATACACACACAATGACACACACATACACATATATACACATACGTATGCAGCTGCACTTGTAAATAAGAAATTTGTTCTTAACTTGCTCGCCTGGTTTAAATAAAGGTTAAATAAAATAAAAGTATGTAAAGCCAAGTTCTTGTGAATCCATGACACAGCGATTTCTGAACATTTGTCTGTTCTGGAGAATATAATACAGTGTGTCCAAGCTCATTTCAACAATAAAACACCTGTTTAAGTGTTTTTCATTGTTTTATGTTGTTGTTAATGGGATTACGGATGGAAATTAGCATCTTGCTATAATCTGTCATATTTACATGTAATGTCCATTAATTACACTGTCCCATTCAAATAAACAAATGAAGTAAAGAAAAGTGAAGTGTTCGGTGGGCGAGCCCAAGTAATTTGACATATTTGAGCATTTTATTTTATAAAAAAGTAACACAACTGTTACTTTCTCTGGTAATTAGTTACCTTTTCAACGTAGTAACTCATTAACTTTTTGGGGGAAGCAACAAGCAACTCTAACTAATTACTTTTTTTTCCTAACGTGCCCAACCCCTACCTATGACACAAATCAATAAATGTATCATAAAATATTAAAATTTTTGCTTGGTCAGACTTCAGAATTAAACAAACAAAGATGAGGTCATGATGAATAATTAAATAAATCACATTAATTGAGGTCAGTGGGCGTGTCCCCGGCCCCGCCCACCATGACATCATCATTCATCACATGCTGCACAGTATAAGCTTCAGTCTGTCAACATCATCTGAATTGTGTGTTTGTGTACTGTTACTGTATGTGTGTATGTGTGTGTGTGTGTGTGTGTGTGTGTGTGTGTGTGTGTGTCTGGGGGTTGGGTGGGATTACCCTACACACACACACCTCTCTGTTTAAACTGCAGCTTATTAAACTCCTCTTTCTCTCTCTCTCACACACACACACACCACAAACACCCGTGGTGCCTTCAAGGTCAAGCATCATGAATGTGAACAGAGCACCAACTTCCGTTTTTTCCCATACTTTAAAAACACACTTGAATGCACCATTCTCTTCAGCTCCTGGTTTTTCTATAGAGACTTTTTTTTTTTAAAGGAAAAATGTGCGTGGGAAAAAACGCACAAAAAACAACTTATCTGGATATAATCCACCAATTCAACTCAGGCTATAAGGGGAATGCTGTTGTTTCCCTCTAACTGCTGCTATAAGGAACACACAACTGAAAAAACCTGTTTGTACAATCCTGACTGCTCATTATAACGGCCCCAGCTCGTTTATCAATGATCCATCACTGTTGGTTTGTATGTAGGTCAATAAATGTCATGTATTTATGCATTTACAATTTCTAAAACACTCATATAACTTTATACAGCCTATTCCTTTAATACTCATATAGTATATTATAGTATAAAGACATATTTATATTAGGGATCGACAAATATGTTTTTTTCAGGACCGATACTGATGCCAATTATTAGAAATCAAGGTAAATTCATGCAAAACCGCTGATGTGCATTGCCTTCAGGGACAGTTTTCATCAACAGTCTCTGCATTTCCCTCTAAAACAACTCTGTGTGGTAACGTTGTGTTATTATCTCATAGCGTGGTGAATGTGCAGGTCACAACTTGTCCACCAGAGCGTTTTAGAGTTGTTGGATTGTGTATTTGATGAGTTTGATGACCAAGAAATTCCATGAGCCTCCGTAGCGTAGCTCTGAGCAGCTCACGGCTCTGCTCTGCCGTTCTAAAAATAGCTTGCACCGACAATTAAAGGTAACGAACCTACTGCTATGACTATAGGGATTATGGCAATGGGCCAACATGCCAAAATGTTGAACTATCCCTTTAAAAAAAAGTCCAGTCTCCTCTGCAGTATTCGCTGACACAACAATCTCAGTTTCATTTCAACGCTTCTCTTCTGACCGTTTACAGTTTCCTACATTCTCATATTTCCAACCAGCCTGCAGAAAAGTACACTACCAGTAATCTATTACATTCTGCCTCCGTCACCTCACAATAACAACTGTCTGTGTTTGTTCCCATACAGAAGCCACTAATTTCATATCATAATATCATACAGTGGCGGCGGTGGCAGCTCCCACACATTTCTACATTTTTCCCCCCCTTAAAGGGACACGTTGTCTAGTTGTAATTACTGTTTTGTGGGACGATGTGGAGGGGGGAAAACCGCCACAGTCCCATTCCCGTCTCCACGTTTTTGGGACGCCACAGGTCACAACCTCTAACTTCAGCAGCACTATGGGCCACATTGTGCATCCATCCACACGCACACACACACACTGCTATGAGGAAAGAGAAGACCTGTGTTAAAGGGCCTGTGATGGAAAAGTGAAGGGTCATGCATTGCTGTGCAAGAATATGCAACAAGCCCGTGTCTGAGTGGGTTGAGTAGAAGAATAGCCCGATTCTGTTACAGTATGCTGAGTCGCACAACCCCAGCTGTGTTCAGTTCAGTGAGCCAGAGCTACTTCAAGGACCTGAGCAGTGTGTGTGTGTTGTGTGACCTAATTTTTTTGTGCTCCAGACATGATAAACCCCCGAACGTCTTTGATTTGATTCGATCAGACTTGGTCCAGACCTAATTCTGCAGCAGAGACTTCATTAAAAACAAAGTTCAACAATCTAGTTAGGAATGTAATGTGTTGTTTTTTTTGTTTATTTTAAGCCTGTTTCAGCTCTAGGTGGGTTGTGGTCTCCTGCCATGTCTGTACAAATACAGAAAAGCACTTTAACTTAGATTAAATAGTAAGTAATAGTAACTTCCTCTTTAAAAAATCATCTGTAACTTGTGGAGGAGGAAGGGGGACTGGACTCTTATTGTGAAATTAAATAAAATGTAATGTAATGCAGGCTTAAAGGCTATAACAACTGTCAAAAGGGGATTAAGCCACACAGACACAGACTGGGGTTTTGCTCTTTTTGTTATGCAAATACATAATAATTCCTATGACACAGTACCACAAACACCAAAACCACACATTGACAATTCTGCCCGTTTTCCCAACCAATGCCAGAGAAAGATAAATAAATCTTAAGACAAATTCGGCATAAAAAGCTAACATTAAAAAAAGAAAAAAACTAACTTTTTATTCTAATGGGTTGCGGTTCTGGTGGGAAGGTAACAGGTCCCAGCAGGTGAACCCACTTAACAAAATGACCATTTAATTAAAATCAGAGCAGTTTTCCCAGACAGGATTAACACCGAAGCCAAGTGTGACAACTATATAATTGAAAACGGACTTTTAATAATCTGTATCTCACGTGTGCTTTTGTTAATCGACTATTGAATATTGATTTGGTTGATTATTGAGTGAAGCTCTGAGTGACGCTGCCTGTCATGGACTTTTAAAGTGTCCACGGAGTCGTTACCCGTCTAAAAAACACACCAAAAGCAACAAAATAGGTAGTTAAAGCTTTGATCTGTGTATTTTTTTTTGTTTTTACCTTGTTTTCTGTGAGTTTGCCTGAAGGTTTTTTGAAGAAAGAAGTCCTGGCCGTGAAAAAGTACTCTTCGGAGTCCTCCTCCAAGCTGCTGTAGCCACTGCTCATCGTGCTAGTCCACGTCATTTGCGGGGAAAACTTAACGGCCGCATCAAAAATCTCCCTCAAAAAGCAGTTGTTAGCTTGAAATAAAATAAAGAAAAAATAAAATAAAACTCCAAATACACCGAGAAGCCGTCCGTCTGCTCGCCTGATCGCCTGTCTGTCGTGACGGGAGTCGCTCCGGGATGGTTTCCTGTTTCAAATCCTCTCAACTGTCTCCCGGTTTCACCTTCCTCAGGCTCGTTACTCCATTCAAATTCATTCAAATGTCTCCATTTTTAACCACAAAGTGTGCCTTTGTGACGGGGTTGTCACACAGACTGATATCCCCTATCAAAAGCGAGATAAACACACGCAAAAAAGAGGAAAAAAACTCCAGTTCAGTTCAGTTAAAAGCGACGCCGCCGGTCCCGTTACTACACTGTTGAATGTATGAGAGTCCAACTGATCTGTCGGACACAGCTACAGTAAGGCCCCGCCCACTACGAGCACCAGGATTCCAGCCAACCAATCACAGGTCTGGTGGTGAGAGAGGGACACGCCCACTATAACTCGGTAGCCAATCAGCGGCTTGATGGGCAGTTTGAGTGGAGCAGAGCAGAGCAAGCAGACAGGATAGATAGATAGATAGATAGATAGATAGATAGATAGATAGATAGATAGATAGATAGATAGATAGATAGATAGATAGATAGATAGATAGATAGATAGATAGATAGATAGATAGATAGATAGATAGATAGATAGATAGATAGATAGATAGATAGATAGATAGATAGATAGATAGATAGATAGATAGATAGATAGATGATTTGAGCTCCTCACGTGAGTCACTAATAAAACACAATAAAATAAAATAATGATAATTATTCGAGTCCAGTTTATCAGTCATACACAGGTGTCTGTGTGTTGTAGCTCAGGTGATGTCATAGTGGTTGTTAGGAACCCCCTCCCCCACACATTAAATGATTAATGATGTCATACATTCCCTGTCATGCCATGGAAGTTCTCATAAATGGCAGATGATGTCACACAGGATGGAATTCTCACCTCTGCACGGAATCTTCAAAAGCAGCATCACTGATGATGACATCACACCTGCCTTTTATGTTGGACTGGTGAAAAGTGCATAAAACACTTATCGTGCATTACACAGTGTGTGAAGAGACGTTACTGATCGTTTCACAAACTTTGTTTTCCAAACTACCGTGCGTGGTTTTGGACCATGGACAAGGGATCCAAGGGCTCAAAAGGTTCAAAAAGCAAACACTCTAGATACCATACAGTGGCCCCAAACTCTCACATCGATAGGAAGCATGTACCGACACCACCAAAAAAATCTGTGAAGCACGAAACAGGAGAGACGATTCAAATCATCTCTAGTAATCTGATTCGCAACGTCAGGATCCGCAGAGATCCTGTAAAGACCGGCCGGCTCGCGTCCGCCGAATACAAGAGAATCTGCTCGTCTTCCAGCAGCACCAGGTCCATCGAGGCGACTGACACTTTGACGGACGCCCCGGACACAAACCTGGAAAGTGCGAGAGAAATGAAAGAGAAAATAATGACAATGGATTCCTCCCGCCCAAAGAGAACGCCGACTAAAATGGAGCAAGAGGCCAAGACGCGGGCTCAAATCGTCATGGAGAGCTCCAAAGCCTTGAGGATGGAGCAAGAAGACGAGGTCAAGATGCTCAACAGGGTGATCGCCAACGTCAAATGCCAAGCGGTCCGCGACTATCAGATGCAAGAGAAGAAACAGATCCAGGCCGAGTTCAACGAGGAAGACGAGCGTCTCGATCGCATGATGGAGACGAACCGCGTCAAATTCGTGGAGACTGAGGCCCAGATCCAAGAGCTGCGCAAAACCAAGGACATGAAACACAAGCAGCGGATCCTCCAGGACATCCAAGAACGTCTGGAGATGAAGCAGCTGCAGGGCATGAACAAAGAGACGGACAGACAACACTTGCAGAAGCTGCAAGAGAAAATAAGGCAGGAAAATGTGGAGGCTTTGGACAAGAAAAGAAAACAGCAGCAGTGCGAGCGGATGGAGATCGTGGAGTACAACGACAAGACAGAACGCGCCAGACAGAAGAAGATAGAGGAGGACACGGTGACTGAACTCCGCATTACCTCATTCAATCAATACAAGAACGAACGGGAGGCCAACTTGGCGGCAGAGCGGAGACGCAGCCGCTTGGTGCGAGAGATGGCGACGGATAGAATCGGGGTTCTTCAACAAAGAGCCAAGGCCAACAGGGAGACGCAGCATCAACGCTTCATGCGGAAGTTGCAAGAGAACAACGACAGGGAATGGAGGAAGGAACAGAGAGAGCTCGCGGAAAAGAAAGCCCACGCCGAGCTGGTGCTTCGGGCCGCACGCATCGAGCAGATCAAATGCAAGGAGCTCATCCTGTCCGCGGAGGCCGGCCGGCAGAAGGCCGAGTTCGACAAGATCCTGAGAGCGCAGCAGGACGCCATCATCAAACAGAAGCAGAGGGAGGAGAGGGGGCGCAAGGCGGCGTTGCGCACCGCCGAGATCCTGCAGCAGCAGATGAAAGAACGCAAGGCCTTGGCGATGGCGAGGTGCAGAGAGAGCATGGACCGCGCCAAGGAGCTGGCCGAGGCCGAGCAGCAGCGGCTGGCGGAGCTCAGGGAGTGCAGGGAGAGGAAGCTGCAGGAGCTCAGGATCACCGGACTCCCTCGCAGGTACATGAGGGACGCCGAGCTCAAGACCAAGAGCATCGCCGCGCCCGTGAAACGCGTCTGCCGCTTCCCGCCCAAACCGTCCAACGTGGGCCTCCCGCCCATCTACACGGGAAACACCTACGGGTCCAGAAACTGATCCTATGGCCCGACTTCACCTTCTCTCTTTCCTGTCTTAACCTTTAAAGGTTCTTCTTGTCCTTTATCCGTTAGTCTTGGATATGAGGTTTTCTCCGGGTGCTCCGGTTCCCCTACTTTTTTGAGGAGGTGAATTTGAATATCAATTTGCCCCTAGAAAAAAAAAAACTCACACACATACACACACACACACAACAAGAACATTAAAAAAAGTCAATAAAAATTACAAAAGCAAAACAAAACAAACCACTTGACTCACATAATGTTCATATTATTATATAGATTTTTGGCAATTTAGATGAATATCTACATATAAAGCATATAAAGGGTGGCAAAAATACAATTTTGATGAATGTGCAATAGATTTCTGTGTGTACAATCTGCAGAATCCTTCGAATATGTGTGTATTTTATGATTTTTAATATATATATGTGTGTGCCTTGGCTTTTATATATTATTTCCTGGAACCAATTTCACTGTTTCACTACCGCACTTTTGCATTACAATAACAATAGAGGTCAAGCTGCAGTGTCATGTAGGAGGTTCTTCAATAAAATGAATAAACACATTGTTTTGTTGCATTTTCCTACATGAAAGAAAAATAAACTAGTATTTTCAGCATTAACATATTGAAATATACCAACTCTGATATGGATGTTGAAGTTATAGACTGAAGCTTGCAGGGTTTTCTTCGTCTCCTGTGCTGACAACTGAAGTGCCCTGAGGCTAAGTGAGAGTTTCCTTTCTCTCCTCACTCACAAAGCTTGAAAAACACACCACCACCACCACCGACAAGAATACGAGTTGTGCCCACATTCCTAAAATAGATGTTAAGAGGTCAGCTCCAGAGCAGGGCAGAGCAGCGGCCCTCGGCTCGGCAGCTCAGGAAAGATTTAAATCTTAAAGATGCAACAAATAAGAAGTGCGGAGCCTTACCTCGATCAACAGGCAGCACACTACGGCCAGCTTTCTAAGTTGTTTCCTCTGCAGCATGTTTGTCCTGCTGCAGCCGGCAATCAACTAAACTAAAAATACAGACACCAAAGGCATTTAATAGCTACTTCTGCTGCTGCTGGACTGACGCATATAGTGTGAGTGTGTTTAATTACTACAGTCAACGATGGCACTGGCAGCTGCCTGTTGAGGCGCTTTGAATGGTGGAGGTATGTTGATGTGTCGTAGTCTGTAGGTAGGAGGTACCTGAGAAGATGCACACGGCCATTTTGAAGTTAAAACATTGCCATAATCCCTATAGTCATAGCAGTAGGTTTGTTACCTTTAATTGCCGGTGCAAGCTATTTAGGGAACAGCGGAGCAGAGCCGTGAGCTGCTCAGAGCTACGCTACAGAGGCTCATGGGATTTCTTGGTTTCCCTCATTAAAACTCATCAAATACACAATCCAACAACTCCACAACGCTCTGGTGGACAAGTTGTGACCTGCACATTCACCACGCTATGAGATAATAACACAACGTTACCACACAGAGTTGTTTTAGAGGGAAATACAGAGACTGTTGATGAAAAACTGTCCCTGAAGGCAACGTGCATCAGTGGTAACACTTTGATGGGACAAGTGTGTGTCCACTACAACCTAAACATAAACTGATTGAATTTTGGTGACTAAAGGTCAAAGGTCAAGGTCAGGATGGCGTCATTAAACAAGACTTATGCATGGGAATCCGTTCAGATTTGGCACAAACATTCACACTTGCACTGTGGAATTAATTGTTTAGACTCTGAGGGGTCAAAGGTGTGACGGTGACCTCATAAAATACAGTTTTTGGCCTTGTTATCTCAGAGAATCTCTTCAATTGATTAGACTTTGGCACTTTTTAGCCTTTAGCCAAGACTATGATAAAACTTCACACAAACTGTGGTGAATATTTTATCACTCTACAAGGATGTAACCTGAAGCTAGTCCTGGTGGCGGAGGGATATACGACCACAGGGCTGTAATTCTAGTTTTCCTCCATCCGTACTCTTCCTAATTAGCTTCAGCCCCTCAGGTTGTTTGCTAATGGCCAGTTTGTTTTGCTCTGCCTCTAATTCTCTCAATGAAGAGACCTCAGGGGAAAAACCCTCCATATCACCATCAGGACGATTTGTTCTTATAACTGGAAACAGCTAAAAACAATACTTTTTGTATCAATGTTAATATCTATATGATACTGAAGCTGTGAATCTGTTTATCGCTATGTTTGTGGACTCGAGTGTTTTGCTCTGGACAAAGGGAGGCTCCAAATTAAATCATCCAAACCCAAATGAGAAGTCATGACTCCATGTGGTGTGGTGTGGTTTTACAATGAGCCATGGCTCTGGTTCTGGTTCTGGTTCTGGTTCTGGCGAGGTGTAGCCAGAGTCTTGACCTTTTACAAAAAGACTAAACTGGCCTTTTGTGGCAGGAAGTACTGAGTAATGAAATGTATTATTGTGTTTGACCAACATTGATATTTTTGGATTGAATTCACTGTTCACTCAGGACAGGCTGGACGCTGCAGTGACTCAGTATCGGAAAATGAAAAGACCGTATGCCTGCAATTTATTCTGCAGTTTATGTCATCATACAGAAGGCCTCACGTGTTTCTCATGTGCTTTAACATGCACCCGTAGCGCCTGTGTGCTGTCGTCATGCAACATCATAAAACATAAAACAGAATCAATTCAACATGTTTAAAACTTTTTATACAGTATGTTCAGTCAGAGTTTTAATGTGCTAGTAAACTGCATCACAACTTGAACTCATGCTGTCAGCGGGTGGCGTGTTAAAGTCTATACTGCGCCTTCATGGGCCAACAACTGGAAGCTATTACTGAGCACAGAGATAATTAAAAGTATAAGTACCTTCTGTTTTCAGCTACTTCTAGGGCTGCACGCTGAATTAATGATTTTCAACATTATACGCAGCCCACCCAGCTGCAGGAGGGAAAAAACATGAGCAAAGCAGGTTCAGCTACAGGGTGAAATCTACGGTACATCTGCACTAAATCAAGCCAAACCCACACTCACTCACTCAACTCATGCACGCTCACATGTACACGCGTGTGTGCATACATGCAGGCAAGCAGCAGCAGCACCAGGAGCAACCAGTGGACGATAGCTGGGAGATTTTTAGACAGACAGGCTCTAATTTGAAACCAGCAGGGTTAGAAAAGAGACCAAAAATAAATAAGACACATCTGGGGAAGCCAAACCACGGTCTTATCCTTTAAAATACTGCAGCGATCCGTCAAATATGCACACGAAAACACACACACACAGACACTTGTACACACTGCACAGATAAGCAGACTCATGTTCCTCAGAAGAGATGCTAACTTAAAAAGCTGAAAACTGACTTTAAACTAAAAGCTAATATATTAATTATGTCATAATTGGTTATTAAATATTAATATACAGGATATTTTGTATTTATATTAGTTGAAACATGAAAACATCGGTAAAAATCTGATGCAAATGGAAACAAGAGAAATCATCAGCACCATGGCTGTAATACGTATCAATTACACACCTGTAAACGATAATAATACACCAAGGACCAAGGACAAACATGCACAAACACACATGCACATGCACATGCACATGCACATGCACATGCACATGCACATGCACATGCACATGCACATGCACATGCACATGCACATGCACACACACATGCACATGCACATGCACACACACATGCACAGAGGTGTGAGTATGTGTGGTCACTGGTGTTAATCTGCTGTCCAGTCACTTTGGCCTGAAGCCACTTTGGTTACACATTACTGACATTCCAGTGCAAACACAGTGTACTGTAACACCATGGGTGTTGGCAGTCACATTAAAAGGTTAACACGTCCCCATGGCAACAAAATACACATTATATTCAATACACTTTGATTGTATATCGCTCAATTCACAGTGGCATGTTTTTATTTACCGACTCCGGCTGGAAATTTGACCTGTCGCTGTGTTTATCTTTACATTTCCTGGTAAGTCAAATTATTAAATGCTTCTTTATAGCCTGATATGAAATGTAAATATTTATATAGGCCTATATATATATACTGTACAGTCTACATCCATCTCAACTGTGGCAAAACAAAAAGAAAGTTTTGAAACCTCAAAATTATCTGTAAGGCACAAGGAGCAGTTGTGGCGACAATTTTCAGGGATTTTAGTTGTAACCACCCTTTAAACCGCGCTGATTTATGGCCCTTTCTGTTGTTATTTTTATTTTAAAATCCTGGACACACAATTTTTTTGCATAATAATTAAGAGATTTGGGAAGCAGAAAATGGAAAATGTGAGGAAAAAAAGGATGAAAAACAGCTGAGAAACTATAAAAATGTCAACATTAGAGGAATTCAAATTAAACTCTGGTCTTGTGTGGATCGTGTATCCTGTAGAGTTGACATTCTGGAGAAAGCTTTATTCTGAAAGGACAAAAAACTATAATAACAAACACTAAGAAAAGCACTGAACTGAACTCTTGGATGAAATATAGACAGTAGCAGCAGCAGAGGCTGTGGTTTAGTGGTTTACTGACACGATGATGTGCAGCCCTGCTTGTAGTTATACATTACATACATTCCTAATGCTGACTATGTTTAGCCTGAGCAACGGTCCGTGCCGAGGCATTTCAGGTATTCTCTCTGAAACTTCCTCGTCACATTTCAGCTGTTTTTTTTGTTCTTTTTTGGACTCATCTTCCCAACGACAAATCATTTTAGTCTTTTATTTCAACACAAAAACAAAAAAATCTTGTGATTGAGTCTTGTGATTCTTTAAGTCTAATAATAGTTGTCCAATAATAATTAAATGTCCTTTTATTGTTTCAGTGGGTTGCTTAATTTTAGAAAAATCTAATTAAAAATGTCGCTTGATTTTCCCTTTTTCTACTTTTCAGTCTCTCATGTTTCTAATAAAGCAGCTCAACACATCTGTGGACAGCCACCGCCCTGTCCACTATCTCATTTCTCAGAGCGTTTAGGCCTCCTGTGTTTTCTACGATCTATTTTTACTCCCTAAGGCTGGTGAGAAACAGCAGTGTATGTGTGTATAGTGTGTACCTGCAGCTGAAGGTCTGGTTAAACATTAATCGAGTTTCAGAGCAGCAACAGGCTCAAACAGACCTGTAATGTCAACGTAGAGACTTAATGGGCTAAAGCAACATCAAAGCATCGAGTGCAGGTGGAAAGAAACATTAAATCATATCCACACAGCTTTGTAGGCCGACATCTGAAGTTGTCTTTGTAGCCTATCCACCTTTAAATAAACAACAGACTCCTTAGGATTAAAGTACATTAGAGTTAATATCAATGTTCTTTAAAGAGCAGGAGGTTTAGAGATTTAGCCTATAGATGTGCAATGTAGCCTAACCAGCTAGCTGCTATAGGCTAAGAAAAAGTAAGCAAAGGAAGTTTGGCTAATTTAAGTATTTTGTCGTGTCTCGAGTTGTGCTAAAGACGCTTTAATATAAGTGTATCCCCTGTGCTATCAGAGTTAAGCTAAATATATATTATATTATTATATAGGCCTATATTATAAAAGAGGCTTAGCTACAGCTAGCTTGTAACAAGTAGCTGCTAGGTAGCTGCTGAGCTAACCGAGCGCTACTTCCTGTTTTATTTTCATGGCCAATGACATTTTGAGGGGTTGCAGTTATCAATATTCATACAAATCCACTCTTTATTGGATCTGGAGAAGTTTTGAGATCTTCTGTGAGCTAATTGTTAGCATTTTTAATGTCAAACATAGGTCAGTAGCTTTCATCTAGGCTAGCCTACTTCTGTCTGAAATTAAAGTCAAAGTCTCAAAGTCAAAAGTCAAAGTCTCCCATGGGAGAAAGTTGTCTTGGACAAAGGGAAATGCTGCAAAACAGGACTAAAAAGCTTCATATAAAGCACTAAAAACATGCAATATTTAGGCCTGCTAAATGTCAGTTGTCTCCAAGAATGTGTTGAAGTGCACTGCATAGGGAGAAATAGAAAACAATAAGATTTGACAAGAACTGAGAGGGGGAAAACTGAGCAATCAGTAAAAATCTGGCAGCACATAAAGCAGCTAAGTTTGTCTTTACTTGCTTGTAAGGGGGGGCATCAAAGCAGTGGGGGGTTGTGGGTAAGTAAATAGGCGTGGAGGGTAACAAGTCACGCTGTGGGAGAGTTCAGGGCAGAAAGGCAGCGAAGGGCGGGCAAAGGTGAAAGGCCAAGTTAGTACAAGAGTAAAAGACAGAGAATGATGGAGGAGAGGGTTGTTTCTGTAGGTGGGTGTGTGTCGGCTCTCTAATTGAAAGGCTTAGGAGTAATGAGGGCAGTGTGTGTGTCTGTGTGTGTGTGTGTGTGAGTTTTAAATGACTTTAAAGGTGAGAACCAACCGAGAACTGTGTTTCTGTTGGGAAATGGGAGTTTCCTGACTGATAACCTGTTGGTTTCCGTAAGAAAACAGCTTTTGTGGAAGGGGAATGTTGAAATAGAAACATAAGCAAGGAAAATAAGGATTAAGTCAGTCATTTATGAGGGTGAAACTTCTCTAAACCGTGATAGTCGACCGACTGAAACCAGAAGGACCAGAAAGTCTGCACAGAAAAACTGCAGGTTGACCTTTTAGGTATAGAGATCAAGATGCCTATAACGACGGCTAAACATTTTAAGCAACGTTGGAGATGCAGGTCGAGACAAATACCTGCTGTTCATCTGTGTTCTGGTAACAATCAAGCCTGAAGCTGCAAACGTTGCAGCCTTATTGGCCTAAATATCAAGAAACGCTATAGGAAGAACCTTAAGGAGAACAGAACAGGAAGCGTTCATGGTAATTCAACACAAGTCGTCCTATAGAGCTACCACCTGTGTGTGGACTCTTTTGTTGAGGTGTTACAGGTGTTAAATATCCAACCTGTTGCCTCGGGGACCATGAAACCGATACGCTAACTCATGAGAAGAAGATTTCCACACATAGGCTAATGCTGGTATTTGCAGTATATTTTTGGATTTTTCTAGGCTATATTTGTGTATTTATGTGTGTGTATGTGTGTTTCACCCCTGGAGGCCCCCAGTATTTCACCCTGACAGACAAAACATAGAGTGTCTCGTGATCAAAGAGTGGGAGGAATGTCGTCTGAGGATCACACACAGTCTTGGTGTAGTAGTAGCCTACGAGGCTATCACATAATCACAGACAGACAGAAGAAGAAGAAGAAGAAGAGCAGGGATGGCAGGAGGCTGAAAGTCAAAGCCTGTGGCCCCTGAAGGTCTCGCTGCAGCTGGACTGGGCTGAATTACACAGCAGCTACTGATGGTTAAAATGTGGGAGTGGTTCAACCAGCAGCAGCAGCATCAAAAGAGAGCATCAAGAAGGAGCTGCTGCCTCTTGGACTGAGGTTGAGGTTCAGGGCAGTGCAGGTTTATAGTGGCAAACCAAAAACCACAGATTATTAACTTGAAAATATGGAGCTGGACACTTTAAAGAGAAACTACTCAGCATTTTTAGCTTAACTATGCCACGTACCTTAATTAAACATCTTCAGAGTCCTTCTTCTGGTTAAATCAATGACTTGTAACTAGTTCCAGGGAGAATGGAGGACCTAGCGTCTCTTGGCTGAAAACTAACCTTGTAAAATCAGAGCCTCACAAACGTATCGCACCCCGTAGGTTAACCCGTAATCTCTTGTTGATGACAGACAGAGGTGGGTAGTAACGCGCTACATTTACTCCGTTACATTTACTTGAGTAACTTTTTGGATAAATTGTACTTCTAAGAGTAGTTTCCATGCAGCCTACTTGTTACTTTTACTTGAGTATATTTCTTCAGAAGAAGCGGTACTTTTTGTTACATTGAACATTCCGGTCGCTACTCGCTACTTTTTCTTATCGATCTAATGTGCAAATTGTTTGTTTTAATGGAGATACTTCCGAGCCTCTGTCACATGACTGCGTTTCACCAATCAGATGTAGCCACTCGCGACGTGTGCCTCCGTTTAACCAATCAGACAGAGCCAGGCAGTCACGTGACCGCGCACAAAATCTCCGCGGTAAACAGGACGGCCACTCCGCCTCAAATTTGAGAAACTGCGGCTAGTAAATGATTAGGATGACGTCAGCCCTAGCTGGTATGTCGTGGATAACATCCGTGAAGGCAAAGATATTCAATATAAACCGTCTTTGGTGAAGGTTCTCAGTAATCCAGCTCATCTTATTCTTCTTCCTCCCCAGGAAATTTAAACCCCATACACACCTGGAGACATGTGAGTCCTAGTCACATGACCATCCCTCCAGTGTCGGGGTGTGGTCATGTGACTCGAGTCTCGGGGGGGGTGGGGGGTGGTCATGTGACTTTGGTTTCACTAGAAACCAATCATAGGACCTGGGTTTAAATACCTGGGTCTGGCATTAGTCTCAGACAGTTCATAGGCCTAGGTATATTGTTGCGGCTGAATTTGTCTTAATTTATGTTACTTTGTAAAAAAAAAAAAAAAAAAAAAGGTCATTTAGGCTATTGTCGTAGTTGTTAAATGTTGTTCTTTGGCAATATCTGAATTTTTTCATTGCTATTATATTTCTGTGTATTTGATTAGGCCTACAGTTACACACTGATCATTAAACGAACAAATCAGAGGTTACTCAGCAGTTACTCAGTACTTGAGTAGCTTTTTCACCAAGTACTTTCTACTCTTACTCAAGTAAATATTTGAATGACTACTTTTTACTTTTACTTGAGTAATATTATTCTAAAGTAACTATACTCTTACTTGAGTACAATTTTTGGCTACTCTACCCACCTCTGATGACAGATAAGACTACACAGATATACACATGATAACATGGTAGATGATATGTGATTTGATTGAACAAATGGCCAAGAGGAAGGTTGGAAAAACAGCGGAAAAGCGACCGGACATAGCCTATATTTCCCCTTTAAAGAGAGACGTCCAGAAACTACGGTGGCCCTGAGAGCTCAACACATGATAAGAAAAAACACAAAAAAATAAATAAATGTGCTACTAATTATGAAAATAACACATGCGCACTGATAGCTTAGCTTAGTTTAGCATTTAGCAAAGTCCATAAATCCACAATGCACTGTAACTAATAGTGACTTGTAAACATTAGCCTACACTTAATTAGCATGCTAACTGGCTAGCCTCATCGCATGTCACTTTTCCGATACCGAGTAACTGTGAGCGTCCAGGCAGTTTCAAAGGAAGTAGCTAGATGGTCAGCGGGCGTATTATAGGCTACCTAACACAACAACAGGTGAGACTGAAACATCTGCTAGTAATGCTAGTATGATATAAGGTGATATAAGGGCCTACAACAAAAACAGGTGACTGGTTTAAATATTGTGACTGAAGCTATGAATTAAAGTTCACTTTCAAAACAAACAGCACACAATGGTCCTATAAAAGTGTCAAATAATCATAGAATGAGCTCAAAATGTTGGGTAATAAAACACAATTCAAACTACAAATGATTCAGAATGAACTCTTGAAACAAACAAACTACCGATGCACGATGAACTGAACTGAATGCATACAGTATATCTGCAGTCCTATAGTTAAATAAGCTGCAGCCACAGGGACGGAGGCGAGGAGGAGGAGGCGGCGGCGGCGGCTTCAGACCTGTGTGACTCTGCTGATAACGTCGTCCGCTGTGATAAACTGAGACCAACAACACACAGAGCAGGTCTCGGCTCATATCGGCTCACATTTTTACAGTTGCAGACGTTTGCAGCTTCAGTTTGGACAAAAAAACAAAACAAAACAAAAGATAAAGCTTCAGATTGAAGGTCAAATTCATTACAGCCACTTTTCTGGCCCACACGCTGGTTTAATCAGCACATTTTATTCTGCTTTCCAGGCTGACGGGGGGAGCTGTGTGAGGATTTGGAGGAAGTGGAGCTTTCATTTGAAATAATATTTTTATTTTTCCAGCCGAGTGCTGACTGAGAAGCTAACAGGATCAGGAAACACAGCTGCTCCGGACTCACCACGCCGGCTGCTGAGAGGAAACGTCTTGCAGCACAATGACACAACTGTGTGAGATCTAGTGTTACCAGCCAAACACACACACACTCACACAAATACACATTCATACACACACTCATATTTATTCGCGTGATAACATCTTCTTGCTTTTCCAGCGTAATCGTCCACCTTCCTCTGTGACTTCAGCTGAACTCAATTTACAGTAAAAATCTCAAACTTTTCCACATTAAAAACACAAAAACAATACAAAATCAACACGAGCACAGACGCACAACTCATGATTCATTGCTTAACTCCATTAAAAACACAATTAAAGCCTGTGTTGTGTTGTGTTCTGTTGTCTGGGGTCAGTGTGTCGCTGTGTGAATGTGTGTCAGAGTTGCTGCTCCGTATCTGAAGCCGAGATCACACGTCTGGATAAGAAATGGATCCGAGATAAGCGCAAACAAACATACACTGTAGCCTACACACATGCACAGACACACACACACACACATGCATAGAAAGAGAGGATCTGTTGAAGCGTCCCACCCTGATACCGATCTCTTTTCCTTTGAACCTCCCACAAACTGAGCAAAGAGAAAAATTGACTCAATTTGCTTTTTTTGCAGGACCGATGCACTGATCCTGACTCCTGCTGCTCACGTGCACGACAGTTAAACCGGGGTTTTTATTTCCTAAACATGCAGCACAGCAGAGAAGAGTAGGTTTTTACTGAGTTAACCACCGGATAAGACGGACGCTGCCGCTGCGCTGGTATCAAACCCATCTGATCTGGGTTTAACTCTGCAGGTTTCCAGGAAAGCTGCTTATTCTAGACCAGGCAGGAAAAGGCCTGAGTTTGATCAAAGCTGTGAAAGAAGCAGCAGCAGCAGGATTAATGTTTGTCTTTGTCATTGATGCATCAAGATCAAGATCAATGCAGAGTTGGACTTTTAATCTTGAATGAACGCCCCCTAGAGTCGGATCTTTGACTCGCAAAGTCGTACGCATCCAGTCAACAGTAGCTAACGCTCTGCAGTTTTACTATTTGTTGTATTTCTCTTGTTTAAAGTCAGCCTTGTAGCCTACATTGTACTTTCACCCTCATGCTGATGAATATTCTAAAGTAGTTTTTTATTCTACAAAGTGCATCTGGAGACCCGGGAAGCCGGTTCCTATAGTCTAACGAAAACTTTATATGAGAGTCAATAGCGCCCGACACAAAAACGTCCATAAAACTACACAACAACCATTTAATATTCTTCCACACTTCTCGTCCACTGCAAACCTGCAGTGTCCTGAAGGAATATAGTCCTGAGTTTACCCAAAGCAACGTCATTGAGACAAGTCCGGTCACGTCTGCGTGCATTGCAAATTCAATCCAGGACTGTTTAGGCCGTAAAATGTTGAGTTGTTTCCTGTAAAACTCTGGATTGTCTCCCTCCAGGACACTTGCAGTGGACGAGCAGTTAGTTTTATGAACGTTTTTTGTGTCTCATATTAAGTTTTGGTTGGACTAGGAACCGTCCTCCCAGGTCTGCAGATGTACTTTGAAGAATAAAAAACTACTATTTCATTTTTTGGTGAACTATTCCTTTAATGACAAATAAAGAATTGTTGAATTATTGAGCATGTATATGAATTTTTCTGCATGATGAAGAAAAAAAACAGTAATACTACCAAAAAATGTTACATAATGATCAAAATAATCTATTATCTTGTCATCTATATGATTTTAATTTAACATTTCTCAGTTGTGGAGTTTATAGAGACATAAAACATCTACTGTTCACGTATATTTTTACTGTAAAAGAACATTTTTATAATAATAAACAGTAATAGTAACCCTGTCAGACAGTAACAGTGTCACCAGAGACGTGGGGGCTCAGCTGGCGCTCGCTGGCTCTCACTCTACGGTGCGTTCGCTGCACACTCGGCCATGTTGGGACTTGTCTGGAGCCAAAAGACACGGAGGAAATCAACGGGACTGGCCTGTTGTTGTTGGGTCTGTAAGCCGCGCAGGGCTGGTGTCGTGTTTCTGCAGCAGGCATGCAGCCGATGATGGGGGAGCTGTGTCTGTCAGACCTGCATCTGACCGACCCAGCAGTTAATCCTCCACAATCCACAAAGATTACAGTGTCATACAGGCGGCGATAATTCATCCCTGCACACTGTGCCCACTGTGTCTGAGCGTCTTTGTCTGCCTCTGTCTGTCTGTATGGATGTGCATTTATAAAAACAATCACAGCCCACAGCCCCTGGTTCTGGTTGCACTGCAAAAACTGCAAAATTTCACTAAGGATATTTGTCTTATTTCTAGTCAAAATGTCATTTCTAGTCAAAACTAATCTCTTTTTTTACTTCTTTCAAGCATATTTTCACATTTTTTTTTAACAAGAAATAAGACAAATATTCCTAGAAAGATTTTGTTTTTGCAGTGTGGTTCTGGTTGTTAAGTGTAAATCAGTCAAACTGTTGTTCTAACATCTGTCTTGTCTTTTTTAGTCCCACATATCTCGTGGTTTGTGGTTCTTCTTTGTTGTGTCTTTGTTTGACATGTGTTGTGTTCTTTATGATTTTTTTTAGTTTGTGTTTTCTTTGGAGCGTTCGTTTTTTAAAATTTTATCCTCCAGAACAAACAGGAAACAAACGTCCAGTTCGATTTTTTCTGCTCCTATAGTTAAACGATTCTTACAGTGAGTGAATCATTTCAAACCAAACACACTGAGACACCGAGACACTTCTGTGGTCTGGGATCTGCTCCTGGGACCAACCAACCACACTTTAAAGCAGCGCTGATGCATTTATGAGTTTTTTAAACTACATGTTTAACCAGTTCTTTGTGTCTCTTGTCTGGACTATTGCTATTTGTACTGTTGAATTTAAATTACAAATGATTTGAAAATTATGTTTTATGATCTGTATACCTAATGTTTTTGCCCTGTGTGTAATTTATCATGTAATGTGAGTCCAAAACAGCTTTAATTATATGCAATATAACTCTAATATTCCCACTCTGACCTGAAAAAAACAAAACAATAAGGAAAAAGGTGCTAAAACAACAACAGCAAATAGCTCACAGGTGAGAGAAAATGTAGAATTTGTGATAATGATCAGTGGTTTCCTGCTGAAAGGTGAGGCCTCTTATATCAGACGTTATCATCATTAAAACCTGTTTATGTCACGCTGGCTGCATGACATCACCGTAGATACGCCCGGCATGGCGAGCATGAGTGCGAACAGATGAGGTCGGTTTGTTTCAGCATTTTAAGCGTTTTATGAAGAAACAAGCGAAAACTTGGACGAAATAAAAACATGATTTCAGCCAAATTGTACCAACCGGTCTAAAATAATGATAATTAATTGAGTTTTTAGAGGCTGTGATTAAAAGCAGGTGATGGATGAGAAGTAGAAGTGGTTTCTACTGAAAAACAAGAGTCTATTTATTAACAATGATTTTTTTGTTTTTTTTAACTGAACAAATATGCAGGAACCGGTTCATTTTCATCTGTACGAACTTTGTTTCTCTTCCATTCCCTGCACTATTAATGATGTCATAATACTGTTGCTATGGAGACGATGCTGCAGTTCAGATCAGATTCGATGCAGGAAGCAATTTTTATTTTATTTTTTTACATTTTTATCTCAACAACAACAACGTCTGATTGTGTCGTTTCCTCCTCCGACTCCTCTCTGCTCGTTTTCTCCTTCACACAATGGACGACTGATTAGACGAGTGGAGAGATGGACGGAGAGGACGGAGAGAGACGATAAGAAGAAGAAGAAGAAGAAGACGGTATAAGGTAATGATGTTTGTTTACAGGAAGGACTCAGAGAAAGCAGATGGTTGATGCTGATGCAGACCTCAGAGCAGCAGCCTCTTTGTGTGTCTGTGTGTTTTCTAGCGATGGAGGATAGAGCGCAGCTTTAAAATAAGAAGCAACAACAGGAAAAAACTGACAGAAATAACTTTTTCTGCCTGGAAAAAAAATGCTCAGTGGAGTTTTATTTATATCTGACATGAATAATGTGTGATCAAAAAAAACAAAAAACAGCCCAAACTTTGCTCTAAAGAAGCAGCTGAGAATAAAATAATAATATTTATACTGTGGATGAAATTAGATCTGATAAAAATGACAGCGAGGCTAAATAAAACATGGTTGAACCTGACCTCTGACCTCTGTGTGTGCATGTGTGTGTAGTTAAACCATCCAGAATGACACTGTGTGCATTTTTTTTTTTAACTCTCAGATGATTTAGTGGCTGTAGTTATAGGATTTAGCCTGACTGATCCAAGTGTGTGCGCCCCACCCCTACTTGCTGCTGAATCTCTACTTTCGCTGCTGGTTTGATATTTTTTCCTGCTCAGAAACATTTTAGAGCTGCAGAGCAGATGTTTATGTTTTCATCTGGAAACACACAAACACTCGGAGTTCCCATTTCTAACATTCGTATACCGTCTCCTTCTGTCTGACGACGAACAAGCTCAGCGTTCAGCACTGAGATGAGAATTAAAACACAATTAAAGCATCACAGCGTCCTGCAGCTCTGCAGCTTAATAACAAACCACAGACGTCTCCTTCATTTAAATTAAACTCCAATTATGTTTCCCTGCACCCACATGATGTTCATTTCATAATAAACCCGTAATGTTCATAATTATGTGGACGGACACAACCACAGAAGCACAACTGTTAACAAGTTGCCGCAACACGCAGTTGTATAAAGAGAAAAGTTGCACTGAATACTGCAGTTTATCTTGTGTTTTTAGCCTATTAGCACAGGAATAATGACATAAACAAGCCAACACAGTGAGCTCAAAGGCACCAGCTCCAACTTTAACTGTACAGACTGATCAGAATAGCCTATTATTTATTGTTTGAATAACAGCTTTATATCTGGATTAACAATATAAGGATTAATTAGCCCAATAATCAGCAGCTTTTTCACCTGTAACTAGGCTACACGCCTTCAGTCTGTGTCAGTCCTTCATCTTGACGTAACAGAAGTCCAAACCAAAGAAATTAACAACAGAGATCAACAAATTCCCACAGTTAAATATATTTTCTCAAGTTATACAACAGTGTGTGTTAAGTGTGTTTACTGTAGTGTGAGCCCAGCCCGGCTTTAAACCCGAGCCAATAACTGTTAATGACTGACCATAAAACCCTGAGGGAAAACACATTAACATTCCTCTTTGTCTTTTGTTAAATTTACTTTTCTGACTCTTAAAACAGCTTTATTTCTCATGCTAACATAGGGATGCTATGATGCTAATTGTAGCATAAATATCACTTCCTGTAGCCTACACCGAGTAAAATGAGTACTTCTCAAAGAACAAATAAGATGTTCTTCCTCTTATAAATTAAAAGTTTAATTCATGAGAAATAAAGCAAAAACTCTATGGATTTGCTAAACTCAGATGTCGCGGCTGAGCTAGCCGGGATGGCGGCTAAAGTTAGCAAACAATAAAGTATAGCCTATAGTTTGTCAGTTTTCTAACTTCATGGCATATTTCTACTTGTTAGACTACATTTTAACATTTATCTCTATCTTAGCCTATAACCTTTGGGAAAAAAAGTAGCATAACATGCTAACATTGCTTGTAAAATAACAATAGGCCTACGCTACGTTAGCATGCTAGATCAGTTAGAAACTAATAAACCCTCAAAAACTGATAAAAAAGAGTTTTGTCTTAGGTTGTATTTAATCTAAATCTCAATTTTGAGCCTTTAGAAATAGGCTACATCAAATGCAAATAAACTAATAGGCCTATGCTAATTGCTAGCTTGTTAACACGCTAAAAAAAATAATTGTGGCCTATTTTTATTTTTATTTTGACCATTTATAGGACAGAGAGTAAGAAATTTAGCTGCAAGAATAGATTTATTATAAAAGTATCACCAAAAAGGTTTAATTGTAAACTATTTCTGCACAACATGTTGCATATGAGCTAACAAGGGCGCTAACTGTGAGGAGAGATAATGGCTATAGCCTAAGCTTAATTTTTTCAGTTGTTACAGATGTTTCACTGAAAAGTCAATACAAGGTGTTAAATCTTTATTAGTCCAGACTCAGATTAACGACGTGGAGCTCTGACCCGGTGGTGTTAATAATGAGACGGAGAGAGAAAGAGAGAACACATCAACATTCCTCTCTGTCCGTTCAGTCGACTCCATGTTGATTCTGCCGCCTTTTGTTTAACTCTCCTCTGCCTCCGTCTGTGTTTGTCTTTCCCAGCGGACAGGAAGTGAAACCCCGTGTTGGCCTCATCCCTCCATTTCCTAAATGTCAATCATCTCTACCACCTGCTCTGTGTCCATCTGGACCAATCACAGAGCAGATAGATAGCGGGCTGGTGCTCACATTGTATAATCAGGATGTTCATGTTTCCCAATGATTCATCAGGAGCTTTTCAGAATAAAACCAAATTTTAACCTCCAAATCAACAGGAATTCAATATTTATGATGCCAAAAATGAGACATGATTTACTTTTTCTATCAATTAAATTAAAAATTTGCATTGAAAATGACTTCACACAGCGAATTTAGGGATTATAAGATTATTTTTCCTCAATTTTTAGCTTTTTCTTCGAGCTTTTTCTCTCAAAACCTCATTTACTGAGCTGACATCCACACTGAGGCGTGATGCCGAGTCATGAGTAAATATTTGTTCATTTAGACGGGGTCAGAAGCTAAAACTGGTTTTGGATCCCAACACCTGTTTAAAAATAGAAAAAGTCCAAACAAAAAACCAGGTCAGACTCTGGAGAGAATTATAGTCTTTCATGTCCAAGATAAGAAAAAAACCTTTCAAAGTATCAAAGTCTTTCAGCCTTTTGAAGATAATGTTGTATTTTCCTGGCGGCCCTGCAACACATTATTTCTGACACAAACAAACAAAACTAAAATCTGTATGAAAACGCACTTGTATTTTCCCAGAGTTCACGGGTTTCTGGTGTCCGTGCGTCCATGCGCTGCAGATTGAGGCCGGCTGATTGAATTGACCGGTGATTACATTAAATGAGCGAGTGTTTATGTCGAACAGTCTGAGTTTTTGTCTGCGCTCCGACGCTAACGAGGTTTCACGACGCAGTCTGACGTCAAACTTCACATTTCATCTCTGCTCTACGTCTCTTCTGTCGGACGTCGTCGCAGCTTTTTTCAGCTTCATCGCTGAGACATTTCAGACAATTAGAGATAATTCAGGACTGATGCTGGTTTTATTGGCTTTTATTTGCTGCTTGTCGTGAACTCACTACTTATACAATGATGATGGATGAAGAGATGAAGAACCTGCATTAAATGCTAAATGTCAGAATCAAAACATACTTAAAGAACTAAAAGTAAAAGTAGTGGATGAATGCACATGCAACACATGCAAAGACATAAAAACATGCAACAAAAAAAGCTAAATTATCATTATTATTACTTCATCACATTAAAGCCTTTGCATGTGTTTTTAGCAGTATTTTGATCTCTTTGGGCCACCGTAGATATGCTATTATTGATTATAGCTATGGATAATTAATGTGCACATCATTATATCGACACTGCAGCTGTTATAAGGCTGAATAAACTGTGTATTTCCCTCTGCAATTAATATAAAATCAGTCACATCTAATATAATCTAATATATTTTTTGGTATTTTGTATCTTTATTGTTTATTTACTGTAGTGTTGAGACCTGAGTACTGTCTTGTTCCTCATGTTTCATGGTGTGAATGACAATTAAAAATCTATTTATCTGACTATATTCTAATAAAACATGGTCATCTATTAGCTGATTAAGATAAATCTGCAAAGTAGAAAAGGAAGTTTCTCCCTGTAAAGTTGAAAGAAAAAGGAGAGAAACTCAAGTGAAGTCTCTCACAACTGTCGTACAGTCTGATGTTTAATTAACATCTCACTTCTCTCTGCCAACAACACACACACTAATGTTACACTCTGGCTGAACGCCCTGTCAGATCACTTTCACTGTGATCGCTGACACAGGTGTGAGATATTTACAACATGACACACACTGAGAGACTCCACCTGCACGTCTTCATTCACACAGAAAACTACCGTCTCTTCATTTGTATTCATGCATGTGCTGAATATCATCAACAAGACTGTTATAATGATGAAAATCGTGGACTATGACGTTTTTAAAAAAAAAAGGAAAATACCCTCCGCTGCCATAGTAACGGAGTACAGTAGAGAGCTGTGTCTTGTTATTATTATCTCTGACATTCAGTCTCCAGACGACGACGTCTCCACCACAAACCACAGAGACACAGAGAGGAGGAAACTCAACGTGTCGGTTCGCAGCTGATGGCAAAAACGCTTCTTTAAAAAATCAAATGATCCAGAGAAACTGAAAATAAAACACATTTTTATCTGATCGTCTGACCACATTCTAACAATTAAAGGGATAGTTCAACATTTTGGCAAATTGGCCTGCTGCCATAATCCCTATAGTCATAGCAGTAGGTTCGTTACCTTTAATTGTCGGTGCAAGCTGTTTTTAGAACGGCGGAGCAGAGCCGTGAGCTGCTCAGAGCTACGCTATGGAGGCTCATTATGGGATTTCTTGGTTTCACCTCATCAAACTCATCAAATACACAATCCAACAACTCCACAACGCTCTGGTGGACAAGTTGTGACCTGCACATTCACCACGCTATGAGATAATAACACAACGTTACCACACAGAGTTGTTTTAGAGGGAAATTCATGCAAAACTTGCTGAAAAGCTGTCCCTGAACGCAACGTGCATCAGCGGTTTTGCATGATTGATTTGACCCACACTGCACATGTGAACTAAACACTGAAACATTTCTGACTCCAGCTGCAAAAGCACAAAAGCGTGTTTTGAATCCAATCAGCCACCGCGCTGCTGCTGCTCTCAGCTCTGAATGTTGCTGAGCTCAAACCACAGACGAGTTACACGACGAGTTCGTTTTCAGCTGCTGTCGACAAAATGTGAGACGAGTTTACGACCAAATCTTTTTTTCATTATTGTGTTTGAAAGAAAAAAAAAACACTGACGGTGCAAAAACACAGCAGCTTTTATTCTGAAGGAACAAGAGGAAGTGCCAGTGTTGGCCTGTCAATCATCAGACTGACTCAATATAAACACTGACATGAAGCGTTTGTTTATATATAATATAATATAATATAATATAATATAATATAATATAATATAATATAATATAATATAATATAATATAATATAATATATAATAACCCAGTTGGTCAGCTATCAACAACCAGATCTCAAACACGCCCAGTGTTCACTCGTCTAGGAATCTCATACACAGAGTTCTTGGTGCATGATGTATTATTATGGGATGGGTGTGTGTGTGTGTTGCACCGACTTCAGGTCCAAAATTTTATCACAGCAGGAAGGAATTTGAGATATGACAGAAAACACATGTTAGAGCTCACACACACACACAGGCGTCTCCTTCTATTCGTATTGTAGAGTTTTCGTCTGTTTTCACGTTTTACTGGATAAAACGTCGTCGTTGTCGTCGTGGTGACCTTTGACACCAACACACGTCGCTCCATGTGGAATAATATTATTGTCATGATAAGACAGAAAACACTTCACTGTGTGTGTGTGTGTGTGTGTTGACTTTGGCCCAGCAGCTCACTGAGGCGTCTGATTGGACGACAGCGCCCCCACGTGGCCACAGACGGTACTACATCAACAAAACCTGGTCCTTCCCTCCATCCTTCTTTTCTTCCTTCCTTCCTTCTCACAATCCCTTTTCCCTTCCTTCTTCCCTTGGTCCTTACTCCTCCTTAATTCATTTTTGACCCAATCTGTTCCCTTTCTCCATCTTTCGTTCCTTCCCTTTTCCCTTCCTTCCACCCTTCCTTCTTTCCACCATCCTTTTCCCCTTCCTCCCTTCCTCCCTTCCCTTCATCCTCACTTCTTCTTCACTCCTTTTTGACCCAATCTGTTCCCCTCCTCCATCTTTCTTTCCCTCCTTTTCCCTTCCTTCCTTCCTTCTTGGCTCAGTCTGTTCCTTCTTCCATCCTTCTTTTCTTTCCTTTCTCTCTTCCTTCTTTCCACAATCCCTTTTCCCTTCCTTCCTTCCTTCCTTCCCTCCTCTCTTCCTCTCTTCCTTGACCCAGGTCGACAACAGGATGGTTAATATTATCTTTATCATTATTATCACAAAATCCCAGGTGGAAAAAAACTTGAATGCCACACATACGGTACAGGAAGTAAATCTGCACACAGACACACACACACACACACACACACACACACAGACTGAGCAGTGTGTACTCACATGCAGCTGTGTGTTGTTGTTGTTGATGTGATCCTGGCTGAGCGGAGACGCTGCAGGGTGACAGTCCAGAGACACGCGGTGGCGACAGGCGGCGTGACACGAGTACTTACAGCCTGAGGAGCAGAGACAGGACAGGAAGGGGTTAAACCCAACACACACACACATTGACCCAGTGTGTGTGTGTGTGTGTGTCTGTAACGTACATGCAAATCCCCTCCTGATGTCAAAGTGGACGTTGGGTTATTCTGAGCAAACGGAACCAACGACATGCAAATAAAAGTCTGACCTGCTGTGGCGACCACGGACTTTCAAAATAAGAGCGTGGAGGAGTTGGAAACTTTAAACTTTGTCACCGCCGGGTCACGACCTTTACAGAACATCTGGATACTAAACTACTGGCTCCACATGTGATTTATATTATCAACTCCAACTCCAAAATGAGAGGTGCATTCTGGGATTAAAAGCCTGAATATGGCCAATAAATACAATAAAATATGATTAAAAACACTAATTATCAACAAGCTGCAGCTTCTAGCATCACTAAATACTAGTATGTTTCCTTTCTTATTTATTATTGTATTATCTACTGTATCATATTAACACATAAACACACGGTTCAGGCTTTATTTTCAGGTTGAAATGACGTAAAAGTGCAATTTTAACTAAATCTGATGGTTCAGATCTTAAATAGAAAGATCTGTAATTGTTTAAATAAGATTTTTAAATAGGAACTTACATTAGAAAATGAAATTATCAACACTTTTCAATAACAAAACAACAAAAGTTTACAACAATCACAATGAAACTGATCGTGTTTGTCTTTTATCAAACACGAAAAGTCAGTTTCAGCAGGTTATATTTTATAAAACTGGAAACATTGTTGTTTTTTATTCTATTTTTTGACTTTTTATAGACAAAATGTTTAATTAGAGACATAAATTAGTTATTAAAATGTTTAAAAACTAGATTTGAGGTGCTTTTTTAAGCCCATATAATGTTGTTTGACCCTATTTTTGTTTTATTTCCACTTTTTGTGATTGTCTTTTATTTTGGTGCAAATAAATAAATAAATACAAACACAGAGTGAAGTTTGTCCCTGTCGGTCTCCCGTACCTCATCGACTATAATGAGTTCTAGTGGAGGATCAGAGCACAAACACAGCAGCTGCACGAGAGTTAGAGAGGACGAAGCCTTTTAGCCGACTTCATGTCAACAAACAGACAGACACACACACACACACAACACACACACTCTCAGTTTGTGTGTGTGTGTCCTACCTGTCGACCTCTTCCTCACGTGCTGCCCGACTTTATCCGACAGTTTGCACATGGCTGCTCCCATCGCCCATCTTCATCTCACACACACACACGCACACACACTCACACACACGTTTGATATCCTACGAGTTCTGTTACATCACCTCGTCTTCTACACACACACACGCACACACTCACACTCATACACACACACTCTCTCTGTTTCTGCAGTGTGTGTCGGTGTCTCTGGGTCGAGGCTCTGCTGCTGCTGCTGCTGCTCTGACTCTGGAGCTTTGACAGATCTGCGTCGCCACCATTCGCCCTGTTCGCCTCTGTGTGTGTGTGTGTCTGTGTGTGTGTGTGTTGTTGTGCTGAGTAGGTGATTTGACAGTCAAATGGAGGCCGCAGTGATGGACACACAGACGGGGGAGGAGGGGAGGAGGGAGGGAGGGAGGGAGGGACTGCTGACTCAGTCTCTGCTCACTTACGTAGCTTGTTATGATTGTGTGTGTGTGTCTGTGTGTGTGTGTGTGTGTGTGTGTCTGCCCAGTTTCCTGCCGTCACTCTCTCTCTCCATTCATGCGTCCATCTCTATCCCAGCTGACAATGAAGTTGATCCACAGAGGAAGCCTTCGTCCTCTACCTCCTCCTCTTCCTCTCCATCATTATGTCTCATTATGACGTCATCGTTTCCTACACTTTACTCTTTATTTAGTTAATTATTTACAAACTTCAGGTCCAGAACCGAAGAAGAAGAAGAGGTTTTAAAGGGATAGTTAAACATTTTTTCAAATTGGCCCATCACCATAACCCCTATAGTAATAGCAGTAGGTTCGTTACCTTTAATTGTCAGTGCAAGCTATTTTTAGAACGGCGGAGCAGAGCCGTGAGCTGCTCAAGGCTATCTGTCTCGTAACGTTGTGTTATTATCTCATAGCGTGGTGAATGTGCAGGTCACAATGTGTCCACGACAGCGTTTTTGAGTTGTTGGATTGTGTATTTGATGAGTTTGATGAGGGAAACCAAGAAATCCCATGAGCCTCCGTAGCGTAGCTCTGAGCAGCTCACGGCTCTGCTGTGCCGTTCTAAAAACAGCTTGCACCGACAATTAAAGGTAACAACACGCTGCTCACGATTCATCAGCCACTGATATAGGATAAAACAGATAAAACAGGTAAAACAGATAAACGATAAAAACATATGATTTTTTAAAATGAAGTGGTTAAAAAACTGTAGGGCTTTTATTGTGAAAGTCAGCAGGATCTCAGCTCAGTTTTTTGGTTTCCTTGTGTCTGTGAGAAAAAGTTTTTAGCACAAAGACGCTAACCAGCTCTGAGAGACAATGAGTCTGCAGCTCCACTGACACACAGCTGCTAAATACAAACACACACACACACACACACAAACCAAGAAATCCCATGAGCCTCCGTAGCATAGCTCTGAGCAGCTTACGGCTCTGCTCCGCCGTTCTAAAAATAGCTTGCACCGACAATTAAAGGTAACAAACCTACTGCTACGACTATAGGGATTATGGCAATGGACTGAATTTTGGGCCAAAAATGTTGAACTATCCCTTTAACGCTGAGATGCCACTCACCGGAGCTCCTCAGCAGCATTCCGACCTCCAGGCGTCCGGAGCGTCTCATCACTTTAGGGAAGCGATAGAAGAATCCAGACATTCTCCTCAGGGTTCGTCCAAAGTGTTTGGCAAAGCCCATCGCTCACACACACAAACACACACATCTACACACATCTACACACACATCTACACACACACGCTGCTCCGTCAGAATCCAGATGTTGAGTTAAATCCAGCCTGATGTGGATCCGTGGATTCAGACTAAACTCCTCCGACCGTCAGCGTCCGAGTGTGTTCAGCTCTGTCGCCTCCGCTCACACACACACACTGACCCCCGGCTGCTGCTGCCTACACAAGTGTGTGTGTGTGTTCAGTGTGTCTGTGTGTGTATGTGTGTGTGTGTGTGTGTGTGTGTCATTAGCTGTCACAGGTTGAGTGTGTGTCCTCTCCCGTCTCTCGTGGAACCAAACTGTCACAGCGACTGAACAAACAGAGAGCACGACAGCTGACACACACTCTGTCACACACACACACACACACACACACACACACACACACACACACACACACACACACACACTGAACACAGACACACACCCTGACATAACACAGTCCCACAGTTTAAACACTCAGCCTCAGTATTTCTCACTCTGGGTCTAAATGAACTCAGCAGCTTCACAACACACACACACACAGACACACACACCAGAATCTACACACATGCACACGCACGCACGCACACACACATCTAGTAGTGATGTAATGTAACTTGTTACGAAGTATAAAACTAAAGTAAAATAATTTTTAAAAATCGTTCTCTTTTTCTTCTTCTACTATTTTCAACCTGTGACATCATCACTCTGACTTGATTCTCATTGGTTGTTGGTTACAGTAACTTCTGTGTTGGTAGTTCTGTAATAAGTCTTAATATTGACTGTTTCTTTTCTTTTCTTTTTAAACTTATTTGATATTTTATTGTAGAGCATTTTGGTCACAATTTGGGCAACACAAATAAATCCTGATTGATCTATTGATTGATTGATTGATTCTAGGAGCACTGGGAGGATGAGGAGAAGTGGAAAGACTGGGAGCAGTGATGTGTTTTAGTCAGAGCTGCTCCTCACAGTGAAACCACACGACTGTCTGAGCTGATGATGACTTAGATCCCAGATCCCAGATCCAGATCACTACAGAACAGAACCTGCTCCTGTTTCTATCAGAGTCAGACGGATCGACACCAGAGACTCTTCACTGTTGCTGCAACAATAAACCTGCTGGTTCCTGTTACAGCAGAGAGAGAGTGAGAGTGTTTCCTCTCTCTTAATCGAGTCTCATTGACCCACTTTCAGACACAAACACTGACCTGGGATCAGTCAGGATGAAGCTCAACATGTTTCATTACTGTACACAAGCCTGGAGTTTAACTTATTTTCTCAAACAGCTCCTGAAAAGAAGATCAGTAACTGTATCACCTTAACTATTTGTCTGGATTATTGATTATTTAAAGCTGTTTTTTAATTGGCTTTTGCTCAAAAAGCTCTGTTACTTCTTTGTTTATCAACGTGTTTAGTTTAAGGAACTCACAGAAGTCCAGTAAAAGTCAGAATCTTCTCTCTTTAAATAAAGCAAAGTGCACTGTAAACTACATCAAAGTTAGCTTGACGTTTACAGCCCTGAACCAGAGGAGCCTGAAAATTAATTTTTAAAAGAAATTAGTGAAGGAAAATCCGCTGCACTCGCTCAACCGGCTCACATGTGAGTTAATAAGTAAAACCAATGACCTGGTGGACGGAGCTACAGGTTGTCGTTCTCAACGGGGTCCCAACTTTTTCTTTAGATTCTACCACTTTTTTCTAGAACTTTTTAAAACACCTTTTTGAGAAATTGTACCAGTTTCTTCTAGAATTTTTTAAAAACTTTTTTGGAAAATGTTTTTTCTAGAATATTTAAATTTTTTTGAGAAATTTTTACCACTATTTGTAGAACTTTAAAAAAAAATCTTTTTTGAAAAACTGTACCAATTTCTTCTAGAACGTTTTAAAAAAACTTTTTTGGAGAAATTTTACCACTTTTTTCTAGAATATTTAAACTTTTTTGAGAAAATTTTACCACATTTTCTAGAACTTTTTCCAAAACATTTTTTGAGAAATTGTACCAATTTCTTCTAGATTTTTTTTTAAAAAAAACTTTCTTTTCAGAAATGTTACTATACCACTTTTTTCTAGAATTTTTTAAGAAATTCTTTTTTTTTTTGAGAATTTACCACTTTTTTTCTAGAAATGTTTAAACGTTTTAAAGAAATTGTACCACTTTTTTCCAGAAATTTCTCTACAATATTTCCAAAAATTCACACCATAAGCCCTAAAAAAATGATGTTCTTCAGTCTCAGAACAAATATTTGTGTTTGCTTCAAAATTTTGTCCAATGGGGATCCATGGTGTAATTTTTGCGAATTTAGGGGGCCTTGATGTAAAAACGTTTGAGTACCACTGCTCTAGAAGTTCGCTCTTCATGTAAAAAAAGTTTCTGTCTTTGTTTGTTTGTTTTCCGAGGAGCGGCCATTGATGCTATCGACCAGACGGAGTAATGGAGCTGTAACAGGTTTCCTGAGAGGCAATCAGCCACGGAAACGTCCTTTAAATGAGCAGAAACGTCCTTTAACACACACATACACACACAGACTCATATAAAGTCCATCAGTGGTGCTGAAGCTGACGGGAAACAAAGAGCTCAGTGAGCAGCAGCCGGACTGTCTGTAAACGTAATGAGGTTAGAAGACTAAATGGATGAGACGTTTGTTTTCTATCTGTAGCTCTGGGTCTTATTCAGTCTGTATGAACACTGGGTTTAAAAAGAACAGGTAAAACCAACTGAGCTCTAAAAGTTAAAGACATTTTAACAAAGGGATAAAGTTCAACAATTTTTTAAAGACATTTTAAAGGGATAGTTCAACATTTTTGGCAAAGTAAACGAGGAGAAAACAAGCGAATATTACTTTGAATATTCAAAACTCTCTGTGGGGGTTGTTTCCATGACATCACTAACAAGAAGGAGAAAGAGGAGGAGCTTTTTGTCGCGTGTTTCCTCTTTCTATTGTTAACGACAGATGTGGACGAAGGAGGAGGGATGGTCCATGTTTGTTGTCACGGCGACACTCAGACCGAACCAGTTTGTCGACATAGCGACTGCATTCCTGCCCGACCTGTTCCTGTCAGAGAGAGAGAGGGACACCTTCTACTTCCTCCCTGCAAACGCTGATCCAGCCAGAACCAATTCATTTAAATGATTTATGAGTTTCCTCAAAAGACGATGATGATGTCACACGAAAATCCTCTGATTCAGTCGTTCAGTTAAAGCTCATGACTTTTAGATTGTGAGATAATAACGGTTTGATCAGATTAATACGTCAAATTCACAATGAAAACACACAAACACACACTTTTTCCTCCTATTTATTCTAAATCTGACAAAACCTCCACAGTAAGGTGCCATTTCTGCTTGGTCAGGCTACCCATAATGCATTTCTGTTGATGATTTGTTGAGTTGTGCAAATAAATGTCATTCTAATCACATGTTGTTGTTGTAAATATAACAAAAACATTTGGTTTAATAGTTTATAAAAGTTCACTGTAACCCGATTTTTTTCTTGAAATTTTCCCACTTTTTACTAGAACTTTTTTTTGTTTTGTTTTTTAATTTTACCACTTTTTCTAGAATTTTTTTTTTTTTACTTTTTTGTTTTAGAAATTTTACCACTTTTTTGTAGAAAATTTTTCCTTTTTTATTTTGAACATTTTTTACGAGAAATTTTACCACTTTTTTGGAGAAAATTTTTCCTTTTTTTTTTAACCACTTCTTCCTAGAAATGTTTAAATGTTTTTGGAGAAATTGGAACACTTTTTTCCAGAAATTTCTCTAAAATATTTCCAAATATTCACGCCATTGACCCTCATTTTAATGTATAAAAAAGTAATGTTCTTCAGTCTCAGAATATTTGTGTACATGGTGTTTACTTCGAAAACTGGTCCAATGCGGTCCATGGTCTAATTTGTGTCAATTTAGGGGTCCTGGTAAAAAAGTTTGAGAACCACTGGTCTAATGTATAGAGATGCAGTTGTATCTACCCTGACCTCCTGACCTCCAGCTACGTCATCATACAGTACAGGACGTAGCCACACTCACCTGTGCAGGTGAGCCCGTGGTGGAAGATGTACTGGCAGCAGGCGTCGCACCAGGTGTCCTCCCCCCCGGCCTCGAAGCTGTGTCCCTCCCCGGACTCCTCCTTCACCCGGGGGTCTCTGTCCTCCGGGGAGAAGATGGTCCTGACGTCGGGGGGTCTGAACCCCTTCTTCCTGCCCCGCTGAGGCCCGTGGCCCCCCTCTGCCCCCCCAGCACCGTCTCCCTCCGGCGGCTTCTCCTCCTCCGGTGGCGGCTGCCCCCCCTCCCCTCTGCCGCTCCACGCCGCCTCCAGACTCTCCAGACTGGGCGGCTGAGGAGACGTGTGCCGCCGGATCGCCCGCACCACCACCGCGCCCTTGTTGCTCGCCTTGTTGATCCGCATCTTGGCTCCGAGCGGCGGCCACGTCGCCTCCGGAGGCTCGGGGCTCGGAGGAGTCTCCGGTGTGTGGATGACGTGAACCGCGCGCACGTTTAACGGAGAGTCGTCCGTGACACTGACCGGGGAGCGCGTGGGGACGTATTTACGACCTTGGTGCACGACGTTAAACATTATGCACGAGCCTCTCTCTCTCCTCGCGGCTCCTCGGTCCGTGAAGGTGAGTGCACCTGTGAAGCCGCGCGGCAGACGTCATTACTACAGACAGACAGCTGATGGGCTCTGTGTGTGTGTGTGTGTGTGTGTGTGTGTGTGTGTTGGAGCGGAAGAACGGGTTGGATCTCATTTCATCCGGAGACACGAGTGAAATGCCGAACGCTGGTGAACCGAGCGCTTTCATTAAAGGGATAGTTCAACATTTTTGGCCCATTTCCATAATCCCTATAGTCACAGCAGTAGGTTCTTACCTTTAATTGTCGGTGCAAGCTGTTTTTAGAATGGCGGAGCAGAGCCGTGAGCCGCTCAGAGCTAGAGAAGAACAAAATCACAGTATTACCACAACAAGATCAACATTTTGATAAGACTAAGCCATAATTTTAGGAGAAAAAGTCACAATTTTAAGAGAAAAAAGTCATATTACAAGAATTAAGTCATAATTTTACAAGAATAAGTCATAATTTTAGGAGATAAAAGCCGAATTCATCCAAATATAAGAAATTATCAAGTGAAAAAAAACTATACTTGCAGTTCGTCCTTTGACCACATGGTGGAGCCGTTTCCTGTGCAGTGAAACCAGATCGTCATGAAGCTGCACGTGCACTGTTCATTATTATCATAACTTATAAATTTAAACGTCATCACACACAAAGAAGCTGTTCAAATGTTTTTGGTTCAGTTTTTTATTAAAAAAAAAAAAAAAGATTTAAACTCATGCACACATTTTTTTTAATTACACATCATTCATCCACATTCATATTAAAGCTCAACAACATTAACAGAGATTCATTGTTATGACATTTTCTTTTTTTTGGATTTCCTATATAAAAAGTGCGAGTGCTCAACTTTTCTCAACCGAAGAAAAGTTTGTTTTTTGTTCGTTTCTTCTTTTAGACAAAAATTCATCAAACAAACAGAAAACAAGTCAAGTATTTTTTTTTTTTTTAGTAAGTTTTGAATGTAAGAGTAAGACTTCCAGCTGTGGCTCCTCTGGCACAGCGTCGCAGGTACGAGTCCGAGCTGCGACTTCCACGTCATTGGCAAAAACATCCAAAACAAAGTAGTTTCTCTGTTCCTTTAAGGCGTTGAAGATCAAATAAAAATATAAAATAAAATAAAGTTTATGTCAAACGATGGTCCCGTTCCACTTCCTCATACCAGCTGTGGTGCGTTCAAGGACCTGAGGAGCAGGTCGGGTTTTAAAGCTCTGTGAAAGAACTGGTTTGAAGCTCCAGGCGTCGACCACCGGAGGAAACGCGTCGCTCATCACTGCACCTCGTCTTCATCGTCCTCATCGTCCTCGAAGGCGGCGTCCTGCACACGGCAACAACAACAGGGACACGGTTTAGTCTCGTTAAAGGTTTAAAAACATCATTTAAAATCAAGTATAAACTGAAGAAGTGACGTACGTATCCGCCCTGCTCCTGCACCCAGGGGGAGAAGTACTCGTTGAGGTAGCGGGCGCCGTGGCCCAGCAGTCTGGTGGCCGGCAGCGTCTCCAGGGCCGACAGACGACTGGTGGCCTGTGGGACAGAAAATAGGTTCGATGATGATCTATGACATCACTGTTTGATGTGAAGAATCAAAAAGACCAACTGCTCTGGTTTTTATTAGACCCTAAATAATTTTCCATCTTAGGAAGAGTTCAGAAATCAACACTGGTGGAATAATAACTCCAGTTTTTCAGCCGTGTGCTGCCGCCCCCTGGTGGAGACGACCAGGAGCTGCAGCTGATGGATCTCAGGACGTTTTATATTTATTATTATCTGTATATTTTTCTGCTCTCACCTCACAGGTGACGGCGATCTGGGTCTTGGGGGAGGCGTGCGGTCCCGGGGAGTCGGGGTTTGGCGACCGGAGGCCCATCCTGGTGAGGAGCGCCGACATGAGCGTCCTGAAGAAACGGTAGTTCCAGAAGAGTTCACGGGCCAAGGCCACGTCCTTCAGCTCCTGGAGGAGGAACACGATACATACACACAAACACCTTTAATCACCTTTAATACGTCACATTGCTATATTTTTCTATATATACTTTTTACATAAATAATTAGGGCATTAGGGCCACATTGAGAAAAAGAAAGTTCACAGACTTATATAGTTTTACGAGAAAAAAGTCACAATTTTACAAGAATAGGCATAATGTTACAAGAATAAGGTCATAATTTGATGAAAATAAGTCATAATTTTATGAGATAAAGTCATATTACGAGAAAAAGGTCATAATGTTACAAGAATAAAGTCATAATTTTACAAGATAATGTCATAATATTATGAGAAAAGGGTCAATTTCTTAATTTTATGAGAACAGTCATAGTTTTATGAGAAAGTCATAGCTATACAAGAAAAAAAAAGTTGAAATTTTGCAAGAAAAAGGTCATATGAGAAAAAGCCAAAAAATTTACAATAATAAGTCAAAATTTTAACCCGTTGTTTTAGAGGAGGAAAGTTATTAAAATGAGGCCGTGGAGCATTTCTTTAAGTTGCACTAGAAGTACAAGGAGATACTTATCAGCACCACATTGTACATCAGTATCAAGAATAAACTGTATACAGTAAGAAAATGCATCTATTCTGCAGCGGACCACTTACAATTATGACTTTTTTCTCGTGAATTCATGAATTTTCCACATAAAATTACCACTTTTTTTCTTGTAATATTATGACTTTAATTTGTTTTGGGGTTTTTTGTGTGTGCTTTTTGTTGTTGTTCGCTTTGTCTTCTGTCAGTCGATTTTTATGAAATAAATAAATAACCATTTTAAAGACAGACGTGTGCAGCAGCAGCAGCAGCAGCAGCAGCTCTGACACTTTGATGTTGAACTCTCGTGATGTTGAACGTGGGCGTTTCACAGGAAATGTGACTAATGTGTGAAAAAGAGAGGAAGTTTTACCTTCTCGTTGAGTCGGTCTCCGCTCTCCCTCAGCAGCAGACCAATCATACGCTCCACATTTTCTGCACAGCAACAGCAACAACAACAGTCAGCAGACGAAACACAAGAGAAAAAAAACCAAAACTGAATTATTCAAAGGTCCAGAATGTGAAACTGAAACTCACCGTCGTCGGGGGCGTCCGTCTCCAGCTCTGGAGGGGTGAACGGGATCTCGCCGGCGAGCTTCGTCAGCTTCTTCGCCAAGTCTGAGAACTTGTCCTCCTGCGCTTCCTCAGGTTCGTCTGAAAACAGAACGAACACAGGAGAGAAGTTTTTAAAGTTGAAAATGAAACTGAAACCAAGCCCACGACCATTTTATCTCAGTTTGAACCAGTTTTAGAACCAGTTTTAGAACCAGTTTGAACCAGTTTAGACCAGATACAACAACATTAAAATCAACATGACAGGAACAAAATGTTCCTGCTACTAATTTTTTGTTGTTGTCATCAATTATTTACTGTATTTTTGTTAAAGAAAATTGAGATGTGGCAGGAAACAGAAAGAAATGAGAAGAAAATGAAACGTAAAGATTAATCAAAAAGCAAAAAGAAGATGAAAACCGTTATTGAATTACTGATAAACTGTAACAATAATCGACACTTAAACGCTTATTATAATGTAGTATTTTAATGAATATTTATCTCGTCTCTTTAACTTACCTCCAGCTGTGTCTCGTCTCGCTGCGCCTCCACACGGTCCACATCTGTAGTTGACGTCCCGCGGCGCCTCAGGACTCGTGTTCTTCTTCTGTGGTTCTTCGTCTTCGTCCTGCGTCTGAGGTCGGACACAGATCAGGCTCTTCAGACGCCTCCACACCTTCTTCTTCTTCTTCTTCTTGTCGTCTTTCTCCTCCGTCCCAGTCTGGGTCGGTGTCGACGTCCCGTTTGAATCTGTGTGACCGTTGGTTACGACCTGGTCCTGGACTTGGACCTGGTCCTGGTTCTGGTCCTGGTTCTCTTTAGGGCTCTGTGGTTTCTTCGTGGGCCGGCGCCGTCTCTGTGCGAACGCCATCATGACCCTGAACTCCACCGTGTCCTCCATGTCGTCGTTGTCGGACGGAGACGCAGCATCGCCGCCCTCCGTGCTGCCTTCAAGGTCCTGGTGGTTGGAGATGGGGTCGTGGATTTCTACGTGTCCCTTCGCCATCTTGGTCACTGCTGGGAAAATATAAAATATAACAATAAATATACAGAAAATACACAAAAATAAAACATATAAACCACAGAGGAAACATTCAGACTCTGGCTTCTGATCTTTAAAAAACTGACCATTTCAATTTTCGGTGACTTTTATCGATGTTTAATAAACTGAACAAAACAATTAAGACTCCAGACCTTCATTAATACACAGTAAATAAACTGCACTTGGATTTTTATTTGACTAAACTTGGTTCCTGTTCTGCCGACTCATCAGTTTTGTGATAAACATCTAAACATGGTGACATCACTGTCGCGTTCTCTGTTCTCAATATTCCCTTTATTGTTACTTTTATGTTGTTTTATGCTTATTATTTCGACAGTTTGGTTAAAAATATGGAAGAAAGTGAAGTGGAATTAGGTTTTCTGTTTTTTATCTCCCTAGTGAGTGTTTAAGCAGCGTAAATAAATAGTCTTTGACATTCCTGCAACATATTATCTGCCTTTTAATGATGCAAAGACAACATAAAACATCACATAGAGAACACCAACCAACATAGAGGAGTCTTATTAAATGATATAATGAAAAATGATGGGTATTTGAGAGAAAAATAGAAAAGAAACACATTCAATGAAGGACCTCCATATATTCCTTCATAATTATGTAGGCTACGTTCTCTAATATTAGTTTATTACTTGATAAATGACTAAAAGAAAATATTTTTAGTATTTCCAAACCTATTATATGTATAGAAATATAATACTGTATTGATATGATAAAGTTTAGTAGGGCCTATGACTCTGACGGGGGGAGGAGGGGGAGGGTTGTCCGGTTATGAGTCATGTTCAGACATGTTGGTTCACTCATGAAACCGGCAGCTCCGTGAACTGTTTCACATTTACACACAGGAAAAACACAATAATAATACTCATATAAATAAAAACCCCATCTCATTTAGGCCTACACGTTTATTTAACAGAAGACTACGTTTAAAGGTTTTTTAAGTGTTCAGGCTAAAACAGATGCAAAGTACATCGCCACAAACTTTTTTTTATTTTTTTTATGTGTTTAACATCACTTTATTAACTGCAGCTGTTACAGTTATGAACACAACCCTCAGGCAGGTTTTAGTTTTGGTTGTTAATTATCTTAAATCAACTTTTATCAACAGCAGAAACCGTCAAAACGTTTTTTCCCCCCTCTCTCTTGTTAAAACACACATACTTTTACACGACGTCGTGTGTAAGGAACATATAAAAACATAAAAACATGTTTACTCACCGGTGAAATGGTCCAAAAACAAGGAGAAAAGTGTTTAAAACATCCCATAAACCGGCTCCTTCGACTTGTTTGGTTTGTTTAAAAACTACTTCCACCTCAGCTGTTGGGTCGTTTTTAAACAAACGTTGACGTCGTTACGTCAAATCATGACGTAATGACGTAGGGGGCGGGGGGATTGGGGGATTCGAAAGAAAAACGGAATAAAAATCTGAATTAAAACCAACACAACACAATTGAAGTTAGTAAGAAAACGGAAAATAAATGTGTAATTTCCTGGAGATAAATGTATTATTTTCGGTTTTAAAACGTTTTCAAACTGAAAGTGAAACCTACAGTGACCAGGCAAAATCAAGCTGTTTTTAACTTTCTTTCTTTTTTCTAAAATAATAATGATACTCGGCTGTGCAGTCTGCCATGCTGTTGTCATATTTACACACAGGGTTTTATTGTTTCCCATCAAAAAAGTGCAGTCAAGAGTGTAACTTCTGCTTCACAACAGATGAACAGAAACATCCAGAATGTCAGATAAGAAATAAACGCTGGCCTGTCAGACATGTGATTTCCTCTGGAATATGTAATAACTTCTATATATGGCACCAAGATAACAGGAAGCAGGAACAATGAGTAACAAAACGGAGAGTTCACACAGACATTGAAACACCCTGTGAAAGAGGATCTTAGAGTGGGTTTACCCAAAAACACAAAAACATGTCTACACATCTTTACAGAAAAAAGGAAATCAGCTGTTTTTTGTTTTTGTTTTGTTTTTTTATGAAGGAAGTGAAGTTTTCTCACAGGAAAATCCATTAATGTCCGTTTACTGACAAATGCATGTTGTGAAATGACATGTTTTCAGTGTCAAATTCATCTTTTTTTTTCTTAATAAATCTGTTTATTAAAACACTTCACATCATGTTACATGACCTTTACAAATAGATGTGTGATTGATTTTTTTAAAATGTCAAATTCATCATTAATCACAAATCTGGTCAAATCTCATGACTGTGAGTCAAGATTACGATTAAGAAAATAAAACAGAAAATAAACATTTAGTTCTCCTCATCAAGTGAAGACTATGAGATAAACTGTCAAAACATTAAAGGTCAAACTATAGAGGTTAAAGGTCATGACAGCAGCAGTGATGTCATGTGAAAAGAGTTTAATTCATGTTTAAAATGTTTTTTAACTGGGTTTTTAAAATATTTTTTACAGATACGAGGAAATGATTTAACCATGACTGAGTCTGGGGTATTTCTATCGCTGATGTTGTGAAATCTTGGGAGTCATTCTCTCTTTTGTGCTGTTTTATCGGGCGTGTGTGAGTGTGAATCAGAGGCTGTTGAACTCGTGCTCCGACCACAGGTGTGCGTTCCCTGTAGGAAATTCCCGCCCGGCTCTGACGCTGACTCAGGTCGGTAGGCTAGTCACCTTCACGGGCGGCTGGGAAATGCGTCGAGCTTGTGTTTCTTCATAACGTGACGATTCAGGCTGAAAAATTGTTAGAAGTCATCAGTAAAAATTCTTCTGTTGTGATGTTTCACCAGCTCTGAGGTTCGAAGTGAGGAGGAACGTATGGAAGACAAACAGAGCAGAAACAGAATAGATGTCCAGTCCACTGCAGCAAAGTAACTGAGTCAATAGAGAAGTAAAAGTCGAGTCCACACCTGCATTAATGACAGGTAATGATTAACAGCTGACCTGCTCAGGCTCTTGTTACGTGAACAACTCAGATATGAAGGTAGAGGTCAATTTAACATCTCCAGTGACTTCTGTTCAATCTGTTTTAATGCAATGAATGAAAAAAGTAAATATAAAATATGAAATCAGGACAGAAACTCCTCAGTGTGATGACACATGAGCGCCAAAATTCAATGGTCCCTCGCTTTATTGTGTCCCACAGAAACAGGGAGTTTTTACAGTTCATGTTTTGTCAATCTGATGAAGTTCTTTCCCTAAAATTTGATGCACCTTCGTGTCTTTTCATGTGTTTTTCTTTAGTGTCCAGACGACAACATCCCCCTGTGGGTTTCCAAATCAAAACGCAGCAAAAGGAATCAATAGAAAATGAAAGTTGTATCAGAGCGTGACTGAACAGGAGGAACTGGGAGTTTCCTGACACCAGTAAAAAACCAGTCCAGTAAAGAACTGGCTCACGCCCAATTTTAAGATTAAGATAAAGAAACAAGTTGGTGGTCAGGTGGCGTGTTTTCAGTTCAGCTCAGGTTCTTTTCCTCTTATTAAATAACAAAATCTATCAGCACTGAACTGTGATCATCTCCGACGACTGTTAATGATGGAGGATGGAGAGGGGGCGGAGCCAACAGCCACAGTGTCGAAAAAACTTCAAGTATCATCATCATCATCGGGGAAACAAACAAATACAAAAGCATAAAAGAACAAACACAACCTAAGAACAAACTCAGGTGTAACTCATTTAAAACTATAATAATTTAATAGTTTAAACAACATTAATGCCATTTTTTTTTATATATTTACCAGAAAATAATCCCCAAGGATGTAAGAAAATGCCATAACCATGCATAACCAACGCTGATGAGACACAGGTTCATACAAAGTCTGTTTCTACTGAATAGAAAGAGTGATAAGAAGCATGTGTGTGTTTGTGTGTGTGTGTGGGCCTTTAGCTTATCACCACAGTCACTTCACCGTTCACAGGTAGTTCAGTTTCAGGAGTTAATTCATTAACACACACACACACACACACACGTTGTCGTCGTTCTTGTCGTCTCCTCCGACGCTGAGAGGAGGAAGCTCAGCGTGACGGAGGAGACGCGGTGGAAGCCATCGAGAAGTCACACATCTGGACACGAACCTCAACGAATTAATGAGCAAAAAACTGGGGAACATCCCTTTAACTGAGGCAAAAATTAACATTTAATGAGTTTGGCTTCGTCTCATTCATGAATAAAAAAAAAAGAAATGTTAGAAAATATACAGTTTTTTTTCCCCCAAAGTGAAACTTGAGTTCATCAGCGGCAGTAGTTTTAAATCTTTACATTATATTGAGCGTCGTGTTTACAAGCAAACACACTTATTTACACTGAAGTGTGATTATTGATCAGCTATAGGTTCTATATTAATACTGTGAAAGTATCAAAGCCTCAGTCCACAGAGAAATGCACACAGCCCGTATTCAGAAACTGAGCCTTTAAACCAGCCGTCGGGACTTCCTGTCACTTTGTGATGTCACAACAGAGCAGTCACCCAAAGCCGGATGCATGATTTGGTTCTCAGTGTTTTATTCTGAAATCTGCTCTATTTATTTATATATTAGATGTAAAACTACACTGATTTATGTTTAAATATACTTTTTTTTACACATCAACCCCTTCAAAATAAAACACCTGGAAAATGCACCACATGGGACCTTTAAAAGTCCTGGTCCACTAGCTTTAATCTTCTTGAGAGCTTTAATGATAAAACTGGCAGTCGTACTGTAGGAACATGTGATCGAACATAAAATATTAAAACGATTAATACTGTGACCTTTAAAAACTGATGTGTGACAGTCGGACTTCTACGATGGCTCCACGTTTAAGTCTCAAAAAAGTTTCTACTGTGTCCATGAGTTCAGTTCACAAAGGGTTAAATGTTGAAGAGACCGAGCCGAGTCCACAGATGAACATGCTGCACACGGAAGAAAAAACAAAAACAGAGTAAAATAAAACAAAACGAAATGAAACAAGAAGACAATCTTCTACTCGACCAGCACTGAAGTTAAATTGCACATTCATTAGTCCTCCATGTTCAAACATTAATGTAATGTAAACGATCAACAGAGAAAAATGCAAAGATGTCGTCCATTCATATTGCATTGAATATGGCTCAGATTTTTTTTTTTCCCATTTCTTCTTGGATAAATGCTGCAAACACACACACACGTGCACACACAGTCTGTAGTTACTGTATGTACATGATGCACAGAGCTGTAAATGCGTCGCTTCCTACATTTGATATGGAATGGGACCAAACACACACACATACACACACAGTCACACACACAAACACAGTCACACAAGCTGCATGTGTAAAGCCTGGTCAGATCAGCAGTACCAGATCTACACAGAAATTTAACTATTTGTTTGTGATTATGATTAAAATTCCCTCTTTGTTGATCTGAGTCTGGTTTGTTCATCATCAACAACAACAATGAAAACAAAACATAAACATAAACAACAACAACTCGTCAACAGCTGCGTCACGTTCAGTACGTTATGGATCAATCAACTGGTTAACAACTGGTCCTTTATTGGTAACACTTTAGATTAGGGAACAGAACACATATTCTCCATTAACTAGCTGCTTATAGACCGAATCTCCTTGTTGTTTACAACTACTTCCGGGTAGAAAACCAGCGCATAATTTGAATGAGAACAGTTAGCAACGAGCGAGAGTTTAGTTTAGCTAGGCTATATATGATGTTTTTCACGCCACTAAATCTGAAATGATTTAAGAAACATTACTATTTCTCTGTGTGTGTGTTTTGTTTTGCTATGTGTGGTATTTATTCAGTGTAGGGGAATCACAATGTCTATAAAGCATCAGTGGCTGCAGCTGACAGGGCCCGCTAACGGTGGTAGCTAAGCTAACGGCAGCAGCTAAGCTAACGGCAGTAGCTAAGCTAACATCGGGACATCAACTGTTAATCCTCCCATTGTTGGACACGACAAGAAACTACTCCAGTCAGCTCAGTCGTGTTGTAACTAATATATCCGCTGGAGAAAATATTTTTTCATGGACCGTTTATTGAGTCACTGCATTATTAAAGTTAAACAGGTAGCTAGCTAACGGTTAGCCTGGCTAATCTATGACAACCATGACTGATTACAAAAAGGTGCGCACATAAATAGTAATGGATTCTGAATATTGATGTAAATAACCAGTGGGTTATTTATTGTGGCCTTTATCACTCTGAATTAGTATATAGCATTAATGCATTAATTTACAATGAATAAGCGATAATTAGTTAATATCAGGAAAAATCTCAATTCATGGTGTTAATACTGTAGAGGTAGAATAAGGTGTAAATACATGCTTAATAATTACGAATAAGGAGCTAGTAAGCTACTTATATGCATATTAATAAGCACCTAGTTAATGGTGAATGATGTGTTCCCCAATCTATCAATAATAATCTGATCTGGTCCCGTCACTGATTTGATTTCAGCGACTTCCTGGTTGTTATTTTGGCTGCAAATTAAAATAATCCTCTAACAAATCAATTCGATCAATAATCAGCTGATGGATGATTTTTATATTGATCTACATGAATCAGTTCAGTGTTTTTTGGTCAGAAAAAACAAACAAACAGTTGACAAAACTAACGATGAAATGACACCGGGAAAAAAAAGGAAATGGAAAATTAAAATCCAGGAATGTGATTGGATTTTTTCATCAATTTATAATCTATATAATTTATTTATTATCTATATTTTTAATACTTAGGAAACTTGTGAATCCATTTCACAAATCTAAACTGTCTTGGGCGTCCCTGGTCTTCTGTACATCATCACGGTTCATTGCTCGCCACCTGGTCTGAACACTGTGTCAGGTATGAAGTCTGGTGGCTCCGCCCCCTTGGAAAGTACGATAGATTCCCTCGGAGCCAGCGCCGGGGAAACTTCCTGTTTGTTTTGTTTCTGTTGTTGCTGCACAAACACACGTGGAGTTGAGTGGAGGAAACAGATGTGACTTTTACTTTGAAAGGGCGCCAGGCGTTATAGTTACAAAAATAAAAAGTGACGGTTGCATAAAAACCAGCGGTGGGAGACGCAGCTGTGAGAGCGGACGATGTCTTTGGCACACGGGTGAACACACGGACGACAACGACGTCTATGAGAACAGGTTCAACATCAGCTCTGAAATGTTGTTTTGCTTTGTTTTCAACAACAACAACAAAAAAAACGCTGCGTTCAAGCGCTCAAACGTTCAAAAAGGTTCAAAATGTCTAAATGCATCATTATCGTCATCATCATCATCATCATCAACGCTGTGGTTCGGGCGACTCCTGGAAATCCCTTCAGCAGGTGAACGGCCGCTCCTGAGCCGCTCGTGGTCCTACAATCAATCAATCACTCAGCCAATCAATCAGCACAACCAATAAATAGAATATGAATAAATAAATACAAATAAATAGTTGAGCATTAAAATCTCCACTGAAGCAGTTCATGGTCCGGTTCTTCGTCGTCGTCGTCGTCACAGTCTGTGAGTCCAGACAGACGGACGCATCCAGTGTGTGTGTTTAAGTGTGTGTGTGTGTGTGTAAATGTGTGTGTGTGTGCGCCTCAGACGGCCGTCTCCAGGTCTTCCTGCGGGGTGGACGACGTGTTCTGTTGGACGCTCAGGTAGGTGGCGAGCTCCGAGTCTCCCTCCGCCTGGTCGGCCGCCGTCTTCCCCTGGTGGACGGAGACACACAGACAGTTTATCATGTGTCTTGTTTTCCCACAGTTGCACCTTATTTTGTACATTTAAAGGGATAGTTCAACATAATTCCTATAGTCATAGCAGTAGGTTCGTTACCTTAAATTGTCAGTGCAAGCTGTTTTTAGAACAGCGGAGCAGAGCCGTGAGCTGCTCAGAGCTACGCTACGGAGGCTCATGGGATTTCTTGGTTTCCCTCATCAAACTCATCATTGTTGACCTTTGACCTTTGACTGTTGTACACCTCATTAACGTTTGTGTTAAATTGTGTCACAGTCGTGTTGAAACAGTGAGAGGCGACTAAAAACCCAAAGAGCCGTTGGTTGATGTTTAATAAACAATAAAAACATGAGTCGGGTTCGAACCCGCAGGCGGTGAATCATTTACGTGTGACGGAGGTTTCTACGGTGACTCAGCAGGACAAGTGTGTGTGTGTGTGTGTGTGTGTGTGTGTGCGTGCAGATGTGCGTGTTTGTGTTTTTACCTGGAAGTTGGTTTTCTCCCGAGACGCCCCGGCCTCGACCAGCAGCCGACACACGGCGTGCTGCTTCTCTGTGGCGGCTTTGTGCAAGGCAGTGTCCCCTCTACACACACACACACACACCACACAAACACACACACAGACGCACACACACACAGGTGCAATCAGATAAAAACACTTGACAGAAGACGATCGACCGCAGTGACGCAAACTAAAAGGAAGTGAAACACCACACCGATCTGATCACACACGCAAACAAACACACAAAAGAACTTTACATACAAACACACACACACAGACACAACAATTAGAAAAAAAAAATCACGTACTTCTCTCTGTCCGTCAGATCCAGAATCACTTTGGAGCCTGAAGAAGAAAAACAGAAGAAGAAGAAGAAGAAAAGTTTAAACGTCCATAATGTATAATAGCACTGTTTCCAGGCTTTTCAAAATAAAATACCAAAGAGAAATGTTATATTCTGCTTTTATAGTCGCTCTAATCAAGGAAACATCCACATTAAATGACATAAAACTTATATTTCTGATGACGTCATTAAATAAATCTCGTGCGGGTTTTGTTGTGTGTGCTGCGGTTTTTAGTTGTGAACATCTGGAGAAGCCACAGGAAACACAGTGTAACTGTCACTGAGCTCTGATGTTGTTTAGTGAAGAATCAACCAGCAGTGACATTGAAAAGTCATTTTACTCTGAAAGTCCGACCCCCTCTCTTCCTGTCTGGTGGTGGTCACTCACCCTGCTGCAGGATGAAGCCGACCAGCTCCACGTGACCGTTCTGGGCCGAGACGTGTAACGCAGAGCAACCGCCAGAGTCTCGCACCAGGAGACTGACGCCACGACGCACACACTCAGTCAGCTGCAGGGTCAAAGGTCGAGACAGATGTTTAGTATTAAAGCTCCTTCAAAATAAAGGTAGATGTTTAGTATTAAAGCTCCTTCAAAATAAAAGCAGATGTTTGTATTAAAGCTCCTTCAAAATAAAGGTAGATGTTTATATTAAAGCTCCTTCAAAATAAAGGTAGATGTTTGTGTTAAAGCTCCTTCAAAATAAAGGTAGATGTTGTATTAAAGCTCCTTCAAAATAAAGGTAGATGTTTGTATTAAAGCTCCTTCAAAATAAAAGCGGATGTTTGCATTAAAGCTCCAATTAAATATCTCATGTTACTGTAAATCACGTTTCAGAGCTCAGGTTTTCTGAGTCACTGCTCTTTTATTTTCTTAGTCATCTAATGACAGAAGAACAAATGAACTGTTAAACAGGTCAAACTGGTTTTAATGACGTTTGTGTGTGCGTGTGTGTGACTGATCTTTACCATTGACAGGTCTCCAGAACCGGCTGCTGTCAACAAAGCTGTGGACACAGAAGAAGAAGACAGGTTTCTTTACTTTCGGTTTTAATACTTTCCTATAAAACACCGACTGGCTGCTTCCTGCTTCCCTGCGGCTTGGGTTATTTCCTGGAAGCAGATCAGGAACAGAAACACCCGAAACCACTAAATGAGCTCCAGATAGAGAACGTCATGTTACGTAGCTACCTGTGCAGCTGACCTGGGATCTGTGCTTGTGTGGTTACATTTAAAAAAAAAACAAGGCAACTCATTCTGTGTTTTTGTGGTGTTTGCTTCATTAGTTTTCATGATGAAAACAGGAAGAATTTAAAAGCAAATGTGACAAGAAAACAGTAAAATCTGAGTGTGTGTTGTACCTTGTTCCTCTGCAGTCAGTGGAGATCTGCAGAGAGAAAACAAAACTTTTATTTCAGGCCTGAAACAAATAAAACTGATTCTGGTTCATTAATTAATTCATCTTTTATCGCTGATCTGAGGCGTCGATGTTTTTCAGATACAAACTGAATATTTAGGATTTAGTTTGATTTAGATGTTGATGTGGGAAATTATAACGGATTATTTATTTTTCAACATTTTCTGACGATATAGTATAAATGAAACAATTAATAAACTTGTTAATTAACAGATTTGTTTGTGAGTCGATGCAGAGATCAGACACTGAACTGTCACTGTTGTATTATTGATCAATAGTCCAATTCATAAACATCAGGAATTAATAATTAATCATAATAAAAATGTGTGACACGAGTCTCCAGAGAATTCAGCGTCTGTTTCATCCAACAACAACAACAACAAATATTACATTTACAGAGAAATAAAACAAAGAAAAGAAGAAAATCTTCAGTTTCTCACTGGTTTTTTGATCAATAAGTAAATAATTGACTATTTATTACAGTTACAAGTAATTTAAATCTCAGATCTGTAATTTCAGCTCCAGCCCATAATATCACTATTATATAATGTGTTTACCCGGCGTTTGGCTCCACCACCAGGTCGGGCATCCCCGTGGTCGCGCCCTGGCTCCCCGTTGGTCCCTCGTGGTCCAGGATGAAAACCTCGTCCTGACAGATCTCCGTGACGAAGTGGAGGTGTTCCTACGGCAACAGGCAACAGGCAATAGTGTTCTTCAATAAAAAACTCAGCGAGACATGAACACGGAGATGGCGTGATGAGGAGATGACGAGTGGTGTGTGTGTGTTTACCTGAGCCTTATCAATACGGTAAAACCGATCAGCTGATGTGGCTGCAGAGAGAAACACAGGTTATCAGCTGTCAATCAATGACATAATCAATATCAAATCACTGTAGAGATCAATTATTTGCTAGTTATCACATTATGAATAAAGTTTTTACATTATATTGTTACTACGTTATAAATAAAGTTAAGTTATTACATCATAAATAAAGTTATGTTGTAAATTAAGTTGTTACGCTATAAAAAAGTTATGTTACAAATAAAGTTATTATATCATAAATGCAGTTATTACGTTATTTATACAGTTAGTGCATCATGAATAATCTTCTTACATTATAACTCAAGATATCACATTATAAATAAAGTTTTTTCAAACACACTGTTTTGTCAGTGCGTGCTCTTAAAACCAAACGTTGTCTTTTCAGAGGACGAATAACGTTTATCGAATCAAATTTACAGCTTCATCTGAGTTCATCTCTGTCTCTTAACTCCTCCCTCATCAACATCTGTCCACATCTGTCCACATCTGTCCACTCACAGTCCAGGAAGCTCCAGTTGGGCGACAGCCGGCTGGACGAGCTGGTCCTGGGGACGCCTCTGGTCTCGTCCTGGGACAGAGAGACGTCGTCGTTAGAGGACAATGCAGAAGAAGAGAGGAGGGAGTAATTACTGTTAATATTTTTTTTTTGTTTAAAGGTTAATTCCTCCACTGTTATGACTTTTCAAAATAAAGCGTCTCAGGTGTTGCTGTTAGAAAGCTGGTCCTGTACCTGGTAGTGCACTCTGTGGCCAGTAGAGGGCGCCTGGTGTAAGTCCTGGTGCAAGCACAGCAGACAGGTTAAAACACACACACACACAATGGTGCTGATGTATCATGAAATAATGATGAAGAGGAGGAGAAAATTAAAAGCTATGATCGTTAATGATGATGATGATAATGAAGAAGAAGAAGAGCTCACCTCCTGTAACCTGTCGATGTAAAGTCGACACGTCTCCAGGTCACAGTCTCCTCTCACCACCACTATACCTACAGGGATGGCTGCAACACACACACAACACCACAAGTATAAAGTTAAAGCTGCAGTGACCGACTTCGGCCACTGGGCGGCGGCAGAGACACAGGGAACAAACTGACTCAGTTTGAGTTGAACTGATTCACATGAACAGATTTAGATTCAACATAAACCTGAAACTGAAATCCAGTCATAAGTGCCTCCTCCTCATGCTGATGAATACTCCAGAGTAGTTTTTTATTCCTCAAAGGTCATCTGGAGACCCAGGAGGCCGCTTCCTAGTCCAGCCAAAACTTTATATGCGAATAATTAATTAACGTCCTGTATTGAATTTGGTTGGGCGTGTGAATGTGAGACGACTGTTTAGGCTGTAAAAATGTCCTAAATGACGTTGTTTCCAGTAAACTCTGAACTATCTCCGTTCAGGACACTTGGATTGCAGCGGACGAGCAGTGTGGAGGAATATTAAAGGGTTGTTGTGTAGTTTTATTAGTATTCATCAGCATGACAGTGAGTCAACAATGACTGAATTTCATTTTTTGGTGAACTATTCCTTTAAGGCCTTTAAATGTTCATTAATGTACATAATACAAGGTTGAGGAAGCTGCTGGCAGACTTACAGATGTCTCGTAGCCGCTCCTTGTCGTACTGCAGCCTGTCGTACTCCTGCAGACTGATCCTGTTCACTCTCAGACGGAGACGATCAGGAACAGCATGAGGACTGGAAAACACACACACACAAGTGCATGTACGTGCACACACACACACAATTCAGACATGTCCGAACATCCACCAACAAAGACACACACACACACAGTTTGCACACACAGATACGCACACGTCACAAACTGAATCTGAACTTTTAACTTTTTAGTTTCATTTCCTGTCACTTTCAAATTAAAAGTTTTTTCTTTTTCTTCTTAAAACGTTTTCTGGATCTGGAGGTTCGTTTAGACGTAACCGGGGGCGACGCCACTGACTCTGACGCCTTTGAGGGTTGAGGTGGGTCGACATTGTGAGGTCAATGTTTGTGGGCGGAGCCAACGAAAGGTCGATGACACAAAAAACACGGTGGACGACAAACACGATGAGGTCAAAACAACTGATCGCCCATCGACCCAAACTCAAAGACTCAAAGGCTCCGAGGCGCCTCACTCACCTGGAAACACAACACAGTTACAGCTGTTTGTTGTTGTTTGTTTGTCTGTTTGTTGTCGTTCACAGCTGATGCAAATAAATAAATAATAGAAATGAATAAAAACAGCTTGTGTGAAGCGTCGGCGTCGAGTGAAGAGACGACGGTGACGAGCACAGGTGGAAAATAAAGAGCAGCTCAGGTGAAGTTAACAAGAAGCAGAAACACACACAGGTGGAGACATGCACACACACACACACACACACACACACACACACACACACACACACACACACACACACACACACACACACACACACACACACACACACACACACACACACACACACACACACATGGGGCTCAAACATTATGAGTTTGTGACACTGACACAGATTTGTTTAGACGGATGCTGCAGGTGGTGAAGATAATTATTGTTTAATTTATGCTAATTATTACATTTTATTCATCAATTTAATGGATTCTTTATTTTAATCCACATTTTGATAGAATTTGTAATAAATAAATAAACAAAAAAAAGTGTAAATAGGGATGTCACGATTACTTGCTTTCACAATTAATCGTGGTATTAAACGCCACAATTAATTCATCGCAAAGATTCCTAAATACTGTCAACATTGAATTGGTAGGAATTTAAAAGCTTGCGTGTCATTTGTAAGAAAAAAAAAAAAACGATTTAAATAAACTTAAACATTTGGTAAAGATGACAATTAATTCCCCTGGGGAATATAATTGGTCCTTTATTAATAGATACTTAAAAATAACTAGCATTATTTAGACTATATTTGATTTTACACATACATAGTGTTGTAATTTATTAATGAAAGACAATCTATAATTGTGACATCCCTAATTAGAAGCAATTTATACAATAAAACATTTCAAATTAAAAGTCACCTTCAGATGTTTCCACTTCCTGATTAGATTAACTCTAAATATCAATAATTATTGATACTGATCACATTAAAATATCTATATCTGTCTGAATCTATCTGAACTCTGAGCATCAGTGTAATCAAATCAGATACTGATCGAACCGTGAGACGACACGACACTGACGACTCATTTGTTCACATGTACACACGCACACACACACACACACACACACACACACACACACACAGTGACAGACACACACAGTGACAGTGACAGAGGGCTGAGGTACTTACACAGAGAAGGAGTCGGGGGGAGCAGAGAGGCGGCGCAGATCAGCTGCACACACCTTCTGAATACTACGGCCGCACGCACACACACACACACACACACACACACACACAGAGGAGAGGGGGAATGAATGGCAGAGAGGAGAGAGAGATAGAAGAGATGAAGGAGGAGAGAAGAGATTAGTGGGAGAGAGGAAAAGAGACAAGGGCAGGAAAGGAGAGAGGAGATTAGGAGGAGAGGAGATAAAGGGATGAGGAGGAAAGAGAGATTGGAGAGGAGAGGAGGAGACGAAAAGAAAAGAAAAGGGATGAGGAGAAGGGAGGAGAAGGGAGGAAATAAAGAGAAGAGACAGAAGAGGAGAGAAAATAAGATGAAAAGAGGAGACAAAGTAAAAGGAAAGAGAAGGAAGTGGGAAAAAAGAGGAGAGGAGACGAGAGCAGGAGGAAACGGGAAATAAACAAGAAGAGAGAAGGTAAACAAATGTAAACAAAATAATATCAGAAACATTTTAGGAGAGAAGAAGAGAAGAGATGAAAAGAGACGAGACGAAAAGAAGAGAAGGATGAAGAAGAAGAAGAAGAAGAAGAAGAAGAAGAAGAAGAAGAGGAAGAGGAGGAGGGAAACAGACGGAGAGAAGCCCAGAGGTGAGTAGACAAACAGAGAGACAGCACAGAGCTCAACAGAGACACTGAAGATCTCTTTACAACTAGTTACTATAGTTACTCTACATCTAGTTACTCTAGTTACTCTACATCTAGTTACTCTAGTTACTCTACATCTAGTTACTCTACACCTCATTACTCTGCATTAGTTATTCTGCAGCCCTTTACATCTCCTTTCAGTTTGTTACTCTGCATCTCGCTAGTTTGCATCTCATTAGTCTGCATCTCGCTAGTCTGCATCTTGCTAGTCTGCATCTTGCTAGTCTGCATCTCGCTAGTCTGCATCTCATTAGTCTGCATCTCGCTAGTCTGCATCTTGCTAGTCTGCATCTCGCTAGTCTGCATCTCATTAGTCTGCATCTCGCTAGTCTGCATCTCGCTAGTCTGCATCTCATTAGTCTGCATCTGGCTAGTTTGCATCTCATTAGTCTGCATCTCGCTAGTCTGCATCTTGCTAGTCTGCATCTCGCTAGTCTGCATCTCATTAGTCTGCATCTCGCTAGTCTGCATCTTGCTAGTCTGCATCTCGCTAGTCTGCATCTCATTAGTCTGCATCTCGCTAGTCTGCATCTCGCTAGTCTGCATCTCATTAGTCTGCATCTCGCTAGTCTGCATCTCGCTAGTCTGCATCTCGCTAGTCTGCATCTCGTTAGTCTGCATCTCGCTAGTCTGCATCTCGCTAGTCTGCATCTCGCTAGTCTGCATCTCGCTAGTCTGCATCTCGCTAGTCTGCATCTCATTACTCTGCATCTCGCTAGTCTGCATCTCGCTAGTCTGCATCTCGCTAGTCTGCATCTCGCTAGTCTGCATCTCGCTAGTCTGCATCTCGCTAGTCTGCATCTCATTACTCTGCATCTCGCTAGTCTGCATCTCGCTAGTCTGCATCTCATTACTCTGCATCTCGCTAGTCTGCATCTCGCTAGTCTGCATCTCGCTAGTCTGCATCTCGTTAGTCTGCATCTCGCTAGTCTGCATCTCGCTAGTCTGCATCTCATTAGTCTGCATCTCGCTAGTCTGCATCTCACTAGTCTGCATCTCGCTAGTCTGCATCTCGCTAGTCTGCATCTCATTACTCTGCATCTCATTAGTCTGCATCTCATTAGTCTGCATCTCACTAGTCTGCATCTCATTAGTCTGCATCTCACTAGTCTGCATCTCGCTAGTCTGCATCTCGTTACTCTGCATCTTGTTAGTCTGCATCTCGATAGTCTGCATCTTGTTAGTCTGCATCTTGTTAGTCTGCATCTTGTTAGTCTGCATCTCTATAGTCTGCATCTTGTTAGTCTGCATCTTGTTAGTCTCCATCTCGTTAGTCTGCGGCCTGCTGACCTCGTCACAGCTGACTGGAGCCACATCCATAGACAGAGATAAACATGAAGACTTGTTACAGATGGACGAGTGTTAGTGACGTTGAACCTGTTTCTCTACAGCAGGAGACGCATCACGGTCGTATCCCTCCGCCACACACACACTTTTCCAGTGTGTGTGTGTGTGTGTGTGAACTCATTTGACCTCCGTTAACCCTAGTTTTGAAAAATCTCCTTCAGGGGGGTCACTGAGAGGCTGTATCCATGACAACGAAACAACATGCCCTGCGACCCAGGAGGAGGAGAAGCGATCGATCGATAAACATGTGGTGTTTGTGTCCAGAGGAGAAAACCACAGTGTAACGGTGTCAGTTACCCATGATGCTTTGCTCTGATTAACGAGAGCAGACAGAGAGCTCCGTCCTGTCCTTCACCGTGGTCTGGAGAGACGAGTGTCGTTTCCCACTGAACAGATTGTGTGACTCATTCAGAGGCAAAACCCGGCTTCTACACACAACACTGCTGGCCTAGTTCCCCCGTGTGTATGTGTGTGTGTGTGTGTGTGTGCATGTGTGTGTGTGTGTGTGCGTGACTCACTCGTTGAGCAGGGGCACTGAGGTGCGTCTCTTGCTCTTCTGGACCATGTTGGCCTGATTTCGGAGGGAGATACGGAGAGTGGATGGAGCCAGTCGACACGGCTCACCGTCCACCTACACAGGAGGATCACCATTAAATAGGACAAAGCTGTTATCAGCTGATTGAGACGATCAGGTCGAGGCAGTGATGTAACTCTGTTTGAAATAAACCAATAAAATATCAATTCATTTATTTATAGCTATAACAAATCAATTAACTGTTGTTATTAGTTTAATCCAGTGGTTTTTTCAGCTCAGATGCCGACTTGGCGACACCCTCAGTTTTAAGGATTGTATCATTCTGCTGCTGCTCTAGTGTTGTTTAAGATAAAATAACATAACATAACATAGAATAGCGTATGATATGGATAAACTGTGGAGAGAGGGAAAGAAAAAGATAAATAAGAAAGCAGGTAAACAACACAGGAAAGGGAAGAGAGGCAAAAAAGTGTAGGGAAATAAATAAGGAAAAGACTAGAGCAGAGTTCCCCAATTCCAGTCCTCGAGGGCGACTGCCTTGCATGTTTTAGAAGTTTCCTGCTACAACACCTGATTCAAATGATCAGCTCGTCATCAAGCTCTGCAGTGGCCTGATAACGAGCCACTCATTTGAATCAGGTGTGTTGTAGCAGGAAACATGCAAGGCAGTGGCCCTCGAGGACCAGACTTGGTGAACTCTGGACTAGAGGAAAGGAAAGGAATGGATGGAAAAGATGAAAGGAAAGAAAAGAATAAGAAAGAAAAGGAAAGAAAAGCAGAGGAAAGGAAAGGAAAGAATAGAAGAGTAAAGGAAAGGAAAGGATGAAAGCAAAGGTACAAACACAACAATACATCATATCATACAGTACAGTATATCCTTTGTAAACCAGTGTTATGGGGCCCTCTAGTGGTCGGTGGAGGTTTTGCACATGAGCTGCCAATCATTTATAAAACAATTCATTCATGTGAGGATGTGATTTTATATATAAAACATATGAATCTCTATATTTGACAGTTTAAAAACACATTTGAGTCAGATGTGACGAGGCTCCGCCCACCTGGACCGGTACGGTCTTGAAGGTCGTCAGCACCACCTCTCTGCACTGGTGCAGTCTCTCCCCGTGACCTCCGACCTGCAGCGCCGCCTGGTGGACGAGAGAGAGAGAGAGAGAGAGAGAGAGAGAGAGAGAGAGAGAGGATCAGGTGACATTGTTTCATCTTTTTACTCTTCCTCCTCTCCGACCTCGTCTTCCTCCTCTCACCAGCGAGGCCATGGTGAAGCCGATGACCTCGATGCAGCCGTCGTCGTGGCGCTGAGGCTCAAAGTCGCGGTGGTCGCCCGTGTTTCCCCACGGCATGGTGCCCGCACAGTACCTACACACACACACACACACACACACACACGGAGTTTTTGTTATTATTGCACACACACATTTTCTTCTTCTTCCTCTTCTTCCTCCATCACATTCGTTTTTCATTTTCTCCTTGTGGAGCAGGTCAGAAAGTCAGTGGCAACAGAGGCAGACAACGAGGAAGAAAAGGAGGGGAGAGCAGGAGGAAGGGAGGAAGGAAGGAAGGAAGGAAGGAGGGAGGTGAGAAGCTGAGGATGAAAGAAGGAGGAAAGAAATTAATGCGAAAGGAGAGAAGAGGGTGTGAAAAGAGAAGGAAAGAAAAGGATAAAAAGGGATTGAGGATTTACTGTAAATGAAGACAGGTAAAAAAGAGGAAGGGTAGAAAAGGAAGGGAAGAGAAGGGAAAAGCCGAAAGGAAAGGAGACAAAAGGAAAGTAAAATAGGAGGAAAGGGAAGGAAAAGAGGAAGGAAATGAGAGGAAAGAGGAAAGGAACAGAAGCGCTGAAAAGAAAAGGGGACAAAAGGAAAGAAAGATAAGAGGAAAGGAGAAGAGGTAAGGGAAAGGAAAGAAAGGGAGAAGAGAAAAGAAAGAACAGGAAGGAAATGAGAGGAAAGGAAAAAGAAAAGAAAGGAGGAAAGGAAAGAGGAAAGGAAAGGAGAGAAGCAGAGAGGCTCTTTGAGTCAGAAACGATCAACCGTCTCTGACGAGGTTCAGTTTTACATAACGAGCAGCTGACGGACGAGTGATGGAGATAAACGAGTGTGGAGTCGAATAAAGTCTCATTATTATTATAATCTGATGGAATGACTCACTTTCCAAACTCTGACTCATCTGTGTGTGTGTGTGTGTGTGTGTGTGTGTCTCTCTACCTGGGGATGTTCAGAAACACGATGCACTGGAACTTCAGCTCCTGGATCTTCGGGGTCAGATCGGTGCCGTCACACTGACACGAGGTAAACAAACAAACAAACAAACAAACAAACACGTGTCAACAATCATCAGCTGATTTCACTCGTCTGTTTTTCTTTTTTTCTCCTCCATCTTCTCTCTCTCTCTCTCTCTCTCTTCTCAGTTTCAGTCTCCGTCTCAGAGTTTCTCTCCGAGCGGCTCTGATGATGTCAGAGGTGGAAACTGATCTGAGGTCAGAGACTGAACTTTACCTCCGAAAGTAACACAACCAGACGACTTTCACCTGTTTACAGGACGGAGGAGGAGGACGGATCTGTTGGTTCTTTAAAGGGATAGTTCAACATTTTTGGTAAATTGGCCCATCACCATAATCCCTATAGTCATAGCAGTAGGTTCATTACCTTTAATTGTCGGTGTAATGACTGCTCTTAGTTCTTCAAAAAGGTGGTGAACAAAAACTAAGAGCATATGGTGTGTGAGGAGGAGGTTGACTCACTAACAAAAAAAGCACTCGCAGAGAGATGGTTTCGATCAAAATAATTACTGAGCTTTATTTACAAACAGAAACGATCTCCGGGTTGACTTTTAAATAAATAAAACAAAACGTGATCTAGCGGTAGCGGTCAAAAAACTATAACACTCCTCACTCCTTCCACGGACAAAGGAAAAATCACATACGGAACCAGCTGGCCTCACTCCATAATCAGAGGAGGAGGGTCGCTGCCTGAAGGAGGAGGGTCTAACTATAGAAAACATTTAGAAATAAAAGTGTAGATAATAATTTTCTATTATAATCCACCAAAAACAATCAAAAAGAATAATAGATCTAAATAGGCTCCAACATCCCGGCCCCTAATTGTGGCCTTAGCAAAACAATTACATAAATAAGATTCAAAGGAGCCTCTAGAATAATTGCATTCAGAAATTAATTATACTCTTTAAATTTAGAGCTCATTCAGTTACTTAATAATGGCTGTATTTTCAAAGTTCATAATCATGTCAAAGTTCATAGATGTTCATAATCATGTCAAAACAGTCCATAGTGAAGGTTGGAAGGTCACGGCCTTCCTCCATTCATCCTGTTGCCTCCATTAGAAGACAGAGCTTATCTATTGGTCGTTGAATCAAACTGGCTTTGGTTTTGACCAAAACACTTCTCACAAAGCCCTTGTCATCTGGGAAGGTTTTCACGACACGGCCCATCATCCATGAGTTCCTCGGTGCCGTGTTGTCAACAAGGATGACCAGATCTCCAGGGCTCAAGTTCCTCCTTATGCTGTTCCACTTGCTTCTTTCCTGCATGAGCGGAAGATATTCTTTCGTCCAACGTCTCCAGAAGAGATCTGCAAGATACTGTGTTTGTCTCCATCTCTTTCTTGAATATTGATCATTTTTTTCAAAAATTCCTGGTGGCATAGTTGTTTTCGCCTTCAGCTGAAGCAAATGATTTGGGGTTAAAGGTTCTAAATCATTAGGGTCACTTGACACTGTAGTTATTGGTCGGTCATTTAGGATGGCTTCTACCTCACACAGCGCTGTTGATAGAGTTTCATCATCCAGTGTTTGTTGTTTCAGAACAGATGTGAGGATCTTTTTGACTAGTTTAATCAGTCTCTCCCAGACTCCGCCGTGGTGAGCTCCAAAGGGAGGGTTAAAAGTCCATTTTATTCCTTCTGTCAGAAAGGTATTTTGAATTTTCTGATGATTCAGCTCTTTGAGAGCTTCTTGTAGCTCTCTTTGGGCCCCGATGAAATTTGTCCCACAGTCAGTCCTGATGCTTACAACTGATCCTCTTCTGCAGATGAATCTGCGTATAGCGTTTATGCATGAGTCTGTGGTTAAAAAATTTGCCATCTCCAGATGGATAGCTCGACTCACCAGGCAGGTGAAGATGACCCCCCAACGTTTCACTTGAGCTCGGCCCCTCTTCACTTCAATGGGACCAAAGTAGTCAATGCCAACATGACTAAAAGGCGGTAGGTCTGGATATAATCGATCCGCAGGGAGATCTGCCATTTTCTGTTCTCCAGGTCGTGCCTGCATGCGCCTGCAAAAAACACAGTTTCTGATGATTTTCCTCGCTAAGGAGTTTGCATGAGGGAGCCAAAACCTTTGCCTCAGCCTGGAAAGCATATGGCTTCTTCCTGAGTGACCAACCTGATGATGGATATGTTGTAGGATGAGGTGAGATATGTGAGATTCTTTAGGGAGAATAATTGGGTTTTTCTGATGCATTGGCATTGCACTTTTATTTATTCTGCCTCCTACCCTCAAGATGCCATTATCAAGGATCGGGTCCAGCTTGTGAATGGTGCTTCTTGAACTGAGGGTTTTGCCACCTTCCAAGTGAGTAAATTCATGGCTGAAGTAGCGTCTTTGTTCAAAGCAAATGATGGCTTTCTCTGCCTCTTGCATATCTTCCACTGATAGATTTTGTGTTCCATGCTTGTCTTTTAGTTGTTTCTTGGTCTCTGAAGATACATTTGTTTGATTCTTTCTTAGCTGATTTAGCCGTTGAAGTAATTTTCTCACCTTAATATCCAGGCCACAGATCTTTGAAGTCGGTTCCATGATGAGTGGTATTTGATTAGTGTGCATATGGGGTGTTGGTTTTCAATCGTCACACTGTTGACTGTGATCCCCTTTTCCACACTGTTAACTGTAACTTCTTTTCTCACCTCAGGGTCGTTTGCTGATATTTCTCCTGGACCCTGTGTGACCTTTGGCCAGGTGTTTTTCTCTCTGCTCAGGTACTCAGGACCTTTCAGCCATCTTGATCTTAAAAGGATTCCACATGCAACCCTCGGGAGGCGCTGTCGGCTGGGTTTTCTTTTGAATTTATGTATCTCCACTGGCTTGTGTGGGAGAGATCCTGGATCACTGCAACTCTGTTGGATACAAATGTATGAAATCTCTTTGTTTGATTGTGGATGTATTTCAATACAGATGTACTGTCTGTCCAGAAAGTTGAGTCTGTGAGTGACATGTGCAGTTCTTTTCTCAGCATCCGATCCACTTTTACAGCCAGTGTTGCTGCAGTGAGTTCGAGCCTGGGGATGGTGATCTGCTTGAGAGGTGAGACTCTGGCTTTTCCAAATATGAAGGAGATATGAATTATGCCTTGGTGATTTGTTAGTCTGAGGTAGCTTACCGTACCATAACCTGACTCACTTGCATCGCAGAAGTGGTGCAGCTCTGCAGTCTCCACAGGGTCAAAGTTGTCAGGCTTAATGCATCTTTCTACTTGAAACTCCCGTAATTGATTTAACTCCTCCATCCATCTTTGCCAGGGTCTTGCAAATTCCTGTGGAATAACTTGATCCCATCCATATCTGGATTTGCAGAGTTCTTGGAGTAGTTGTTTGGCCTTTAGGATGAAAGGAGAGAGAAAACCTAATGGGTCATAAACTGAACTTACTGTGGAGAGTATCCCTCTTCTGGTAGCTGGCCGGCTGTTTACAGTTACTTTAAAGCTGAAGGTGTCACTGTGAGTATTCCAGTGGATTCCAAGTGCCGGTTCAATTGTGATTTGTTCCTTCAGCTTTTCCTTATCGAGGTCCAGTTCTTTGGCTGCCTTCGCTCTGTGGTGCACAGGAATGCTTGCCAGCACCTCACAGTTATTGCTGACCCATTTTGTCAATGTGAAGCCTCCTTGACTGCAGGCTTCAGTGAGATCTTTGACGAGCTTTATGGCTTGGTCAGCTGTGGCCACAGATCGGAGGCAATCATCCACATAAAAGTTAGTTTTGATTGTTTTTATAACTTCATCAGAGTAATGCTTCAGGTTGTCATCAGCAGTTTGACGCAGGGCAAAATTAGCAATGCTCGGGGATGATACAGCGCCAAAGAGGTGAACTTTCATCCTGTAAATACCAAGTGGTTTGCTGATATCACCTTCTGGCCACCACAAAAACCTCAGGAAGTCTCTGTCCTTTTCATCAACATGAACTTGATAAAACATCGCCTCAATGTCTGCCATAACTGCTATTTGTTCTTGGCGAAATCTCAATAGCACTCCAATGAGGGTGTTTGTTAAGTCTGGACCTTGAAGGAGCTCCTTGTTCAGAGATTTTCCTTGAAATGAGGATGTACAGTCAAACACCACCCTCAGTTTCAGTTTCCGTTTGTGATAGACACCGTGATGTGGGATGTGCCACACTCGCCCATCCTCTCTGTGAAGCTGCTGAGGTGGAACCTTTTCTGCATAGCCCTTTTTGAGAATGTCCTCCATAAAGGAGGTGTATTCCTCAGCATACATCTTATTCCTCTTGAATTTTTTCATAAGGTGCAGTGTGCGTTCCTTTACCATGTAATAGTTATCAGGCATGACCTTGGCTTTATCCCGGAAGGGCAGTGGTAGATGATAGTGGCCATCTTTAAGAAATGCTGAGCTGGAAGCAATCTCCATAAAACGTTTATCCTCAACTGACATCTCATTTTTCTCATCATACATGTTCTCTGAGAAATCCTGGTTATATTGTCTGATGAGTAGATCCTTCAACTCAACAACAGAGATTCTGTTGCTCGACACAGCAACAGGCCCAGCATATTCTGCAGCACTATCCACACTGAGTGGTCCAGTCACCACCCATCCCAGGAAGGTCTGGACTGCATATGGTCCGTTTTCATGACTGTTTATTATGTTCCACGGCTCCATTGCTCGCGGAACATCAGTTCCAATGAGGAGTTCAATGTCTGCTTCAATTTCTTTCAACTGGATCCTATTGAGATAGGGCCATCTCTTCAAGTCAGCTTGTGTGGTTATGTTTTCTTTTGAGACAGGGATTTTACTTTGTGTGTAAACTTTTGGCAGGTCCAGATAGGTGCATCCCTCCAAGTCTCCCACCTCCAGTCCTCTGACCTCATAAGTCTCTGCAGGCTTCTCCTGTCCCATTGTTCGCAAAAGTATCTCTGTTTTGCGACCTTTTACATTTAGCTGGTTCATTAGTTTTTCTGTGCAAAACGTTGCCGTGCTGCCGGGATCGAGGAAGGCGTAGGTCTGAATGTACCTGCTCCCATTCGCCACCTTAACTCTGACTGGAAGAATTGCAAGTGCACAGTCTCTCCCGGCCCCAGTTGCATCACCTGCTGAAACAAGAGCACTGCTTATGTGGGTTTCTTCTGTCTCAGTAGTGGCCTTTGTTTGATTTTCCTGCTTGGGGCCACTTACTTTGTAAATATGGAGCACAGTAGGATGTTTCATTTGACAAACTTGACATATTAATCTTCTTTTACAATTTTTGCTTATATGACCTTTTAGCAGACAACCAAAGCAATGTCCATGGCTTTTTAAGATATCAACTTTGTTGTCATGTGACTGTGTTTTGAATCGTGAGCAGTCAATCAGAGCATGTTTCCCATTGCAGAATCCACAGGAAGAGATGGTGGGACTGGGTGTGGTTTGAGGGGGTGGCTGTGGAACAGCTGATTGCTTTACAATGTATCCTGCTTTCTGTGTATTCACTGCTACTGAAGTAGCGAAGCTACTGTTTTTGCCTCTTATTGATTTTGGTTCAATTTTTCCTCTGGGGATAGACCGCTTTGTTGTGAGTTGGTCTTGAATGTCACCAAACAATGGATCCAAAAGCATCTTAGCATGTTTTTCCACAAAATCCACGAAGTGCTGGAATCTGACTCTCCTGCCCGTTCTCTGTTGTGTCTCATAAGCTGTGGTTCGCCATCTTTCACGGAGCTTGTAGGGGAGCTTGGATGCTATTAGCCTCAGATTTGATGGGATCTCAAGTTCCTCTAAATACTGTAAATCTTGCATTACATTACAGCATCCTCTCAAATACATTGCATATGCATGCAGCATTTTCCCATCCTCAGCTTTAATCGCTGTCCAATTCAAGGCTTTCTCCAGGTAAGCTCCAGAGATCTTTATTTCATCCCCAAAGTGCTCTTTTAATAGGCGTCTTGCTTCACAATAGCCCCTGCCATCCATGTGCAAACAGCTGCGAACCAAATCTCTAGGCAAACCAGAGGTGAACTGTTCGAGATAATAGAGTCTGTCCTGATTATTTTTAGTTTTATCTTCAATCAGGTGTTCAAATGCATTGATAAAAGACTGATATGCCAATGGGTTACCATCAAACACAGAAATTTCTCTCACAGGTAATTTGGACAGGTTTTGCTGTGAGACAATCAGTTCTGCTATGTCATTTTGTCTTTGAATAACTACATCCAAGTTATCAGCATTAGCAGCAGCGTTAGCAGCATCAACACCTCTGTCTGAGTGATCTTGTGCAGAATGGGTTATGGGGTGATTATGATCGTATGCTTGAGTTACATTCTTTATTTGGGGTTTATATGGTGTATGACTCATAGGGGGAGGTCTTGGAAGACTCATGGGGGGAGGTTCAGGAGGACTCATAGTGGGCGGTCTGGGAAGACTCATGGGGGGAGGTCTTGGAAGACTCATGGGGGGAGGTTCAGGAGGACTCATAGTAGGTTGTCTGGGAGGACCCATGGGGGGAGGTCTTGGAAGACTCATGGGGGGAGGTCTGGGAAGACTTAATATGGTTTGATGAAGTGGAGTTTTGGGTATGGTACCTAATTGCATAAATTCCACATTGCTCTCCATTGTTTCTGGTTCATGGTGAGAGTCATAATATTCCTCCATGCCGTCACCTGGAGCTTCCTGCTCCGCCTCCTCGCTTTGAAGAATCTTTATTTTGGCAGCCGATGCTGCAAGCTCTGCATCCAACTCCATTTGCTCCATCTTTGATTTCAGTTTTGTTTCCTCCAATTGCAAAGCGAGCTTTTCTTTCAGCGCAGCAGCTCGTGCCATTGCAGCAGCCTGATCCGCCTTGGCCTTTTTTAATTCTGAGGAGACTGAGGCAATAGAAGACGAGGACTTTGATTTGCGTGACACATTTGATGATTTGCGTGATACATTTGATATGCTGTCCAGTGGTCCAACTTTTGACTGTGCAACATCTCTTTTCCACATTTCAACCTCTCTTACGAAATAATTCAGGTTCATCATTCTGGGCTCATACCAGTCATAATAATCAGTTTCCTTTTCATCCGTTGATAAGAGTTCGTGCACAGAGTTATGAGCATTCACAAATTCATCCACAGCTCCTTTAAGAGCTTTAAATGTGTCATTGACTTTATCAACATTTCCAACATCAGTCATCAAAGCCTTTAATTCATTTATTTTCCTCGTACATGCTCCTAATCTGCCTCTGCGCGAAGCAAGGCGCGATCTCCGCTCCTCAGACTCTGTTTCGGGTTCTGGCTCCGACCCAGTTACGATCCCGGCCGCGGACTCAGTTGGGATCTCAGCTGCTGTCTCAGCTGCTGTCTCAATTGCGATTTCAGGTGTGTCAGACATTATAACAAATTCCTTTAATTCCCGTTCAGTTTATCCTTAAACATCCTTCCAACATCCCCGTTCTGTTGCAGTCCACACCCACAGTACACAACTTTGCATCCACGGTGTTCAGTTGTTTCAGCAGCGAGGCGCATTCATTCATAAAGCCGATCAGCTGATTTTACTCACGGCTTCCTCTTCTGTCGGCGGGGGGTCGCCCTGATCCGCTGATTCTCCGCCGCCGACTCTCCGATTTCCTTGGAGTCTTCAGTGAAGTTTTTTGACTTGTAATGACTGCTCTTAGTTCTTCAAAAAGGTGGTGAACAAAAACTAAGAGCATATGGTGTGTGAGGAGGAGGTTGACTCACTAACAAAAAAAGCACTCGCAGAGAGATGGTTTCGATCAAAATAATTACTGAGCTTTATTTACAAACAGAAACGATCTCCGGGTTGACTTTTAAATAAATAAAACAAAACGTGATCTAGCGGTAGCGGTCAAAAAACTATAACACTCCTCACTCCTTCCACGGACAAAGGAAAAATCACATACGGAACCAGCTGGCCTCACTCCATAATCAGAGGAGGAGGGTCGCTGCCTGAAGGAGGAGGGTCTAACTATAGAAAACATTTAGAAATAAAAGTGTAGATAATAATTTTCTATTATAATCCAC